>PVIW01001343.1:8047-311180 GCA_004026585.1 Noctilio leporinus | reverse complement strand
AGTGCAGGAGAAGATGTACTGCTCTTGCTGGAACTCGAGTGACACGCTGGATCCAGTGCAGCCTGGCTGCACTTAAAATTTTAATGTAAATTGGCTGTGATGCCTGTGCAGGGGCCCAGATTTAGAAGCAGAGCAGGACGACTACACAGGCTGGTGACAGGCCCAGGGCAGTGTCCCCATTGGAGAAAGTGGAGGGCGTCGCCGGGGGAGACTTTGCTCAGTCTGGCCTGGTGGCACTGTTTTATTAATGATCTGGAAGAGGAGAGGAACAGTGACTTTAATTAAATTTGCCAGTGATATTAAAAGATGTCAGGAGCCACTGCTGAGGACACAGACACCTTGCAGATGGCCCCAGGGGTGTTAGGCAAATAATCCAAGAAAGAGATGAGAGATGCTATGGGCTGAGCCTGGGCATCCATTCAGTTCAGGAAGAGGAATGTGACATGGGGACACAGGGTCATCATCTGCAGAATATACCCTAGGCCCTCTCTCTTTGTCTGTATCTGTTCTTTTCCCAGCAGATTTTGAACTGATTTTTCTGCTCTACACTTGTCGGTCTTAAAGCCATCCTAAACCCTTTAGCTGTTGGCTTTTCTGAATGACAAATCACACCATATCATTCTCATGTTTAAAATCCTATCATTGGCTTGTCATTGCCCTCAGGACACAATAATACCCTCTTCTCAGGCTGGCCTAGGAGACCCTTTAAATTCATTCCTCCTTCTGTGTCCAGTCGGCTGCATGCTCATCTTCTGCCCCTCCCACTTCACACTGAATTCTGTGTGATCCTGTGCATACAGCAGGCTTTTCCCTGTCTTCTGTCTTTGCTTAGGCTGTTTGTTTGCTTTGACTCGAATGCCCTTCCCACTTCTTTCTTTCCTTTTTGACTAGAGTTCACTCATGCTTGAAGACTCATTTCAGAGATCACCTCCTTCAGAACGCCCCCTCGCTGCCCACACTGGCCCAGTGGCCTGCTCATAGTCTCACAGTCTCCTGCCCCTGCTGCTGCTCATTCTAGTAAAAGTGCCTATTTGATAGAAGACCCTGATAGATTGGGCCTTCAAGGGCCAACCCTGAGTCTTATTTTTCATTTTGTCCACCAGCCTCTAGTACCAGACCTGGCAAATCACCAGCTTTTGTTAATTTTTGTCAAAGTGAACTGATGGAAGTAGAACATTTGGGTGAGAGATTGCATTGGGTGACCAGGACACCCCCCAACCCTCATTCCCACCCCCTGCGAACCTGGTGATAGGTAATGTACCAAAGGGCTAGTCTCTCCTGTTAGGTAAGTGGAGCATTCATATTGCTTCTAACTCCACAGGGGACGGGAAGCTGATTGGGGGTCATCAGATGTCCTCTAACAAAGTGGGACATCTTTGTGAAATGGAGTGGTTAAAACCACAAATTGCATGTCATCTATGTGTGAATTCTGGCTCTAATACTTCCTTGCTTTATACTTTGAGTACATGACTTAACTAAGACTCAATTTCCAAAAACATAAAATAGGGATAACAGTAGTACTAATCTCAGAGGACTGTTATGAAAATTAACTGAGGGGATACTTAGCATTATGACGCAGAAAGCAATTTAAAAAAATTATTTATTTATTTATTATTTTCAGAGAAAGGGGAAGGGAGAGCGGCAGAGAGGGAAAGAAACATTATGGTATGGTTGCCTTTCACCTGCCTCCAGCAATGGACCTGGCTGGAGACCTGGCTTGCAACCTGGTTATGTGCCCTGGCTGGGGAATCGAACCAGTGACCTTTGGGTTCGCAGGCTAGTGCCTATCCACTGAGCCACCAGCCAGGGCTACAATAAGCAGTTTTAAGTGTTAGTTTCTCTTATTAATATCTTCATTATTTGGGGTGGTTCTGGGGGTAGCTTAAACTGAGTCATACCCCTGAGTGTACCTTAGGGCTGATTAAAAGTCTTCTAGAGTGATTTAGTTCTCTAAGGGCCTTGAGGTGGACTCCCAGGACACAGGGATCTGTCTCAGCTGTTGTCTGAAGTGCACACACACAAAGGAAAAAGAAAAAGAAAAAGAAAAAGAAAAAGAAAAAGAAAAAGAAAAAGAAAAAGAAAAAGAAAAAGAAAAAAGAAAAAGAATTACCATTGGCTTGGTCATCTTCCTCTCACATCTGAGGCAGAAACCATTTCCTGGCAGTGCTGGAAAGCACAGCTAGGAATTACAAGTCATTTTCCATCTTCAATTCCAAAAACTTAGTGCAGGCATTTTACTAGCCTTGTTCTTGCCTTGTTGCCTTTCATCCTTTCCTTCAGTTCATCGGTTTTCTCAGGGAAAAGTCTTTTTAAACTGGCCTCTGATTCTGATAGCTTATTTCCCATAAAAGCCTGTTGCCACAGGTGTCCATAAGGCTGAGGAGAACAAAGACCATGACCCTCTTCAATTCTTCTGCTGGGTGAGAGAAGGAGTCCTTATCCCTACTAACCAGGACAGCCTGCCTGCCCCAGTGTCCCCTGTCTTCTGACCATGGAAGGCCAGCTCCCTACTCTAACCTGTGGAGAGCCTGCCTTCCTGAGGTAGGCTGGTCTACACAGATGCCACCTCCTGTCACCTCCTTGGCTCTTGATCAAAGAGTTGCTCCAGCTGTGCCCACCTTCTGTCTCCTTTTGCATGAGGCTCATCGGAATCCACAAAATGAGGGGTTTTCGGAGGTCGAGGCAGGGGGCCAAGATTCTTCTCTGTCTGCATTTCTCCACGATGGGTGAGAGTCGAACCTGTGGATGGGGTCTCTGTGTACATCACACATTATGAGAGCTTTTTCAGTGTTTAAATATAGATGCTGAACACCTTCATCCATCCTCTTCTTTCATAGTCATTCTTGTAACCTCTTCTCTTCTGAGTAAGGTCAAAGACCCAAACACCTGCTGCGATGACCCCCCCATACCTGGACTAACGGGAATTGTGGACCTCAGCACTTGGCTGCCATTCTTGGGAATGTGAAACCGAGTTAATTCACAAGGCCTTTTTTTTTTTTGGAGGAGGGTGTAGTAAGGTCTTCAAAATCATAGTAGGCATCAGGTCATGCTGTGTTCCGAAGGGAATTTCTCTTTGAGTACAAGACTTGGGAATTCAAAGAGGTCCTAATTGCCTTTAAAATCAAGTGAGGATTTGTCCATGAGATCTTTATGTTCTACTTCTAGAGTAAAAGGCTATAATTTAGATCATAAAATGGCTTTAAAGAAGGCTAATGTTGGAGTGTATTAGTTGACTCAAGCTGCCATAACAAAATACCAGAGGCTGGGTAGTTTAAACAATAGAAATGAATTTTCTCACAGTTCTGGAGGCTAAGATGTCCAAGATCAAGGTGCTCTCCTTCTGGCTTAGAGATGGTTACTTTTTTGCAATGTCTTTACCTGGTTGAAATTTCTCTCTCTCTCTCTCCCCCCACTCCCTCCTTCTCTCTCTCATAAGGTCACCAATCATACTAGGTTAAGATCCTACCCTATGACTTCATTATACTTTAATTACCCCCTAAGAGCCCATCTCACTGTATGGTTGGGTCACATTGTAGCTTAGAACTTCAACATATGGATTTGGGTTGGGGTGAACAACTTAAGTTCATAACACTGAAAAAGTGACCTTAGTGACTACATATATTTATTCCCAAAAGATAAATTTACTGAACAGCTACTAACTACTTAGAATACCAGAATAAACAGAATGGACATAGTCTTTGCCTTTATATCATTCACAGTTCAGTGGATGAGTGAGACAATAATCATATAATCTCATTAAAAAAGACATTTAAATTCAAAGTTTTATAAATATCATGAAGGAAAAGTAAAGAGTGGGATGATAGGCCATGACAGGGGGGCCATTTTGGGGGGAGAGGGAAAGTTTTTCTGAGAAAGTGATATTGGAGCTGTGATCTAAAGGATTGTTAAGAGTGGGGATGCAAAGAAAGCATCACTTCAGGCATGCATTGATTATGTCATATGCAAAGGTCCTGAGGCAGAGAAACTCCAATATAAAGTCCATTGTTGAAAAATGTAGTAAGAGGGAGAGTGGTGGGAAATGAAGGGGGAAAGAAGGAAGAAGGTAGCTCCTACCAAGCTTTGAAGGTCACAGAAGGACTGTGGTCTTTATATTAAGAGCAAGAGGAAACTGCTGAAGTGTTTCAAACAGGGAAGTGATAATATAAGTTTGGGTTTGTTTTGTTTTGTTTTTTAAAGATTTTATTTATTATTTTCAGAGAGAAGGGCAGGGAGGGAGGAAAAAAGGGAGGGAAGCATCAATGTATGGCTGCCTTTCACCTGCCTCCTGCTAAGAACCTGGCTTGCAAGATGATTATGTGCCCTGACTGGGAATTGAACCAGTGACTCTTGGGTTCACAGGCCAGGGCCAATCTTCATCTTTTCCTCCTCTTTCTCCTTCTCCTTCTCCTCCTTCTCCTCCTCCTTCTTCTTTAAAGACGACTGTGATTCTGTGAGCCAATGGATTAAAGAACGGCACGAGTTGGAGTGGTGAGCTCAGTTTGGTGGTTTCTGCGTAGATTCATTAGGGGAGGAGCCATGGTGTCTTGAGCTGTGATAGTGGTGAGGCAGAGCTGATAGAGTTTAGTGCTGGATTGGATAAGGGACTGGAGGGAGAAGAAGGCTTGCAGACTATTTTCTAGCATGAGTAACTGGGTGCGTGGAGGTGCTATTTTCTGAGGGGGCAAACAGCAGAGGAGGAGGAGCAGGTATGGAAGACAGAGACTTTGAACCTTTAAGGCACTGTACAGATGCAAATCAGCATTCTTCTGTTACTAAAAGTCCCCCACGCAATTGTAGCAGAGGTGGAAAAACTGGCAAGTAGCTTTTATTTTTAAGCTATTACATGATTATTTGCATATTATGCTATCTGAATGAGGTGATGAGTGGAAAGATGAGTCCGTTGTTTGAGTTGAATTTCTTCTGAATTCATGCTCACTTTTCCCTGGCTTGAGGCCAGCAGGTGAGGCTTCATATCACCCCAAAGTCTTATCTAAAGTGGAAAAAAAAAAACTTATTTGAGAGCCACTTGCATGTTTTATTAATAATGATTTCCACCACTTGGCTCTTTCTGTGTTTGGGTTTGGAATTTGAGTGGTTAACTGATCTTCATCTTCCTATAACTGGAAACCGAAAATGTTTTATAAGCCTGTTTTACTGGAGATCTTGGGCACAGTGTACAAGGCCTTGGATTAGCTCCACTGCAGGTAGCACTCACCACAGAATCAACTCTTTTGACTTCCCAAGCAATCTCAGAAGTACAGCTTGCCTGCAGAAGTTTTGTAGTGAGGAAAGGAGATTCTCCCAAGTGGGCTCAATTGCACATGGACAAGGTGTTCTATTTTGGGGGTTAGCACATGATTAAAGTTCAACTCCACATACGCTCCTGCAAACCTTTGTTATGTAAGATTCGTGAGTATGATGACTGCGAGGTAAAGAAGGCTGAGAACCCTTGAAATAGTATAAGTGGGGACAAAAATTTAGGTCATCCTTGGCTTATTTAAAGTCAATTCTTTTTCGCTCTCACAGGTAATAGTAGGGTTGGGAGGCAGGACAAGACGGGCATCACTTAATGTTTCTGCTACCAGCACCATTGGCTATTTTAAGCCATTCTTCAACTGAGTCTCCACCAGATGGTCCTGAAGACTGAGTCGCTATTAGTGCCTCCCACTGATATTCGTTTTTCCAAGTCAGGGATTGCCCCATATGCTAGCGCAATATGTCACTCGAGGTGAAGTATCAGTTTGTATGGGTGGGAACCTGCTATTTGCCATCTCCCTTCTCCTCATGCCTTTTCCTGCCTTTCTGGTCTTTTCTAGGTCTCTGGCCCATCCGGAGGACCATTGGTGCTGTTGTGGAAGCCAGTGGCTAAGTCTCGTGTATGGCGTGGTTAAGGTTGCAGCCTCTCACCTCTGCCTTCCTCCATTTTGGGCTAATTACTTTTGTGCTCTTCTTGAATGGTCTTCGGGCGGAGGCTGGCAGCTCAGCGGACGTGCCCAGCACAGGGCAAAACAATGAGTCCTGTTCAGGGTCATCGGAATGCAAGGAGGGTGTCATCTTACCAATCTGGTACCCGGAGAACCCTTCCCTTGGGGATAAAATTGCCAGGGTCATTGTCTATTTCGTGGCCCTGATATACATGTTCCTGGGGGTATCCATCATTGCTGACCGCTTCATGGCATCTATTGAAGTCATCACTTCACAAGAGAGAGAGGTGACGATCAAAAAGCCCAATGGAGAGACCAGCACGACCACAATTCGGGTGTGGAACGAAACCGTCTCCAACCTGACACTTATGGCCCTGGGTTCCTCTGCTCCTGAGATCCTCCTCTCTTTGATCGAGGTGTGTGGCCATGGGTTCATTGCTGGTGACCTGGGACCTTCCACCATCGTAGGCAGCGCAGCCTTCAACATGTTCGTCATCATCGGCATCTGCGTGTACGTGATCCCTGACGGAGAGACTCGCAAGATCAAGCACCTGCGGGTCTTCTTCGTCACTGCTGCGTGGAGCATCTTTGCCTACATCTGGCTCTACATGATCCTGGCAGTCTTCTCTCCTGGGGTGGTCCAGGTTTGGGAAGGCCTCCTCACGCTCTTCTTTTTTCCAGTGTGTGTCCTTCTGGCCTGGGTGGCAGACAGGCGACTTCTCTTCTACAAATACATGCATAAAAAGTACCGCACAGATAAACACCGAGGAATTATCATAGAGACAGAGGGTGAGCATCCCAAGGGCATTGAAATGGATGGGAAAATGATGAATTCCCACTTCCTAGATGGGAATCTGGTGCCCCTGGAAGGGAAGGAAGTGGATGAGTCCCGCAGGGAGATGATCCGGATTCTCAAGGATCTCAAGCAAAAACACCCAGAGAAAGACTTAGATCAGCTGGTGGAGATGGCCAATTACTATGCTCTCTCCCATCAACAGAAGAGCCGCGCCTTCTACCGGATTCAAGCCACCCGGAGGATGACTGGTGCAGGCAACATCCTGAAGAAACACGCTGCAGAACAAGCCAAAAAATCTTCCAGCATGAACGAGGTGCACACTGATGAGCCTGAGGACTTTGTCTCCAAGGTCTTCTTTGACCCCTGCTCTTACCAGTGCCTGGAGAACTGCGGGGCGGTCCTCCTGACCGTCGTGAGGAAAGGGGGGGACACGTCTAAGACCATGTATGTGGACTACAAAACAGAGGATGGTTCCGCCAGTGCAGGGGCTGACTATGAGTTCACAGAGGGCACCGTGGTCCTGAAGCCAGGAGAGACGCAGAAGGAGTTCTCTGTGGGTATCATCGATGATGACATTTTTGAGGAGGACGAACACTTCTTTGTAAGGTTGAACAACGTCCGCATAGAGGAGGAGCAGCTGGAGGAGGGGGTGTCTCCAGCTATGCTTAACAGTCTTCCCTTGCCTCGGGCTGTCCTGGTGTCCCCGTGTGTGGCCACAGTCACTATCTTGGATGATGACCATGCAGGCATCTTTACTTTTGAATGTGACACTATTCATATCAGTGAGAGTATTGGTGTCATGGAGGTCAAGGTTCTGCGGACATCAGGTGCCCGGGGCACAGTCATCGTCCCCTTTAGAACAGTAGAAGGGACAGCCAAGGGTGGTGGTGAGGATTTTGAAGACATATATGGGGAGCTGGAGTTCAAGAATGATGAAACCGTGTAAGTAACCTTTCAATGTCCTATCCCCCTCTATCCTTTGCCATATCCGTCTGCCCTTCTGCACCACTCTTTCCAACATTCCTTGTATTTATGTTAATGTCAAACTTTGGTCCCACCACAGGTATGCAGGGTCAGCAGACACCACTGGCTGTTTTGCTCCCAACCTCTTCTTCTGTTTTCTCACTTGAAATTGTTTCTGGGCAAAGAATCCTGTGGCAGGATCTAAGGACACAGATTTTGGTCCCCTGAAACTCAACATGATGCCTGGTGGAGTGTGGGGTGACGGATGTTTTCGTATCAGGTTTTGGAGAATTCTTGTGACTAAGCAAGAGCTAGGAGACTGCGTGGGTCTCTCCTTCCTCCTCTCCCCATGCTTAGGGCTTAGATGAGCATTGAAGCCGATCCTTTGTGCTCTGAGGCAGCAGCAGCCCAGTCAGGATATCCTCAAGGAAGCTGTGGCATTGCCCTTTTTTTTTCAGTGCCATATTGCAGTTGTATTGTATAACCAGATTTGAGGTGCCTCTCCTGCAATTTGGAAATTGCAAAATGGATGCAAACTCGGTGACCTGTTCAAATGCCCATAGGCTATTTTATGGGGCTTGTCCATTCTAGGTGAGATGGGTCAGGACTGGATGTATGTTGGAGGAGCTGGGCTCCCAGAGCAGCAGCCACTTGTCTTGAGTCTAAGCTCCAAAATCCAGCTAAGCAGTGAAGGAGAAGCCTCTTAAGAATTGTGGGAGGAAATGCATCTTCTGCACAGTCATCTCTTTCCACAGTCCAGAATTCTCCTGAAATAGTTTTCAGGTTACTGCCCCATTTAGTCCTCCTTATGCTGCGGGCGTCACACGTCTATTGCCTCATAACTCTCCCCATAGAACCTTCTTATACCGAGCGTTCTGTCCTTTATCAGAGAGAGAGCTATGAAGAAGAAAGCAGAATGACTTTCTCCCGGGACTTGCAGACTATGGGAGGGTAGACTTTCCAGGGTGGCCAAGAAGAATGGGAATGAGAAAGGGGAACCTTGTCTCTGAATTCCTGCTTGGGTCCGAAGCAATCAATAGTAGCAGGGGAAGGTGTGAAGAGCATAAGGGGACTGTAGGAGAGGGGGATGTCCAGCTGCTCCAAGAATCTGCTGAAAACACTTTCTGTGGGAAGTGAAAACATGCAACTTCCAGAAGAACAAAGGAAGGAACTCGTGGAGAAGGGGGAGGGAGAGGTGCTGCGGAAGTGCTTCTCCCCAGGTCCAGCCTTGGGGCAGATCTCTGAAGGGGTTGGGTATTGCTGACAACAGAGTTGAAAGAGTCATCCTGGGGATTCTGCTCTTGTCCTTCTTCGGTTTCTCCCTAATAATGTGACTTTGGGCAAGCCATTTAGCCTTTGCTCTAGAACTAAACCGTCTCATCTGTAAAGTGGGAATAACAACACTTTTCTGTGCCTAGAGGCAGGGTCAGATCTTTTGGCGGCTCCTCCCAGCTCTAGGATTTTTCTGGTCCAATGACATAGGCTGCTCACTGTAGGTCATGTTCGCACTAGCCACAGATGGGACAGGGGATGTTGTCTCCTGGAGGGAAATAGCCATCAACAAAGTGATTTGCTAACACTCTGTATAGTATCTTTGCTGGGAAAGATAGTCACTTGTTAGTGTAAGTAAAAACATGTGCCTTCTAGAGAATACTGTCCATTTTTATGTGCTCTGGGGAGAGTGCTTATACACACCAGTGAAGGACAGGCCCTCCCCGGAAAGACAACTCCTCAAAATTCCACACATGTTTATGGTAATGGCAGGTATCTAAAAGGTTGTTGTCTGGTATTAAATGATATCGGGACCACAGCATTGGTCATCATTTGACAGTCTTGTGGTTCTTCCAAGTCAGTGCTTGCCTACCAAGGGCACTAACGGGTAGTGGTTTTCTGTTTTTTGTTTTTTGTTTTTTAATTAATTAATTTTAATTTATTTAAGGGTAGTTTTTGAGAGGTAGAGGCTTGGCTCCCAATTTCTTTGCCCCGTCAGTGATCAGTTGCACACCTAGGATCTCTTGAATATACTAAACCTTCCTATTTATGCTTTTAGCTTGGATGCAAATATGCTTTATGAGCGATCACTTTTGGGTGGTATTGGTTCTAAATGTACATCAACAGATTTAAGATTCTGGTCCAGGTATTTAGAGTTTGGTGAACAAGCCTATGATCCTGTCTATTCCTTTGCATGATTTGCTAGACTTCAGTAGTCTTATACTACCTCTTTGGTCTTCTTCTTTGAAGAAGAATGAGTCCCAAACCTGCTAGTCTTTCCCCACATTGCACCTCTATACTTTATACTTATTTGTTTACTGTTCACAGAGAGAAGGGAGGGGAGGGAGAAAGAGAGGAAGAGAAATATTGATGTGAGAGTGAAACTGACTGGCTGCCTTCTGCATGTGCCTTGACTGGGGACCCAGCCATGCACCCTGACCAGGAATCGAACCATCGACCTTCCTGTTTGCGGGACGATGCCCAGCCCACTGAGCCACATCAGCCAAGCCTTGATATTTTAAATTGTAATTTTACTAAAGGCAGTATGATGTGGCAGAAAAACCAGGGACTCCAAATACTCTGGGTGAAGGTTTTGTCTCTGCTATTAATTTGACCATGTAGTTTGGGGAAATTTTACTAATTTATGAGATTATTTTCTCATTGGGAAAATAGGAATAATAATGTTTCCCTTGCAGAGCTGTTATGATTATTCAAGATATTTTATGCAATGTTCCTTGTACATAGTATGTGTTCGGTAAATGAGACCATTAATAGTAACATCGATGCATTAACAATGGTCTTCAGAAGACACTGTTGAGGGGATCATGTTACTTGGATCTCTATGTGACCTTCATTAATAAGCATGCTAGGTTTTTGGCTACCATGAAGATTCCTAGTCTAAACTCATAAAAGATTTCGTTAGAGCCAGAAACAACCTTAGAATACTGTGAGAGTGGTGTTTCTCAGATTTTAAGATGGTAAGATGGAAAAATGTGAACTTTGGAGTCAGGCAGATGCGAATCCGTCACTCACCAGCTGCGTGACTTTGAGCATGTCACTTCACCTGGCTGAGTCCCAGATATTTTGTTGGAGTGATAGGAATAAGAATAGCTATCTGCAGAGGTGTGATTAAGTTCTACATACAAATGTGAAGAAAATGCACCATTAACAAAATGCCTGCTCATGAGAAGGTGCTCGGTCACTCAGTAGACATTCACTAAGTACCTGCTATGTACGAGGTACATTACTAGGTACTCCAGAGATATTGATAATAAATAAGACAACCCCGTATCTCATCTCCCAAGGATCTTCTTCTCAGGTGGAGGGGGACATAGGCATACAGATAAAACAAAGGATGTGGGAGAAGTGGTATGGTGGAGGTAAGTTCAGTAAAAGAGGAATAAAATCTTCATGCTGTGTGTACACCACTGAAGTCTTTAAAAGTGCCCTGGCTGATGGCACAGTGGATAGGGCGCCAGCCTGCAAACTCAAAGGTCACTGGTCTGATTCCCAGCCAGGGCACATGACCAGGTCTCCAACCAGGTCCGTAGCGGGAGGCAGGTGAAAGGCAACCATACATTGATATTTCTCTCCCTCTTTGCCTCCCTCCCTTACCCCCTCTCTAAAAGTAATAAATAAAATCTTTATTAAAAAAAGTAACTTCCATGAAGAGGTAGTAGTGGAAATAGTAGTGACATGGATGACTGGGAGTGGGTACATGATTATTTCAAACCCAGCTTACAATAAACACTTGGCATTTGAGAGGGTTTACTATTGCCATGTCTGTGACCTGGAAGAACCCGCCCTTGTGACTACCACCAGAGCATGTTGTGAGAACTGCTGCAGACAACAGCCAAAACTCACAGGGGTGTGGGTTGTGTTTGCCAACATGTTACTCTCACTCACTAAACATGAGCCTAGCTTCTGTATTCCATTCTTACAGCGTGTTCTGCAAAATAGCAGATTACTGCAGCTCTTGGACCTTTGGGGTCTCTGGGAATAGTCAAAGCCACAGATGTCAAATATGCAAATGCCAAGGTCTGCTGTAATTAAATAGCACAGGCTACTTTTGAAGAGCAAGGGAGTATTCGCTTGCACAGCAGATTTTCCCACAAAATTAAGACTATTAAAGCTGGAAGGTATCTGACCGCTCATTTTTACAGATTAGGAAGCCAAGATCCAGAGAGGGAAAGTGACTTGTCCAAGATCACACAGCTATATGTGAAAGAAAGTTAAAGTTGGGAGGGTATTTTTTTAAATTTAATTTTATTGTTGTTGTAGTACATCCATCCTCTTTTTACTCCCCTCTGTCCCCCTCCCCACCCACCCATTCCCCCGCAAAGTCAATCCTACTTGTTGTCCATGTCCATGGTTCTGGGAAGGAATTTTTGAAGGCTACTGATTTAATAACTCCTCTACTCTTTAGGCTTTTCTATTTTATTTTAACCCACCAGAAAAGTGTTAGCTTTGGAAAGAACATGGAAATTCTTGGGCAGAAGTACAAATCCAAGAATATTATGTGACTAATATGTTAACTAACACCAAGAATATATTATGGACTATTTTAAATCCCTCGGATCACCTTGAAACTGTTCAGGAAGAAAAGTATTTAGCCCACAGAAATTTTAAAAAAGAAAAAAATACCTTTCTCTTGGCAGTCTCTTACTGAGGAAAGGGAGCAAACTTAGCTGGGACATCTTTCAGGCAGTGCTAAAAAACTGAGGACAAAACCTTGTTCTGTGAAATAGTGGAAGCTTTTCCAAAATGATGCAGGCCCCTCTCTTCCAGCGATGTTTTCTGCCTGACGTTTCAACACCTAGGAATCTTTCCATCAAAACCGATGAAAATCTGGAGTGCTCCAGAACACAATTGGAACATTCTTCTATTTGTCTAAAACATAATAGTTTTTTTTTTTTTTTTTAATCCTTTTTCTTTGGTTCAGCCAAGTGTTAGGATAGCCTCTTTCCTGCCATTCAGGGAGATGATTTGCCTGCAGAAATCACAAGCTGGAAGCTTCGAGAAGGTGGGAGTCAGATGGAGGTAGTGGTAATTCCCCAAGGACGGGCATCCCTGCCTTTCTCCTGGCCTCCGCCTTCAGCGCCTGACTTCCAGTAACAAGATCTCTCCCCAGCATTAGGTAAACGGTCAGTCACCAGGAACTCGCAGTGGAACTGTGTACTTGGCTTGGAGTTGTCCTGAAGAAGGGCATCCATCTAAGCCCCTGTTGAATGGGGTTACAGCACCTCGGAACATTTCAAGTTGGCTGTTCAGCCACACTTCTCTCTCTGCTGGGCCTGAAGCGCTGATTGAAGGCTATGTGCCTTTTTTAGCAGAGCTTTGGATATTGTGCCCAGGAAGGCCCCACAGCCTGAGAGGTGTTTTGTTGTTGCTGTTTTCTTTTTAATTGCTGAAATTGGCAAAGATTATATCAAAGAAGGACATATTCCAACTCCAGGATCCATAAGGCACCCCAAACCTACTTAAACCCCACATGTCTTCAGAAATCACCGCAAGTCCAGAGACTTCCCAGCTGGTTTGTTTGAGGCCTAAGGATGTAGTGTCTCCTGGCAGCAGTGGGTTAGACACCACCCCCTACCTGACTTGGCCAGGGGCCATGCAGCAGAGCACCTGATGTGCCCACCCTTGGTTTTCTCTATTTCAGAAAACCCAGGGTTTAGAGAGTCCACGAGGGACAATGACAGGCTGGTTTCAGGAGAAAGGCACATTGTGTTTGGAGATGACCCCATGGCTGGCTAGTCAGAGAGTGAAACAGCCTGAAGCTCAGAGCGGGCTCTCCTGGGCACTGTGTGGGGAGCTGCTAGTTGGGGCTCCAGGCAGTAAAATAAAGGGGCCCTGATGGAGACCCTGCCATGGCCTTGCTCCTTTTGTCTCCGCTGCTGGCTGTTTAGGTCAAAGCTTCCTCTTCACTCACATGACTGACCGAAAGGGACACAGGTCAAGTGAGGTGGGCGAGTAGGGAGGACTCATCCTTGTCATCCAGCCTTGCACCGGTTTCCTAGATGTGTTGGGTGGTGTGTGAGAGCCCATTCCTTCTCCATCTTGTGGCTTTGCCCCTGTCAACTCCATAAGGAAGGTAGTAGGAATTCAGAGCTGAGGGCTTCAGCTTATTCAAGGTGTTGTTTTCTTGTTGTTTTCAAAAAGAGGAACTAAATTGTGCTTCCAGAACCCAATAGGAAGCCTCAGCATAGAGCCAGTAGTATACGCTTGATAGTTGGAGAGAGAGGAGTCCTTGGTGTGCAAATACAGCAAATCCCTGTGTTTAAATTCTGCACAGTCAAGAAGTCTTTCGGAGGAAGCAAGTGCTTTGGGAGTTTTGCTAAATGACCATGAAGGAAAGCGTATGATATAAACATTCTCAAGTGGCAGGACAGTTATCATTCATAGGAATTATATTCCCACCTCTACCACCTACCAGGTACCCAAGTAGGAAATGACCTGGATAAGTATAGAAGGTAAAGTTGAAAGTGTAACATCTGTTGGGGAAGAATTTGCTTTCATGAAACCTGAGTCACCACTAGAAATTGTGTCTATATCTAAGTTCAGCCATGGATGTGGCACCATCCTGACCCATTCTAGCCATGGGTCAGCATGCCAACCTAGACACCTTCTGGTTAACCTGTCCCTGCCTGAGCCCTGTTCACTAACCACTTGCTTGCTAGGTTTCACAAAAACAGTTATTCACGATACAAGCAACTCTCCATTGTGTGTCCCTTTGTTGATGCTTTCAGGATGAGTAATGTCGTAACCTAATAATCAGAACATGGCGGCAGAACAGTTTATGGATTACAAATGACCAACACTGCCATTTCTCCCTAGTAGTCCATCTTTCTCCAGAGCGCTTGGTCTTGATTTGCCTTCTTTCTGGTTTTCTCCCTGTGAACCTCCTACCCCCTGACCCTCTCTTGCTGAGCCCCAGTGATGTAGGGTATACTGCGCCACTGTCACTAGGGGTAACCATGGCCCTGGCTGCAGATGTTTACATCTGCACATCTTTATTTGCCTGCTCCTACTTCACCTTCTGTTCGTATATCCTTCTCTTACACTCACTCTCTCTTCTAAATGTCTTCTGCTACATCTTTTCTTTCTCTGCTACACACGCCGCAGGTGCTGTGGATACTGGTGCTATGGTTTCCATTCCGTCTCCTCTCTTAAACTATTTCCCTGTATCCTCTTTCTTCACATGGTTGGCACCTCTGGTTGGGTTGCCTTCTGTCTGCTGCCTGATCCACCATGTCTGAGTGATCAACAGCGAGCTGCCTATCCGTTAAGAAAGGCCATTATTCACAGAAAGAACTAGCCTCACAATAATACCAAGATGCCTAATGTCTCCCCTGAAACAAACCACTCACTGGGGTGGTCTTTCCTCCTTCACCATAAAGTGTTTGTCTGACTGGATGTTAAGGCAGGGAGTTTGAGTTGTGAGTATCCGGCATAGAGTGGAACTGGCACCAGAAAACCGCCAGAGGCTAAGGGTGCTCTCCTGGGCCCCGTGGTCTCTGCCTCCTGCCATCTCCTCTTCTCTCTGTGGCCTTTTCCCTTCCTGCTTCCAGCTTGTGATGATACCTGTCTGACCAGCAGTCCTATCTCATGGTTCCTCCCTCCATATATGCTTACATATGCTTTCAACTCCTACCTTGAAAGACCTTTCTATTCTTCCAGCTCAAATTCTCATGGGAGAGAATCTGATCCCCTCCCCTACCCGCCATCATTTTTCCAGCCTGGCCACATGAAGGCCACTGGCCAGATAGGTGATGGCTGCCTTGTGTCCAGCCAAGCTCCTCCCCACCCCACAGAAATCAGCCGTACTGGAGGGTGGGGTGGAAAAGTGAGGTTGCCATGGGGATTCCATGGTAAGCTACCTAAGCAGCTACCTTGTAGGAGGTGGGCATGTCACTTAGAAGGAAGTCCCAGGTAAGACCATTGTCTATTGCTTTGAAACTAACACAATTCATAAGGTTTGCACGGAGAGGACTGATTCTCCAGGGGTCTGTGCTGAGGCAGTAGGCTGGCGCGTGGGAGGGACAGCCACCTCTCTAGCCCCCAGCCCATCAGGTTCATCAGGCTGACCACTGACGAAGCAGCCAAGATTAGGCCGGCCTCTGCCCAGGTCAGCAGAACACATTCCCGGGACCTGAAGCTCAGGAACGCAAATCTCAAGCCAACCAGGGTCACCTCTTCCACTTTGCCCTTCTCAGCTCCATCCTTTCCAAGGCACCAGCGTCAGAAGATAATCTGCTGTCATTTTCATGTGCACTGTTTGGGTACTGAGTCACTTTCAAAGCCTCTTCCTCGGTTTGGGTTTCCAGAGCCGCCTGTGCTCCAGACAGAGCCAGGGAGCTTCCCTGCCCGTCATGCCTGCCAGGGTGAGAATGACAGCCTTGCCTCCCCTCCCCGCCGCTGGACAGCTGCACTCTACTAGGAGCCAGCAGCACCCTATCTTCATCCTTGGAGCTGTAACTTGATGCCTTTCCAGGAACTCCCCGGAAGCCAGAGCATTCTCATCTGCAGGTGGCACCGTGTGTGACTGTCAGGTGCCCGTGTCCCAGAGCACAGGGCTGGGTGTACAATAGGGCTCCTCCTATGTCAGGTCCAGTCAGTTCATAGTGGCTGTTCAGGGGCCCATCTTGGAAAGGATTGTTGACACTGTATCTGGGCTCAACTGTGGATGTGAAAAGAAAAGGCCAACTGTCTGTGAACACTAGCTGAGGGACAAGAGGTGGAAAGAACTTCATGGGATAAAGAGTCTCCACTATTAGCATAAAGTTGCCACTATCTCTCCAATACAGGGTTAATCCTAATGGGAAAAACCCATTGAATCACACTCTTCCTCATTCTACATAACACAGAACCTTCCTCTGTTCTCTGGGTGAATCCACAAGGATATAAATTCCCATTAGACACATGAAGCAGATAGTTCCCTTATTAGACCAGAATCTTCTAGAACCCCTACTGATTTAGTGGATTTCATTAAGCTGACCAGCGGTTCCCAACCAGATCCCTACCATAGGCCATTTGAATTTTCCACCCTCCTCATGGAGCCCATGTTTTAGAAGATTATTAGCTAACAATTCATTGGATTTCTACTTTTTTCACAAAATATGGAAAATAATAACTAGTGTTACTGTAATGAGTTAATATAATTCTCGCCAAAGCAGAGGGAAATGACATTTTAATTAACTTGTGTGAACTGTTGGAGTAGAAAGAACCTAACCAAGGGTCAACTTTCAAAGGAACTAACTGATGTAAAATGCTTTGAAAATACCAGGCACTGGTTGCTGAAAGTTGTTTTTGAAGAGGGTGACCCCATTCCGGGGGGTGGAGGTCTGCCATAATATCCTAGAGAATACATCAGAGGATGTAGGGCACAATGTTGGGTATCTGGGCTTTACTATTGTTCAGATCTTGGTGAAAGATTACTATTGTTATTTTCTTTATATATTAAAACTTCTAATATTTCTGTAAAAATATTTAAAAGTATAAGGATATTGTCATACCTTTAGGGTTAATGTTACCATGTTATGTAATTGACCCTAGAACATAGAGCTTTTAAGGGTTAGTATCAAAGTCTAGATCTTCTCCCTGGGCTGGTGTGATTCAATCAGTTGGAGTGTCGTCCTGTAGCCAAAAGGTTGCAGATTCAATTTCTGGTTAGGACTCATACCTAGGTTGAGGGTTTGATTCTCAGTCTGGGCACCGGTGGGAGGCAACCCATCAATACTTATCTCTTGCATCAGTGTTCCCCTTTCTCCCTTCCTCTCCCTCTACAAGTGATGAAAAAAAGTCCTTGGTGAGGGGGAAAAAACCCCCAAAACACCTAGATCTTTGGATTCTAAATCCCATGATCATTCTACTATGTTACATATTTTACCATCAGAATAAGGTCATGAAGCTAAAAGCAGCTGGCTTTCTTTGCTTCACATGGAAGAGCTAAGAGTGCATCCATATTTCTTCCTGAACGGCAAGGGTTGTCTTCTTTCTTCTAAACTCAGGGGCAACGAGACCCAAGGAATTTGGCAAGGGCCAAATAAATTCCTTAACGCCCAGCTCAGAAATACAGATTCATCACCTTGGGCTGCTGATTTAGACCCACCCTTGCCCAAGCCAGGGCACAGAAGGTCCTTGCTTGTGCCCCTTCGTCACCAGGAACCAGCAACAGGAGATTGCTGTGGTCTGCTGCCTGGGGAACAGGGCAAGGCTGGCTCAGGACCGTGTATGGAGATTCAGGGGGCCTCCTTTGATGTTGTGTCCATGGTATCTGAAGACACCCAGGGTTAGAGAGAGCAGGGGGTTCTCAGATGCAGCCCCTGGAAATGTTCCCTCCAAATGAATGAGGCCAGAAGCCACAGGAGAGCGGAAGCAGGGAAGCAGGTGTCCGTTGCTAAGCATGCGGTTAGCAGACATTTGTTGAGCTCACACTGTTGGCTGAGCCCAGTGAGAAAAGGCACAGTCCCTGTCCTCCGCGAGTTCCCAGTCTGGCGGAGAGGAGGAGCATGTAAGAGAGTTGCTTGAGAAGAGGGGAACTCCGAGGGCTGTGGCCACACAGAGGCACAGCCCCTGCCTTTTTGTTGGGATCCACTTTGGAGTCATTAAACTGGATTTAAACTGGAGTCACTGTGCACTACCCACCTCCAGTGAATCCAGGACTTGTTAAGAACAGAAAAGTGGCAGTGGCTTTGGCTTATGGGGCACACGTAGCTGTAAGTAGAAGTTGGTCTCAGGAGGGATGGCCCCTAGGCAGACCATATCCCCAGATCACCCCACGTCTATCAGAGTGCCCCACTCTGCCCCACCATAGGATCGCAAAAACATGTCTGCTGAGTGAGTGAATGAATGGAGCAAATTCCTGGCATGTCCTCTGGTTCTGTATCACCTCCAGGTTGCAGCAGGCCCAGGGGACATGGGACCAGAACGAATCCCTCAAGCGTGAGGACCAAGGGGTGCTCACCATCCCCCTCTCTCTGTGCCTTCCTCCTCTCCTCTCCCACCTGCAGGCTTGAGTGTCCCCAAGAGACTCCACATCCTGCGCCCTGCCCCACACCAGCTTCTCAAGGGGTCTGTTCCTGGGCGGCCTTTGATGCTCATGGAACACCCTGTAATTCAGCTAGGAGCTCCCTCCAGAGAGCATGTAATCCTGTCCTGTTTGGGCTTTTACCGGCACCCCTGCCACTGGGCCCTGCTTAGCTGCCCTTGTGCGGGGAGGGAGCTAATCTGCTGAGCCCAGATTGGAGGCAGTTCCCACAGCCCTTCTCCGAAGGCCTCTGAAGTGAGTCCCAAAGAGCAGAAAGGGCCGTCTTGGGAGACAGTGAGGGTTCAGTCCATCCTGCTCTGCTCTTTGCCATGGGCCCTCCTGCCCGGGATTGTTCCAGGAATGGCTGAGTGGGAGGCTGAGAGAGCTCCATTCTGCTCTCGTGGCTGGGGCCCCTGGGTGTTCCCCAACCCTCCTGGGGGTTAGAAGGGACATGAGAGGAGATTGAAGGTATTTGCCTGTTTTTTCAGGTTAGCTTGGGGGCAGGGGTGGGAGTGAGATGATCTGAGCTACCTGGCTGGCATTTTACCCGGATAATTCAAAGGGGGCACTTTGGAGGGAAGACTGGCTGCCCTGTTTGAGCTACGGGGGACGTTGCCTTAGTTTTCTGCCATGACTTTCTCAGCTCCTTTGGGCTTAAGTTCTGTGAAATGTTTTAGACGTCAGGGCAGGGCCTCGGCCTGATGGGAGTGCTGCTCAGGGTGGTCTCTCCCCTCCCCTTCCCTCCTGCACGGAGGTCTACTTGAGCCCTCCTCTTGAGGAACCCAAATCCTTTCTTTGCTGTTATGTAGGATCTGCAAAAAGGCCACCAACAAGCTGTCCTGGGTTGAATAGAGTCCCCACCCCCAGATACACATCTAGGAACATCAGATTCTGGCCTTATTTAGAGATAGTCTTGCAGATGTATGAAAGAGAGTTATGGTGAGGCGATCATACTCTCTTAGGGTGGGCCTAGATCCTCTGCCCGGCATCCTTATAAGAGGGCCAGATGATGACAGAGGTGCAGTTCCAAGCCAAGGGACAGCAGGGATTTGGGGCAAGCACCAGAAGCTAGGAGAGAGGCATGGAATAGACTCTCTTTCAACCTCTCATACCTGGGTTTGATTGTATGACATGCAGGTCTGTTAACCTGCTTCCCTCTGCAAAGCCAGGAGGGCCTGGCCAGAGGACATCTGAAGATGCTCTGGGCAACCTGTGGGCAAATGGGCCATGGTTGCCAGCACTGATGGCTGAGTGGGGCCACCGAGTGAGTACTGAGGAGCTGGAAATTTTGCTTTGTCGTTGGCACAATGAAATTGCCAATAACCAAAGTGCTAGAGCAACAATGCGGGTAAAGGTGTGGACCTTTAGGGTAATAGAGCAGAGTGAGTAAATGCTCAGACCAGGGATCACACAGACCACGCTGGAGTCCCAGCTCGGCTACTGATTGCTGGTGTGATCCAGGGAAAGTGACCTAACCTTTCACTTCACTCACCTCTATAATGTGTATAATATTGCTACCTACCTCACGGGTTGTCGCAAGGACTGAACATGACGGAAAAGCATTTAACATCGTGTCAAGTCTAAATTACTCATCAGGTGTGCCATGTGCTTGTTATTAGTTGAGTAATGAATTAATAGAATCTTGGCCCTGTCCCAGCTGTTCTGACCTAGGTGGGCCAATGTTTTGCCCGGTTTCCTCTGTCAGTAATTACAGCCCCTCTCTGAGCCCAAGGTGAGCTTTTAGGAAGAGACGGTCAATCTAAAGATAGAAAGTCAAAGAGTCCTGTCTGGAGGAAGGTGGAGGGAAATATTATCCGAGCTTTCTTTGAGGGTGTCAGGGAACATGACAGGCTGCTCTCCAAGGGGAAAGCAGCCCCAGGCCTGGGTAGAAGGTGACCTTGAGGTTGACTCGTTTGCATCCTGATGTGGACTTGACTGGGCTCATGTGGGAGGTGAGGGTTAAAAAGAAGGAACATAGAGAAGGAGAATAGGAGGAGAGGGAGGAAGAAGGGCTGGGAGGAGGATGGGTCAAGTTTTTCTTGTCTCGAGGATAATTACATGTGAAATCACTTGCTAGTGGGACTCTCTGGGGCTGGAACAATAATTATAGCACAGGCTTCCAAGGGCTCTTGGGCATGTCTCTGAGCAGCGTACAGGCAGTGTTGAGGCCTCTTTCACTCAACCTGCCCCCCAGGCTCCAGGGCACACCAGCTACCCCAGAGCGTGTTGCTGATCAGGAAGCTTAAATGGAACAAGGACTGTTTCAGAGTAAGGTGTCCATCTGTGGGTTCCTGTGATGAAAACCATGTGCCTGAGGGCCTGGATTCTTCCGGATGGAGAATCCTGCTCTGGGTGGCCTGGACCTGGAGCAAGATAAGCGCCAATCCCACAGTGCTGTCCAAGGTGTTGTCCCTTCCCATACACCACCCAGAAAAGGAAGTTCAGGGACCAAAGAATTAAATATTTCCCAGCCTCATTCTGGTTTTCCCAATTCAGGGCCTTCTGCCTTTCTTTCTTATCCTTGTATCCGGAGATGACTCACCCTTGCCTTCATCTTATGTAAGCAAGTCAGTTTCCTGTCACCTCATGTGAACGTGGTAATGGTTATCTGCCATGATTATGTTACAAGGCAAAGGTGAAGGGATTTTGCAGATTTAATTAGTTTCTAATTGGTTGACTTTTAAAGCCTTGACTTGACAGGAAATAGTTCTGAGTTTCCCTGACTTGGTTGGGTGAGCCCCAACCAAGCCTTTAAAAGAGGTCAAAGGCTCTTTCCTGCTGCCCTTGAAGAAGCAAGGTGAGTCCTACAATGACAAGGAAGTTAATCCTGCCAACAACCACTGGAATTTGGAAAAAGGACCTGAGCCTCAGATAAGACAGCAACTTCACCTGACACCTTGACTATAGCTAAGTTGAGCTTAGGCTTGTGACCCATGGGAGCTGAGAGGTAACCGCCAATGTCATTTGTGGCAGTTAAGTGAAGGCTGAGTCAGGGTTCGGGTTCAAATGCAGGTCCACCTGTCTCCACGGCGGGCGCTCTTCATACCACGTAACACTACAGTGTCCTCCCTGCCTTTCCTTTTGTTGTTCATCTATCCTGCAGGCTCTGTGATTTGAAATACCATTCCAATTAGTCAAAATTATGCCAAAAAGTGTAGTCGATTCTTGTGATTTGCAATAGTTATGTTTCATAAAGTTGCCGAAAACACTGAATTAGTAAACACTGAAGCATTGCCCAAGGGGGAAATGTGGAGTTAAGTTCCTGTGCGCCTCTGGTTACAACATTTTCATTAACTGATGAAGCCTTGTTTCAAGTGTGCTTCTGTTTAAAAACACTTCATTTAATATATACCGTTGACTAATTAACAATAAACTCAGGGAAACAGCACTATAGATCATGCCTGAACAAAGCTCATCTAATACTCGTATTTTCTCCATAAGGCGCATCATGGCCTGGTGTGCCTATGATCACGAGGCAGCACTTCGCCACTATGCTTGGGGGCCATCGTAAACAGCAAAGTCACCGCCACCAACGAAATCACATGGCACTAAGTAGACTGCAAAAGACACTTGTTTACAGTTAGAGATGGAACTTGAAGGCAGAGTGTCACCTTGGTCCACCTCCCCTGGGAAGGTGTAATCACGTGGCCCAAATTTTATAAACGGTATCTATAAAACAGCTAGGTTATTTTTTCCCCCTCAGATCTTTGTCTTGTGTTTTATTAAGGAGCTAGACAAGGGACGGAAGTCGGGGTCTTTCTCCCTTTTCTTTTGCTGGGCCTCTTTGGAGAGCATTTATCCTTGCAACATACCCCCCAACTGTTTCTGAGGCACCACGAAAAGAGGGAAACTGAGTCACGCCACTACTGATTAAAAATAAAAACCTATTTGCACATCACTCTTTACTAAGAAGCAAAATGTGCTGGGGGAGCCTTGAGCCTTTCGAAGGCAGGAATTCAGCCCCCCGACCCCCCAGCCTGTTGCAGACCAGATTCCTGCCGAAGGTAGTTTGGCTTGAGCTCCCCAGCCAAGGCATCATGCGTGTCCCAGATCTTCCGCTGCCTGTAGTGGGCAGACATCCACAGCAGCCATTACACTTTGAAGAATGCTGAACAGGGGATGCCCAAGTGGCTAGAGCCGGACGAGATGCCTTTTCCCTCCTTCTTCTGCCTGTGGGGATGGAGAGCAAACAGCCCTGGCCAGGGGTGGCTTTGAGGCACACTCGTAGTGTTCCAGAGGACACCTTCAACATGGCCTGTAATGCCAACACTGGGACAGGCTGTTCTCTGGCTCTGCCTGCCTGCCTTCCACTCATCTGCTTTGAAAGCAGCATGGCTGACCACCTGTCTTCGCACCTCCTCGTTAGTGACATTGGAGCCCTTCCTCTACTCTGACCCTGCTAACTGCAGCTCACTAGACCTTGGTAGCAACAGCTGTGTGAACGGGGATGCAGCTGCTGTGAGGCCAGATATGGAGCCTAAATTTGGTGCTAGGTGACAGGGTGGTGCAGTGATTTTTGTGGGGCAGGTAAGCTCATTTGTTTCTTTCGTCCCCCTCTTCCTCCCCTGCCCCCTTTCACTGCACCAAAGGAAAACAGAAAACAATGATCTGTTTGGCCATGTGGCTGGCTTTGGATACCAAGCCTGCCATCTGTGGGGGACCCTTCTGCATCAGCAGTCAGCAAAACAGAACAGAACCCTGTGTTTCACAGCTGGTACCGCAAAGCAGCATCTCCACTCAGAGGGCTGGGGCATCGATTTCCTTCATTAAGAAATCAAATAGCAGACCTGACTCCATACTTAGCATCCTACAAAGGAGCAGGTGTGGGTGTGTAGTCTTTTCTCTGCAGGGACCTGTTGCATTTAATCATGGGGATGTATGAAATCTGGGGTGATTTGAGCTGAAGGTGTAGGAGCTTTGTGTCAAATTGATAGGGAAGGAATTTGGAAGTGGATAAGGGATTCTTCCACTTTTATTTGATTTCAAAGCAAAATAAACTGTTACAAAAAGCAAAAAGAGAAACTGAAATAAGGCTTCATCTGAGAATTACTATGTGTTGTAAGAACCATTATCTGAGCCCTGGCTGGTGCAACAGTGGATAGGGGCCGGTCATGGAACCCAAAGGTCACTGGTTCAATTCCCAGCCAGGGCACATAATCAGGTTGTAAACCAGGTTGCAAGCCAGGTCTCCAGCCAGGTCCGTGGCTGGAGGCAGGTGAAAGGCAACCATACATTGATGCCTCTCTCCTTCTCTGCCTTTCCCTCTCTCTAAAAATAATAAATAACATCTTTAAAAAAAAAGAACCATTTTCTTATAATAAGAACCCTGCTCTTTTATTTCATACCTAGTCAGCAAACATGATGAGCGGGTACCTAGTAAGTTCAGGGCACTGGGCTAAGAGGGTTACCGAATGTTGGCATGGAACGCAGTCTGGCTGAGTTCCTAGCCGGTGCCAGCATCGTGCCTGGTGCTGCGTGTGACAGGCTATCAGAGGAACTTCCAGTGGGTCAGGGGATAGCAAACAAGTGAGCCAGCAGAACCATCTGCCATCTTAGACGTGGTCCCCAAATTTAGGGAGTTTGTAGTCTTGTTAGGAAGGTAAAACATAAACCTAAGAGCATTAAATAAACAAACAAACAAATAACAACTATTGAAGAAAGTAGCAGAAGAGCACAACTGACAACTAAATTAGACAGATTGTAATGACTCTTAAAAAATGCACCAAAAGAGATCATTTCAAGCTGGGGGCAACCCAAGAGATATCTTTTTGCAGATAGGTTATGAGCCATATCTTGAAGAATGAATTGCTTTTCTTTGTTTTTTTTTGTGGGTTTTTTTTTTTGTTTGTTTGTTTTTTGCTTCCTATAAAAAGCCTTGTGTCAAATTCAGGTGACGGGAAGGAGAGGTCATGGCAACAGAAGAAAATAGGTTTCTCTAAAGGTATTTCTGATTTCAGAATCTAGCTCTTCATGTCGGAACATGTTCTCTCAACCGACCTTTGAGTCCATGTTCTGTGCTGAAGACTTCGGCACAGGGCGGGAATGTAGGGAATATAGTCCCTGTGTCGGAATAGCTCACAGTCTAGGGGGAGGGGAGGGCACACTTGTAAACAGATGGTGACAACACAGTGAGATAAGTACTCTACAAGGCGAATGATCCTGGTGTGTGGGAACTTGCAGGAAGGAAAGACTAACCCTGGGGGAGAGCCAGTGAGAGGGACTGGGGTGCAGGGGCAGAATCCACAGCAGCCCAGTAAGCAGCGGGGGGGCTGTGAGCTGTGCACGCAGCTAACAGCCAGGCTATGTTACAGAGCCCAGGCAGGAGGGATAGAGCTACTGGTCTCTGGGAGGCAGAGGTAGCTGTGGCATTTTAGAAGAGCGGTGACGACAAGAGCTCTTCTAAAGTTATTGTTGCCATTAGAGCTCACACGGGCTCTGGGATCTCCAATCGAAACATGCTCCCAGGCACGAGTTTAGTTCTTGCCTGTGGGTGAGTGGTTCTCAGCCTGGCTCCTCTTGAGACTTATGCAGGCAGCTTCATAAATATCGATGCCTGGGCCCTACCTCCGGAGATTCCTACATCACTGGGCTGAGCTGCGCTGGGGCATCAGTGGAGTCTGAAAGCATGCCAGGCAATTCTGATCCATAGCTAGGGCTGAGAATACTGCGCTGGTGTGTAGCCCGCTCTCCCCAGGTGCTCCCGGGCCCTGGCCCTCGCACACTTGGCTTTAAATCTTCATGCCATCACGTAGTGACTGTGGCCACGTTAGTCAAATTACCTAAGCTTAACAAGCCCTTAATTTGTGGGCCAATGGCAGCACCTCGTCATAGGCTTACTGTGAGGTTTACATGGAAGAACTTCCAGCTTGTGAATAAGTACTCATACTTAATGTCTTAAATCAGGGGAACAGTCAGATGTTATGGGTTTTATGCCACCAAGTAAATAGCTTGAGAACACCGTTCAGAAGTAAAAACCTGTCTCCCAACAGCTCTCATTTGGGGGACATGGGAGCTCCAGAGTGAAGAATGTGTCCCACAGGGTTAGCTAGAGGTAGGTGGGAACAGAATGAAGCCCATATTCGTGCCCATATTTGTGCCCAATGATTAAATAATTAAATGAAAAAAAGTAATTAAATGGGTCCAGTTCCTAGACTAAAACTTTGTTGGTGAGGCAAAGGCAATGAATTAATTTTGTGCTCAATGAGGAAAAATTCTAGAATTGGGACTGTTTTTAAGGGAGCAGGAGAATCTAGGTTATATTTAATTTATGTCAATGCATAGGACAGAGTCTTGTCCTCTAGATTTGATTGGGCGGGGGGGAATCACTTAGAAGAAGAGCAAGGGGACCCTCCACCAAAACACTAACATTCAGATACCTGCTTTTGAGTTAGATCTCCTGGAGAATAGGTTCTATGCATAAATGACTAGATTTCTATCTAGTCGAATCGTCAGAAGACAATGCTGGATTTCAGTGTGATCCAGTGTCATGCCTAAATTCGTCTTTGGTATAAATTAGCCAGCCTATGCAAGATTAATCGGGTCCAAGAACGCAGCCTTATCCTAACTCTAGCAAGGAACGACTCAAATGTCTTATTTTATATAAATTCATGAATACTTGTGTGGGGGTTAAATCACATTTCAGGGAGCCCTGTGGTCCAATGCAGACTCTTGCAGACAAACCACTGATTATCTGCTTTGCTGCCCCCATCGACCCCATACTACTGTCACCTGAATCTGAGTTGTTGAAGGATTCTAGCTTCTTTTCTGGGCTCTGCAAGAACAGGGTACGGCATCTCCCAAGAAAGCCCAGGGCTGATTGCCTGGAAGATATTGGAAGCCTGTCTTTTCATAGTAGCGATGTGGATCAGTTGAATAGTCACCTTATGCAACAAACTGTCGTCTCTCATGGAGTCCTGTGTCAGCCCTACTCAGGAAAGAGCAGTGGCTGATTTCTCTCTTTGGCCTCACGTGGGGCTGTTTTGGTTATTAGGTGCTAGGCAGGACTTTGTGGATGGGCTCTTGTCATTGGTGACAGGGAAGCCATTGGGAAGGATCCGCAAATTCCAGGAGTAGCAGGCAGCTAGCTGGGCACCCTTTGTAGAGAGAATAGATTATAAGGTGAAAGAATATCGCACCATGAGGTCAGCCAGGGAGAAAGAGAAAGGTCAAAGAAAGACAATGTTTTCCTGGAGGTATAAGAGGAGTGTGTCAGGGATGGCTCTCTAGAATGGCAGTATTCCTAAAAATATAGCATTTAACTTCTGGTGGTGTGTTGTACATCAATTATGAGCAATTGAAACCAGGACATATGCCCGTGGTTGTCGTATCTAAAACCTCACCAGTCTTCTCCTTAAGTCTGGTACTTTGGATAAACTCTGGAGAGATTGTCCTGGTGACAAGGGGTTAGAAGGGGCCCAATGAACTCTTCTGTCCTGTGGAGGAGGTCCACAGATGGAAACAAACAAGTACATTTTTGAACTGCTGCTTTGGAGCCTTATTTCTCCGAGCAGATTTTGGACCTGCCTAAACTCTAGAGCCAGGGAGTTCAAATCTCCAAACTGTCATTTATGAGCTACTTAAATTTTGGCAAACCACCTAACCCTTTAGAACACAGGAATTAAAACTGCTTTGGAGACAAATTTCAATGATATGAATCCTGGATCTTTCATTTTCTAGGCACATAATTTTGAGCAACCTATTTAACCTGCCCATGCCTCTATTTTCTACCTATAAAATGGGCACACTAGACTTACCTGGCAGGGGATATACCATGATCATGAAGGTGGTTTTCCCAGGGCGAGGCTTATCCATTGCACTCTGGATGTGCTGACCCCTGCGATTTCCCCAAACGTGGGAAACTCGACCACATAATTTGTGGTAGTGGGGAACCACATTCATGCTCTCCCCTGATTTAAAAAATAATGGGCATACTAGTATCTATCACGTAGATTTGCAGTAGGGTCTAAATGGGATAATACACATTGAATTAGCTTTGAACAGCGTCTGTGCATGTGGTAACCTTTTGATAAATATTAAATATTAGTTAAAGCCAACCAACTAACCTACCAGCAAAGAAAATCTTTCAGCCAAGGTTGAAAGCATGCATTTAAAGTACCTACTACAATGCCTGACACAGAATTTTTGTCAATAAATTAGTTGTTGATGCTATAATCAGCCTCATTACCATCATCCTCTTTCTCCTCCCTACGCCTCAGGTTTTCCCAGCTGTTTCACAGACAAATATCTCAGCAGAGGCCTGTGTGGGGGGCCAGATGCTCTAGAGCACAGAAAATATGAAAGTGATTCCACCCTTAAGTAGCTTATGGTCTAATCAGGAGATGAGGTAATCAGAAGGGAAGGAAAGTAAACATATGCAAAGCAGTTTATGGGAGGTGCTGGGTGCTGCTGATGAAGGATTCAGCTGCAAGATCTCACTGATGCTATAGGAGATAAAGGGGAAGGGTGCACCCTAAGCTAGGCCTTCAAGAAAGGGCTGAAAGAATCAGTAGTAATGTGCACCCGCATTACTGGCTGGGCCCTATGCAAAAGTGCTAACCAATCCTCGTAATACCTTGATGGTAGGTACCATGCCCATTTTATAGAAGACGGTGAGGCTTAGACTCATTAAATCATTGGCCCACAATCCCAAGGCGTGAGACAGTGGTGCAGTGACAAATGCACTGCTGCCTTGTTCCTAATCCATGCTGTGAATCCTCCATAGCATCTGCCTTTGGACCCAGCTGGAGCTAAGTCCACAGGGAGGAATGGGGATCAATGTCTTTGCAAACGTTAAGAGCATGGATACCTATTCCTATGTGGCTTTTCGCAAGTTATTACCTCTATAACCCTCAGTACATATCAGTTATTCAACCCTCAGTTGAATATCACACTTGATACGGCTGCTGTAAGTATGCAGTGATATAACATATGTTTAAGTAGTTCAATAGGCAGTCTGAGCTCAAAATGGTATACAGGACAGTTTTATCTTTCTTCATATATTGTCTCCAAAAGCCTTATATTGAATTGCCCTCCTTCTCTGGGGCGTGTGCCTTAAGTTCATACCTTAATGACATCTTGGGCAGAGTCCATGATTTCCTGGCAACTTCTGCTGTGAGAATTATTCTGTCCCTCTAGTTTAAAGCACCAACCTCAAATCTCATCTACGGTTCCCTCCTCCAACGTTAGCCAGGTTCATGACTCAAGAGGGGCTTCCAGCATAATACACTACTGATCCCTCCCCACACCCTGGTCCTTACAGTAGCACTGGGGATATGTGGTCCGCCCCGGGGACACCCATACCATGGCCACCCTCTAGCTTCCAGCTCCTGGGGTGTTTTGGGTCAGAGAGGGGGAAGAGGAGAAATGTCTCAGGTTGTCACTCACTCTGGCTCCCACTGCCTATTGATTGACACAGTTCTGCAGTTACTGTGGACCCTCTAAGACAGGGGCGACTATACCTGCCTTAATGCCCGCTGGGGGGAGGAATAGGGCATTACCTTGCTTGATCCAGAAGCTTCCTGGGCAGCCTCACAGCCCCTCCCTGCCCTCTACCTTTGTGCAGCCACAGGAGTCCCTGGTTCCTCTTTCATATCCTCTGAGACCCATAGGTAACTGGACGAGAAAAGGGACATTTGGACACTATGTTACTATCTGTCCTCGCCTGGCTGGCTCCGCTGGGCAGGAAGCAGCAGGCGTGAATCCTTTGTTCTCATACGCCACCCCACCAACCCTCAGGTCTCACCCGAGCTCTCTGAAGAACGCTCGAATCTCTGCTCTGCTCATTTTAGAGGCAGTACCCAGGAGGGCGTGCAGAATACCAGCTGAGAGGGAAATGCCACCATCTCCTTCCTAGAGGCACCCCTCATATTTTTTTTAAAATAATTTTTTAAAATTTAATTTTATCATTGTTGTATTACATCCATCCCCATTTTACTCCCCTGTCCCCTTCCCCACCCACCCACTCCCCCACAAAGTCAATGCCACTCGTTGTCCATGTTCATATTTCTGAATAATTTTTTTTTTGGTGCCCCTGTCGCTTGTCTTGGCGAGGGGTGAGAGAAAGCACTGCTTTCCACCATGAGAGGAGAAGGAGAAGCCAAGTATCTCCCCGCCAGTAGGCCGCTCTGCTTCATAAACCTGGAGTAATGGAAGGTGGTGGGTGCCCAGAGCCAGTTCCGCTGCCTTTGACAGAGTCCTGAGGGAGTTGTCCGACCTTGACTGCTCTCTTTAAGTCTGGGAAGACTTCAGGCCTCTGCTTCAACCCTGCGCTCCAACTGCCAATGTTGGGACAGCAGGAAAAGTTCCATCCAACATCCTGTTACACATGTCATGCCTATTAGCATACGGTCTGGCACTGGGCAGGTGTTTTCTAAGTGGTAGCCAACAGGAGGCCTACTGTATGATTTTCCTCTTTGCTTAACCTTCGAGGTGGCCAAGATCCTTTGTCCCCACATAGCAAGATAAACAGAACACAGAGACTGGCGCTCCCTGACCTGTGTCCTCATCCCACCCGGGAGTCTGGAAGACACAGCCTAGACGTTGTTCCACAAGTGCTTCCCGGAGCCTGCTGCGTGCAGAGCGCTGCACCGGCCACAGAAACCATCTTTCCTGAACTCCACGTCAGGACATGTGGTTGGATTATTTCATGTAAGGGCACCAAGGGAACAGTTGTTGTAAGCAGAGCTCCAAGTCCCTACCTTCCAGGAGTTTATAGATGGCACAGCAATGAAAGAAGTTGGAACCAGATTCATTCTGCTTGATCCAGGTAGGTGGTAGAGTGGGTGGAGCTGTGAGTTTAGAGCAGGAAGAAACCACTAGTTCAAAGAAGTTCTATCACCTCTAAGCTATTTTACATGGCTGGTGGGAAGCCTACCTGAGCATTCATTCTTTCTTTCCTTCAGTCAACAATAATGTACCTACTATTCTGGGTACTGAAGATGCAGTAGTGAGCAAAGCAGGTAAAGCCCTTGCCCCAAGGAGCTTACTTTCTGTGGATTGAAAGCCCCATTCTCAGCAGCCACTTTCTTTTTTCTTTTTTAAAGATTTTATTATTTTTAGAGAGAGGGGAAGGAAGAGAGGCAGAGAGGGAAAGAGACATCAATGTATGGTTGCCTTTCACCTGCCTCCAGCTACAGACCTGGCTAGAGACCTGGCCTGCAACCTGGTTATGTGGCCTGGCTGGGAATCGAACCAGCAACCAAGCTGGTGCCTTGTCCACTGTGCCACAAGCCAGGGCAGCAGCCACTCGCTTTATTGGAGAAACCACAAGCTGCTCCCCTCCACTCCTGGGACCCATTGCTCCGAGATTCACACAAGCCATCGGAAAGCTCTTCCAGCCACTTGCTCCCTCAAGGGCAGGAGTTTTCGCTGATGGCAGTGTGGGCAGGGCCACCCCCTACCCTGCTGACTCCTCTCTCCAAAAGCAAGATCTCAAGAAACATCTGCCATCCATTTGCCCTCTCCTGCAGAGCACCAGGAAAATTGTATGAGGGGATGGACAGGTGTGATGGACTAGGGCACCATGGAGGTGAATCATGGCCCAGCGCGGAGAGCAAGGAGACTGGCTTAAAGGACAGGCCATGCTAAGTCATCACTGTTTCCCCCCATGGAGGTGTGATGAAGATCCCCTTTTTCCCAGAGAGTCAAATTAACAAGGTACTAGGAGGTTTCCAAACTGGAAAAAAAAATTGTCACCAACAGCTCTCAAATCAGACAGACGGGTGGGTTGGTTTCTTGGAACAGATCATTGCATTTGGCATCCAATCCTGAAAAAGGGGGTGACAGCAGGGAGTTTATATGGGGAAAAATGCATTCACCTCTGAGTAGGAGGCACAAGTAGGCATCATCGTGTTTTCAGAAGCAGGAATCCCGGTTGCTCCTAGATACCAACTACCTCAATAGTCACAAAGCTGAATTTTCACAAATTATGACTTAGAAAATTGTTGCTCCTTTTACAAATGGGTTTGCCTCAGGATTTCTTTTAAGTGGCCAACTCCCTCTGTACTTGTAAAATATGACTTGATTTATAAAAACTTGATGCATAAACAGATTTTCATGATATTCTTAGTAGATGCTGGTAGAAAAAGCATGAGCTTCAAGTCGTAGCAGCCTGGTTTCTAGTTCTGTTTCTGATCCCAACAGAAGTATGCTGTCACCTACAGTGATTAGCCATCTGTGCTTCATAGTGGGTGCTCCTTCCTTTAACACGGGGAGATGTAACTAGACATGCCTTCAGTGTAGCATTCATCCGTTCACTCATTTTTATTTTTAAGTTATTTTTGTAATTTTAATTTTTCTTACTTTAGAGAAAGGAGAGGGAGAGAGAAAGAGAAACATCAACTGGTTGCTTTCTGTACATTCCCTGACCTGGGACTGAACCTGCAACCCAAGCATGTGCCCTGATCTGGAATCCAACCGGTGACCTTTCAGTTTGCAGGATGACACCCAACCATCTAAGCCACACTGGCTGTGGCTATTTTAATTTTTTTAAAATCCTTACCAGAGGATATGTTTATTGATTTTTAGAAAGAGAGGAAGGGAGAGAGGTAGAGGAGGAGGGAGAGGGAGTGAAAGAAACAGAGAAACATTTATGTGAGAGAAACATCGATTGGATCGGTTGCCTCCTGTATGTGCCCCAACCAAGGATCAAACATGTAACCTAGTAACTTAGTTATGTGCCCTGACTGGGGATGGAACCCACAGTCTTTTGGTGCATGGGGTGATGCTTTAACCGTCTGAGCCACCCAGCCAGGGCTGTCCCTGTGTTTTATAAGGACACTAGGCATCCTACTCCACTCTTCCTAAACCCCAGCTCTTCTAAACCCCAGAATTTTGTATCTACCAGAGCTGACTTTTCCATCAGAATATCCTTGAAGTTTATCTTTCCATTGCCCCTTTTTCATTTGAAATCTTGTGAGGTAAGCTGCATTGGGCATTTGGAATGACTGTCGTTAAGAGAGGACCCTGACTTTGGTACCTGGCATAGCAGGACCTCGTTGGTCCCCACCATTGGACGTGCTCTTGCCTTATCCTGGGTTCTCCCTCTCATGAATGGACTTTATCAGGAGATGTACTAAGCATCAGCTCCCCTTCAACCTCGGTGAACCTTAGTTTGAATAAGGTATTACCGCCCAAGAAACTATTAGGGCATTTGTGCCAGAAAGGAGTCCCTAGTCCTCCTGTAGCTTTTTCTGGGTGACAGTGAAGGAACAGGTGGCTTCAGGGTCAACCATCTTAGGACAGGCCTTAGAGCCAGAGCCTGTCATCCTGACCTCTTGTCCAGCCTGCTGAGTGGAGGTCATTCTGCCTGAGCTGGGAGCACAAGAGGGTTTTAAGCATCACTTACATTTTATTGTTTCTTTTCTCTTTTCCTTCAGGGCCTCATAATTTTTGGCTTGAACAAATGGTGAAGGCCATTCCATTAAAGGTGCTAAGTGAATGCTGTGTGCTATTAGAGCCATGCTAGTGGCTCTAATAGAGAGGGAAGGAAGCTCCCTCTCTCTCATGCAACTTCAAAAGACCAGCAGTCTACTTGGTTTGGGAGATTGGAGGAAAGGGCAGTATCTGGAGGGAGTGTCGATCTTGGCAGTAAATTAGAATCCGAAGACAGCAGTCAGTGATGAGGCAAGACTGAAAGTGTTGTGAGGGGCAGGCAGCAGAGACAGGTGACCTGCTGGCTGGCCCCACGAAAGGGATTTGAAGGTCTCATTCTGTCCTGTGGTGAATCCCCAGCTGCTCGAGGATGGACCTGGGCTCCTGTAAATACCGTCTCGTCTCTCCTCCCTTGGGGCTGGGCTGACCAACATACATGCGCTTGGTCACAGGGCCAGGTATTCAGCAGCAAAGCAAAGCGCTGAATTTATCTGGTCAATCTAGATACCCCTCCCTGAACACCACATTGCCAGCATCATCACCTCATAAGGCTGCCCTAAGATGCAACTGGAGAATAGGACAGAAGGCGTCCTGTTTCCTCCACATTTGCCTTCTGAGCTACTTAGAGCAGCGAGTGGAAGCTGCCAGGCCCCCACTGGCTTGCCCACACCACACACACACAACGGTGCGCCTGTGGCTGGAAGCCTGAACACCGCAATTCTAGCCTCACCTTGGCCGTGGGTTCCCTGTGTGCTTTCTTCATCTGTAAGATGAATTGCCTCGTCCATAATCAGTTTTTATTCATCTTTTTTAACACTAACATACGAGGAGTCTCACTAATAAACTAAAGTAGTGTGTAACACAAGAGGGTGGGCCCCTGAATACTGCGGTGAAAACCTGCGGCATTTCCCCAATTCGTTTTATCTGATGGAAGGCTTACATTTCTGACTAGGTTTCCTCTATCCCATTCCATTCCAGCAAGAGGGGATCACCAAAAGGGGAACTCACCAAGACAAGCCAATTCTTTTAGTTCATTCCGACCAAACAGATGCTATGGAAAAAAGGTGAGGGACCCAGGTGCTAGCTCCAGCTCTCCATCGACCTTGTGTGTAACTTCATTTAAAGTCAGCTTTCTGGACTCCAAACTCTTCCTTTGTACATGCCTGGGCAGCCTGGATGATTGCCAAAGACTTTTATCCCTCCTTCCCCTCCCCCAGGTGAGAATTTGCCCATTTGGGAACTTTCCAATGGGGGAGAGGCCAGAGATGTCCCTCCTCCTGTTCAAAGACAGCTCTGACCCTCTCCTTCTTTCCCTAGGACCTTGTTCCATCTGCCATCTTGTTTCTATTTCATCATTTGTTCTCCCGCTTCACTTGTCGCTTCTGAACTATCCCTGTGAACTTTACTTTCTGGTATCTCTCAACTTCAACTGGACTTTCACACAGAAACAGTGCCTTCCTAATCAATTACAGACCCTGTCACATCCTGTAATGGACACATCGTGGGTCAGCAAGTGCACTTGTAACAGAACCCTTGGGGGGTCCCCAGTTTTAATGGGTTCGATTTGCCCACCACCAGGAATGACTCTTAATAAAAGTTTGGTGAAAAGCAAAGGTATTTACTTAAAGGTTATCCTACAAATTTATGTTAAAGGTGCAATTATGCCATTAAATCCCACTCCCTTTAAAAACACCCAAAACATACAGTCCTGCCCAATTAGGCCAGCTTTAAAATGGTCAAGTAAGTACCATTTTTTCAGAAACACAACAGTTCACAGCTTAACATTCCAGTTCTAAATTCAAAGCTCCCAGCAGCTGCTGTGCCCAACTAGGGGAGAATCTTGCACCCACTCCCCAACTCTTATACCACAGGTAATTCCCTATCTGCGCAAGCTGCCTGTCTCCCTTTCCTCCTTCACTCCCTCCTCCACCTTCTCAAACCAGGTGAGATCTCAGACCGTGAGTCTGTCTACGGGTCCATCCAGGGGAGCAGAGAGACTTTCTGAATCTTTGTCCAGGTGAGAGAGAGAGAGAGAGAGAGAGAGAGAGAGAGAGAGAGAGCAACCATGAGTCTGCTGCCCTATTTTAAGCTGTAACGGTGGCCTGTGTCTCCATGGTCAAGTGAGGCCACCTGTGAAATCTCAAGTTAGCCCTGTAAATTCTTTCATCACCAACCATTCTATGGTCAAAAACCCCTCCCAGCCCTGACTGGTGGCTCAGTGGATAAGGTGCCGGCCTGCAAACCCAAAGGTCGCTGGTTTGATTCCCAGCCAGGGCACATAACCAGGTTGCAAGCCAGGTCTCCAGCCAGGTCTGTAGCCCGAGACAGGTGAAAGGCAACCATACACTGACATCTCTTTCCCTCTCTCCCTTCCCCTCTCTCTAAAAATAATAAATAAAATATTAAAAAAATAAAACACCCTCCTATCTTCTTGGGGTAAAATGTTCATCTAGTTATTTGCATAACCAAGACACTAGTCACCAGCCATAGGTATGCAAAGTACCTCTCTCAGGAAAAATGGCTTACTTCAGAGTCCCACCCCAAACTGCAGAATGGGGGATTTTGGCTTTCTTCCCGTCTGTAACACATTGATCTAGGAAACCCACAATTTCTTGTACTTTCAGCAAGAGAAAATTAGGTGTACTTGTATTACATAACTTGATGCTGTTAGGACCAATGTTTGAATTTGCCTTATTAGTCTCTATCACTTCTGTCTTTTAGCAAACACCTATGAACTCATGCCCTCCTCTAGCTCCATTTATTGAGCACCGATTGTATACCCTGTGATCTAGCTTTTATTATGTTCACCTTACATTTGAAGAAACAGGCTTGGAAGTTAAATAATGTATTCCACTTCACACATTTTATGGAAGCTGAGGGTCTAACCAAGTCATACTTGATGCCGAAGCATTGTAGAAGCTCTGCCCTCTGTCTGCTTTCCTACATATTTTTCAAGTCTTTTCCTCTCCCACCTCCAACTCCCACCCAGACTTCTCAAACATCTCAATGTCTCTGTCCCCATTTCCCTTCACTCCTTGGCCCTTGGCCATCTCTGAGATCATCCCAGCCTTCTTTGCTGTGTTTGTATTTGACACTATTGATCACTGGTCTCCCTGAAGCTCCTTACTCCATTTCACCCTCCTGGCTCTTCTCATGCTGTCTCTGTCTCTTGCCAGTAGCCTGTTCTCCATCATACCCCGTTAATATTGGTGATTCTCAGGGTCTCACCTTTGCGTCCTTGCTGTACAGTCTTCATCTATTTTATCCACTCAGGTTTTGTCCACAATTTCAATTTTGACAAGACCCAAATTTATAGCTGTAGCCATGCATTTCATTACTTGCTAGACATCACTGCCTGAATGTCTCACAGGCATTCCTCACAGTTTTATTCCTTGTGTAAATGTCTCTTCCTCAATTGGTAACATCATAACATCAATTTACACCTTATCACTGGATTATGTTTTTTTTTAGAGAGAGGGGGTAAGGGAGGGAGAGAGGGAGAGTAATATTGATGTGGGAGAGAAACATCACATCAGTAAGTTGCCTCTTGTACATGCCCTGAACAGGGACCAAACCCACAACCTAGGCATGTGCCCTGAGCAGGAATTGAACCAGTGACCTTTTGCTTTACAGGATGACACACAACCAACTGAGCCACACACTGGTCAGGGAACAACCTGGGATTCTTTCGAGCCACCCTTGCTTTTCTCTGCATCTGATCAAACCCCACATCCTTTTTCTTAATAACTTTTTCTCATAGATGTGACTCACAATGCCCTCCAATAATTCATCCCCTTCTTCCCATCTGCCTATCACTACCCTTATATCAGGTCTTCATAATCTCTGGCTTCTTAAATGACAATAGTTTTCTAAATGCTCTATGTCTTTAGCCTGTCCCCTTCCAAGTCCATTTTTCACATGGTCGCCAAAGTAAACTATGCTCTGGAATGCAGGTCTGTCTGATTGCATTGACATCATTCCACAGGCTTCCAGGAAAACAGGGCTAATGCACAGGAGCAGAATGGGGGTGAGCTACCAAGTACCAGGAATCACAGTTCCAATATGGGCTCTACAGATGATGGGTATATTGCTCAGGCTAAGCTTGAGTGCACTACAGTGACAACAAAACACTGGAAGCTCACTGGCTTAACAGCATGGTTTTATTTCTTGTCAATTAGAATTCAAGGCTCAATGTTGGACATGTTGCCATCTTTATCTCATGCCTACTCAATCTGGAACCAATGGCCTCCAAGATCACCACTGAGACGTAGAGAAAGAGAAACCAAATAAGATTTGAAATGTCTTGACCTTGAAATGGCACATTTCACTTTCAATTGTAGTCCATTGGCATCTGGACTGCATTTGAAAGCATCTGGACAGATGCTTCAGTGGCATCTGTCTCTTATCCCCAAGAGATGTTAAAAGATGCCATATGTTAAAAGATGTTGAAGGTGTGAGCTTGGTGGTCTCCTGGCATGCCTCTAAATCTCTCCAACACAATCCTCAGAACTCTTTCCTCCTTTATGAAAGTGAGTTGAGTATGGAAGAAAGACCAGGACGTTCTCAACAGGTAAGATTAGCAGATGCCCTTTGAACCCTGTGCCCTCTGGCTCTGGGTCTTGTGAAATTCAGCTTTATCCCTTTGCACTCCCAGGAGAGCAAATGCACAGCTACAACCCCCACCCCCTCCATGAAATGCAGCACCATGTCTTCATTGCCCAAGAGCCAGAGAAGGGTAGACCTGGGGATGGAGCAGGGAAGCACTGGAAACGGGTGGAAGTGAGGACAGTGGGGGCAGGTGAGTGGGCACTCCAGTTGCCCTCATGCCCTTACTTCACAGTGAGTCCAGACTCCACAGCAGAGAGCAAACCTTCTTCTTCTTTTTCCCTTCTTCTTCTTTTTTTAAAAAAGGCATAGTTGCTCTTTGAAAATAACTTACAGCATACAACCAAGCCTGCTGTGCAGCATTACAATTTGTCATTAAAACTCCATCCCTCTTGCCAGAGTAAATGAGCCATTTACAGCCAGGGCGCCAAGATGGACTGTTGTTATTTTTTTCTGCCTTTGTTATTAGGACTGTTTATAGCTCTTCTCAGACAAACCCCTGGGAATTCCCAGAGGCCTGTCTTGCCATTCAAGTCAATTAGTCAGGCGTGGGGTAGTTTCCTCAATATGGATGTCACTTTTGCAGGCCTGCAGGAAACCAGACCTGGGTTCCGCCAATGTGAATGGTGAGCCTGAGAAGTCTCAGACACATGTATACGTACACAGATGAGCTCACACATGCACACACACATGCATACAGAGGACAAAAGTAAATGTGGGAGATGCAGCATCTCTTCTTTCCCAAGCACCAGCATTGTTGCATCTCCATGAAGGGTGGAAACATATGGATTTGCAGGTGAGCTTCAGGCAACTTGAGTATCATTAAGAAAGGTTATTAAATCTCCTCTGAAATGTGTGCATAGACAGGCTCGGTAAGTGACCTTTAACTATTTCACAGCGTGGAGCTCTTTTTCATAGTTTTTTTGGTCTCAGAGTTCCAACCCCAGACCAGACCACGCAGAGGACAGTCAAATAAACAAGCCAGTAAGGCTTTCATGGAGGGAAGGAAGAGGAGAAGAGTCCTTGGGTGGCTAGAGAAGGAAACAGTGCTAGTGGCTAAGGAACAAGTTTGCCCAGAAGTCTGAGGGCAATGACTGATCTTGTTTATCTTTATATCCCACCCCCTCTTCATACACATACTACCCTGGCAGTTACATAGAAAATGCTTGATAAAAGTCTCTGGAACTGCGCATAAAAGATTTGATTCAGCCCTCAAAGAGTTCAAAGTTTAGCTTCCCAGAAAGCACACATCCTCCTATATCTGCCTTTTGAAGTCTGGTCTATCTGTCAAGGCCACTGGCCCAAATTCTTTTCCCTAAGTAAGACTACTAATTCAGTGCCAACCTATCCCTCTCCCTAACAAAATCTGGTTTAGTCTAATACTTAACTGTTTCCTCCATTGGCCTGTGAACTTCTCGGGTCCGGGAGCAGATCTGATTTATCTTTGTATCTGCCACAGTGCCTAGCACAGTAGTAAAATAATAAATACATTAAACCATTAATGAAGGTTACTAAATGCTCTGTTTTAATGAGTCACAAAATGCAAAGTTCTCTTAATGTTTTTGTCTCTGTGAAATAACAGTATTATGAATACCCACATAAGTTTGCTGGGAGGACTGGTTAAGTGGGATAATGTGTGTAAAGCTCTTAACACAAGCACCTGACTCTCAGTTACAGTGGTTACTACGTAAATAAAGGGTAGCCTCTGGGTGAACTTTTCCCAGCATAACTTTCCCCTCCTTTCCATCCAGGAGTCTAGATCAGAATGATCAGATTCCAGCGTAACATGTCTTTTCTAGGTACTTCCCTAGGAGGATAAACAAGGTTATTCAGGCTTACCCATGCTCTGATAAACTCTTGCGTTCTACTCACGAGCATTGAGTGTGGTCTTTCCAAGCTTGAGAAAGGTGTGACCTGAGACTGGCCTGAGCACAGAGGGAAATTTTATTGAGGTCTACCCCGTATAGGGAAATGCGCCTCCCTAAGGTCTGCCTGGCCTAGTGTAGAGGAGTTATATGTGGGTCTCTAGGCCCAGAGCCCAAGCCAATAATGGGACCCACTTTATATGTGCAGCCACCTCCTGCTATCAACCACAACTGCTGTGCCTGTAACTACAACAAAGGCTAATAATCTGGTGATAACATTGACACATGTCAAGGCATCCTAATGTTTAGACTGCCTCAGTGCCCTGCATGACCTTTTAAGCTGGTAGTGAAGGAAAACTGTTATACGGGCACCTATTATGAATGATGGATGATAAGAGCTAAAATAGAGGCACAGAGGAAAAATTACAGGATAGAAGGATTTTAATAGCCTGAAGCCTGGCCCATTGATTGGAAGATAGAAAACATGTTAAAAGAGGCCATCCTATGACCACCTTCTCCAGGTTTTTTATGGTTTTGCTTTTTGTGCTGCTTCTTTTAACATCTTTTAATCATAGTCTGAATAACCAGCATCTCATCGATGTAACTTTAAAATGTTAAAAGGCACCACTCTGGAAGAACTGTGGGATGGAAAGTAACTTCATGAAAGAAGTGAGTCTTAAAGAAGAAGTAGGGTTTTGTTAAGGTGAGTGGCGGGAAGGACATTTCTGGTCAAGAGAAGGAATCGTGGAGCCTATTGAGGGAGGGGTGAGCAGTGCAATGTGGCTAGAGCCAGGTTTCGAGTGAAGGAACTTCAGGGTATGACTGAATTGTAGAGTGCCTTGACAACAGGCAGAAGGATTTGGACATTAGAGGCTGTAGAGTGACCATAAAACTCATTCTGAGTAAGAAAATGACATGACAGATCTGTGTTCTTGAAGGGTTAGTCTGGCAACCGTATGGAGGGTGGATACAGGGCAGATGGGGCAGTCAAGAGAGTATCACAGTAATGCAGGTGAAAGAAGGTGGGGTCTGGGTTGTGTATATTAAAAAAGATAGTAATAGATGGGTAATAAGGCATTCTATGATGAGAATTAAGGATTTGGAGACTGGATGGCCCTGGGGTGGGAAAATAAGAGGGTAGAGTCAGAGATGACTCCTCAGTTTCAACCCATCATGACAGGGTAGGATAGGATTGCCCTTAAAAATGGAAAATGTAAAAGTGGGAAACAAGTTAGTGGGGTATTTGGGGGTTAATGATGAATTTAGGGCATATTGTTTTTCAGGCAGTAATGGAACCTCCATGGGAAAGTGTTTTAGACAAAGGAAATATGGGCCTGGCCTTCAGGGCAGGTTCAGGCCGAGGGTCATGAGAGTGGAAGTGAGATGAAAGACATGGTGTAAATGAGATCGCCAGAGTGGTTAGCTTAGAATTTGAAGAACAGGTCAAAGGCTAACTCTGTGGTGTCCTTTCTCCTCCTGGTACCCTCCAGACTTGAGCTTATACCACCAGAATGTCATGATGCTGAGAACCCCTAGTGGTAGGGCCTGATTTCCTCAGCTCTAAGGTCAGAGTTGGACCTGAGGCTCCACATTCTGGGAAGCCATGTTTGGAGAGAATGTCACCAAGTGGCTGCTATCAGAGAAGGTCATCTTGAGGAACTGAGCAAAACATGTCTAGCCCAGGAAGAATGTTCTGGTGCTGATCCCAGGTAGGCAGGACTCAGCTTCACCCAATCGCCATGCCTGTCAGTTGCCTTCAGCAGCTACTGATCACACTCTCAGAAAGAGACACAATGAGAGTTGAGAGTTAACCCCTGGGAAATGGCCAAAGAACACTGGATTGCAAGACCTGTCAGTAAAGCACTATGATGCCTGGGTAGGTTCAGAGAGTCTGCCTGCTCAGCTCACTGCACCCAGCTGTCTGACCTTTACCAAGGCCACAGTCACATCCCCTATAGACCTAGGCTCAGCACCATCCTGTCTCTGTTTTCAAGGAACAGAACTTTTGGTTCTCCATTCATTGTAGGTGTCTGGGATTCAATTTACTTCCTCTCTACCACCCCATCCTCAAAGCTTTCTGCCTCCTTCTAGTCTAATTTGCATGTAAATTACTTGGGAATGAATTTGGGAGCCATTACTAGGGGAGTAGAAGGCAGAAATGATGGCAATGGTGGAGGGTATTTTTTGCTACTTCCTGCCATGCTGAGCAATTAGGAAGCATCCTGGGAGCCCCTTTCTGTGGCCAGGAATTAGTCATGGTGTGACTAAACTTGACAGTAGGTTCAAGATGACACTAGCATGCTTAAGGTCAAAGAGACATAGCTGGGAATGGCTGAGGAACATGGGTCTTTCCTTTTTCTGAGTGCCACCTGAGAACTCTTGCTGTCAGGACCCTGTATTTAGTTCTCAATTGTATGTTAGTTTTCTTTCCTCAGACTACTGGGTTTCTCAGCACAAAATTTTGTATTTCTTTTTTTTTTTTTTCCCTTGAGTCACTCAGACATCCAAGGAAGGTAGTTGCCAACACAATGGAATACATTTCTTTATATAATAGTCTACCCTTAACCACTTTCAGTGGTTTTAGTCAGCCACCCTGATCGAAAACCATTAAAAGGAAAATCAGAAATAAACCATTTGTAAGTTTTAAGTGGTACTCCATTCTGAGTAGCAGGACAAAACCCCTCACTGTCCAGATCTCTCCCTTGAGGAATTGCTCCACTCCTCCTGGGATGTGAGTCATTATCTGCCCAGTGTAGCTGTGCTGTACACACTCCCTGCTCATCAGTCATTTAGTAGCTGTCTTGGAATCAGATTGATTATCAGCAAGACTCAGAGAAACCACATTCATGTAACTTATAGTATATTGTTATAATTGTTCTATTTTATTATTAATTATTGTTGTTAATCTCTTAGTGTGCCTGATTCATGAATTACTTTATCATAAGTATGTATGTCTAGGAAAACGCGTAGTATAGATAAGAGTAGAGTTCAGTACTACCCACAATTTTAGGGGGGTTTTGGGACGTGTCTCATGTGCACAAGGGTAGAGGGGACTGTATCCTCTACACAGCTCCTTGAATAATTCTACACAATAACAGAAATTCATTAAGTCCTTGATTTTAGGCAGCTCCAAATTTCCTCCATAGGAGGCTCCATGAAGTCAATACTGGTTCTGAGGGAAGTTTAGGATCTTTTCTTTCTTTCTTTTTTTTTTTTAAGATTTTATTTCATTATATTTAGAAAGAGGGGAAGGGAGAGAGGCAGAGAGGGAGAGAGGGATCAATGTATGGTTGCGTTTCACCTGCCTCCAGCCACAGACCTGACTGGAGACCTGGTTTACAACCTGGTTATGTGCCCTGGCTGGGGAATCGAAACTGCGACCTTTGGGTTTGCAGGCTGGCGCCTTATCCACTGTGCTACCAGCCAGGGCTAGAAACTTTTCTTAAAGCATATTTCACAAATATGACAAAATGACTGTTTTGCATATCGATAAGAATGGGTGAAGCTTAATGACCATCAGGTTACTTTTATCATCACTAATTGATTAATTATTGATTGAGTTAAGAAGCAATGTTTCCATTGGAGAGTAAGGAAAAGAATATAATTCACTTTTCCATTTCTTCTAATTTTGAGAGCATTTGATGAAGGTGTTTAGATCCCCCAGTATAACATCTCCACTCTGCTGATAGACTCTTTCTAAAATGGAAGAATGAAAGAAAAAAATTGTTAGAACTTAAGTGCATATAAATACAATGCAATAAAACCACTACTTTCTAGCAGGTAAAATGGAGACCACTGAAGTACAGTAGTTTGTTCATGATCCCACAGCTATTCAGTAAAATCAGAATTTGAGAAGCCCACTCACTGCCCTTTTCTTCAACCAATGGTTCCCAACCTTGGGGCACTTTAAAAACTACTAGTGCTGGATCTTTCCCAGGCTAATTAAATTGGAACCTACAGGGATGAGACCCAGACATCAGTATTTTTTCTGAAAAGCTTCCCAGGATGGAGAGCCACTGTTCTACCTTATGGGGCCTCTGCTTTTATTGTAGCATGAAATGAATTGTGAAAAACTATGGATCAACTTTAAAATATTTACTGACTTTCTACTGTATGCAAGGTCTTGTAGTAAGTGGCTGCAGAGAAATTAGACGGAGGAACAAAGGCAAGGTCATGGCCTAGATGAGCTTCATACCAATAGGGAAAACAAGAGATAAGCACAAATGCCACCTGTTCCACCCCTTCTCCTCATTGTTTTTGACAATGGCAGATATTGCTAATTGATTTTGGCTTTCTTTTTCCCTGACCTAAATATGGTCTCATAAGCCTTTTCAACCCAAGGCTCTAGACAGACATCACCTTTTGATCTCTTGGCACCTGGGAATAAACCCATTTATTGTTCTTGGACAGGTCATGTACACATGGCTAGAGCTGAATACTAAATAGAGGAATAAGAATTAATGCAAGGATTATAGGTTTAGGAGACAGAGAAAGGTTTGGTCTGTCAGGCAGTGATTTTAAACTTTCTTTTGTAGATAGTAAAGAATGACTGAAGTGTTTTGGATAACAGACTATACATAAAATGAACCTGCTTACTGTGAAGGACAAAGAGATTGGAGTTAGTGAGACCACTGGGAGGCAGTTGCATAGTTGAGACATCGGGATGCATGAGAGGCAACCAGGGCCTGAACATGAGGCGTCACGGTGGAAGTTGAGAAGAAGGGTCAATTTGGGAGCCATTGAGAGAGAGGAGTTGACAGGGCTTCATGGCAGACAAAATAAAATGGTGGCGAAGAGAGTGACAGAACACTGATGACAATGAGGTTTGGAACTGGATATGTGAGGCAATGGTGATGCCATTTTACTGGAAAGAGAGAACCTGGAGAGATCACTAGCTCCAGTGCAGAGGTCATTAACTTGGGGTGTCCAAACGTTTTACCAGTGGCATCCACCTGCCTGGTTGAAATTCTAGTTCCATAATTTATTTACTGAATGAATGAGAAATGGAGTAGGTAAGCCTTTTGATTTGTCTCAGTTTTTTCTGTAAAATGGGGATGTTAATATTAATAGTCATAGTGCAGGGTTGTTTTGAGGTTAAAAAAGACAAGTGTGGCAGGGCTTTGTAAACAGTAATAAACCACAACTAATTGATTGATGATGGATTCTTCTGGCTCATCCATATGGGACCAGAATCTGGGAGGTAATTCAGTCCTGGAGATGGAGATTTGAAAATATTCTCTGTGGAAGAAATAATTAAAGTTAGGTAATATTTAAGGTTTCTTAAATAAATGTCAAAAAGAGAGTAGAAATCACATGCAAAGTTGAATAGTACCACATTTTAAAAGATTTCATTTCTATCACAAAAGGAAAAGAAACATTCTACATTGTCTTCAGCCACCAAACATACCAATCACATTTTATTGTATTTCTTCTATATTTTTGTTTTTAGCCTAAACAGTTATTTATAAAAGGGAATAAGAAAAGGAGAGTGAATAAACCATTTGAAAATAGTTGAATTTATTCTAATTATGAATGAGAGTCAAAATACATTTTTTTCAGGAAGTGTGAATTGAAATCATAGAATTCTACAAGTGGGAAAGCTGTCAAGGTCATTGAGGCCTTTTTTTTTTTTTGCCAAGACTACATTCATTGAATTGGCATTATGCTCCAGGTCCTTGGCTAAATCCTATTTGTGCAATATATCATATAATACTCCTAATAGTCTTATGAAGTAGAGAGGCTTACTATCCATTTTACAGATGAGGAAACTGAGACTCAGAGGCTTCGTACCCTAACTGAGGTCACAGGCAAGATCTGTCTCAGAGCTCACGCTTTTAAGGGGTATGCCATCAGAGCTCTCCCCTCGTCCTTGACCCAGTAAAGTTGGAGCTCTTCGTAAGGGATGGGTGTGGGACATGGCCCTTGGGGTGTGTCTGAGTCAGAAGCAGCTGGGAGTGGCTGAGCAATGAGTTGTCTGTGAAACAAAGCAAAGGAAGAAACTGGTCAGGAGACAATACTCACTGTTGATCTTTGTGTGAATGTGTGGTGTGGGAGTGGGGTCGGCAGGATCCCAGAGTCACATAGAGGAGACTTGTGGCTGCTCTCAGTCTCCATTCACACACCTGCCTCCCCCAGCCCCGCACTGAGTCTTCTCTGCTATGGCTCCCTTTCTGGTCATCTTTGCTTCTTCAGCCTCGGGGTGTCCAGTCCTCCTGTCCTGGTGGGACAGATACAGTTGTACCAGTGGAGGCGAGGAAAACTCTTCTCCTCAGTGAGTTGGAGTCTTTAACAGAGACCCTGACCGTATAGCCACTGGAGTGAGCCTCAGGCCACGGCCCCTTTTCTTGCCAGCCAGCCAATGCTGTGAAAAAGCGCCCTAGTACCAGAGGCCGGGGAACCACTCCCTGCAGGAATCAGAAGAGCTGACAAGATTGCTTTTCCACTAATAGCCTTCCTCCTTTTTTTGGAAAGAAAGCCCTCTCCCCAGTTCTGCTCCAAGGCAGCCTCCTGCAGAGAGAGCATCCTGAGCATCGCTGAGCTGTTCCCATGGTAACGGAGGGAAGGGGCTTTTTGTTTTCCTCAGAGGGTTGAATCCTTTCAACCAGAAGGTGGTTGTGGGCTCTTCTTCACATTCCACACTCCACCCCATACCCTAACCAAGCATGACTAGTTTTGTTTACATTTATGGAGTTTTATCAAACATCATTTAAACAGGTATAATAATGTGGAAACTGAGGCTGAAAGGCTTAAGTCTGGAGGTTTCTCAGCAAGTACCTGTCAGAGCTGTGGTTGTTAGACTTAATTAGAGCAAGGACTCATCAGAGTGTGTGTGTGTGTGTGTGTGTGTAGGGAGAATGGGCACCAACATTCTCCCAGCTCTTCAACAGCATCCACTGGAGAAATCCAATTAAGCAATGTTACCCCAATAAGCTCAATTTAAACATTTAAGAAAAAAAAAGAAAAGAAAAGAAATCCAGAGTTTCTCAAAGCAAGGAACCTGGGTGCTGGGTGGTGTTTGCTGTGGGAAAACACTTTCCTGGCCCCTCCAAGGGGCAGAGAGTAGAAATATTTTTTTCAAATTGTCCTTCTTTTCCAAAGCCATGGCTTAGGATGACCAGCACAGAGAGCCCAGACTTGATCTTATTTTCTGACAAGTGACCTCGCAGGAGCTATTTAATCTCTCCAGGTCTGAGTTTCACTTGCAAACGAAGGTGTGTGAGATAATAGGTTCCTTTTGGCTCTAAAAATGCAGTCAGTGCTTTTGAGTTGCTAGGGGAGAAAAAGACTCCTAAATTCTTGCCATGTTGCGGATCCTGGGCTATTCTGGCATGAACATCTTTGTTAGGGTCCTTCCCTGGTGAATAGTCCCTATCTCCCTCCTCTTCTGTTTTACATCAAGGTAAATGAAGTGTCTAAGTGGCCACAAAGGCAGAGGACACAGCACAAAGACCACACCCACCATGCCTGACTCCAGGACAGGCAAGCCCTCTCTGGACTGGGAGCCTCTTGAGGCCAGAGACCAAGTCTATCTTAAAGATCTGTGTACCTGCAGTCTCCAGCATAGTGCTTGATAAGTGTGTGATGAATGGATGAACTTATAAAAATTGTTAGAGCAGAAAAGATCCTTTGAGTTCCTTTAGTCTCTCATTTTATAGATGAGGAAACTAAAGCTAAGGACACAGTATGTGGCTTGGCCAAGGTTACATGGTAAGCTAAAGGTTGCTTAATGCCTTTGCTGCCACTCTTCCCACAACATTTCTAATTCCTTTACCATTTTTCCAAGTGATTTCATAGGAGCGTACCGCCAGGGCTGCAGTCACTAGAATCCCCTCCCCACTCGGGAGGACAGAGCTGGCTTGGACTCTGTGTCTCCGCCCTCTGCTGTTTAATAGCAGGAGAAGGTGGGCCTTTGAGTGTGAGGATTAGTGTGAGTATGGGTGTCGGACATGCACACCTTTCCCAGCTTCAGACCCAGAAGTTATAGTCAAGATTAAACATGGGGTCAACACAACCTTTCCCTTTCATTTTCTCAAAACACGTCCTGCTTTAGTAACAATGCCAGTAACAGTCAGGATACTTCATACTAGCTGCTATAACAACCTCCAAATCTCATTGGTTTACATGTGTTTTTTTTCTTACTGAAGCAAAAGTTAATATTTGGTTTTCCTCCAAGCCATTACTCAGGGATGTGCTGTGCGGGGGCTGCGGAGCTGCTCTTGCATAATCCAGCCAACAGAGGGCAGACTTTGTGCCTGTCACTTAACCACCTGGCCCCACCATGTTGCACCTCACTGCTACTTCTGCTGGTGGTCCCTCAGTCACATGGCTCTGCCTAGTTCGTGAGAAACTGGGAAATGTGGTCCCTGGCTAGTCAGCCAGATCCCGGCAGCAACATCACGCCATGGAAGGGGGGCTGAATCGTGCCTGGTCTCCACCACAAGGAGATAGCATTCGTGCTGCATTTATTATTTGCCAGGCAATGTGCTAACTATTATTTCATGCAACCTTTATACCAACCCTACCAGCTTATTATTATCCTCCATGTACAGATGAAAAAAGTGGTTGTAGAAATGTACCATAACTCTGTGTTATAACTCAGAATATAAGATGGAGTAAGTAGTGGTGGCAAATCCAAAAGCCGAGCTCTAAGTCCAGAGCCCAGGCTCCTGTCTGCTACATTTTACTGTTTTTAGGCCTCTGGCCTGAGAAACGGCACCAATCTCTAAGTAGCCTGAACGGCCTTCAACAGGTTACTTTTACCCACTGCATCTTGGTTTCATCCTTTGTGTAGTGAGAAGATTAAACTGGATGAGATCTGAGGTAACTGGCAACTGGACATCATATGACTCTTAGGGTGAACTCATCAGCTGGGTTGAGTGTCTTAGCTTGATCTGTCTGCTACAACAAAATGCGTAGAGTGGGTGGCTCAAACAACAGACATTATTTCTCACAGTTCCGGAGGCTAGAAGTTCAAGATCAAGATGTCTGGAGAGGGCCCGCTTCCTTGCCTGGTGGACAGAGAAAGCTCTTCCTCTTCTTATAAGGGCACTAGTCAAAGGCTAAGATAAGGAAGTTCCACTTTCCAACTCTTTGGAGCATTCACACACACACACACACACACACACACACGCACACGCACCCTCAGGTGAGGAATCTGGAGATCTCAATCTCAGCAGGGATTCAGTTTTCCTCTCAGGTTTTGCTTGATATGTATAATTGCAGAGGGTTTGTGTAATTGCAGAGTGGATGATGATCTCCAGGCCAATTTCAAGTCAAAGCTATGTTTTTAACCCTTACCTGAAATTATGGTTATTGATTTGAGAGAGAAAGGGAAAGGGGGAGAGAAAGGGGGAGGACATTGATCAGCTGCCTCCCTTATGCTGGCCAGGGCAGGTAAAAGCTATTTTTAATGAACTTGCTAAAGGGTAAGGGTGGGGGCAGGAAGAAGAGATGCTTAGAGAATGCTTTTGTAAACCTATAAACCTCCCAGAATTTTAGCCCTTCCTGAACCTGTATTTTTTAGGAGGGGGATTGGAGAATGCCAGATAAGTTGTATGTGATATGCACCTACGCTTTTCTTTTAGATGCTGTTGTGCACAGTGGAAAGCGGACAGGGCTGACAGTCAGGAGACCCAAGTCTATTCCCAGCTCCACTAAAAGTCTTTCATGTGTCCTTGCTAGTTGCTTCCCCTAACAGTTCCCTCATCTGTAAAAGGAGAAGGTTGAACTAAATGATCCTCATGTCCCTTCCAACTCTGAAATCCTAGATGATCCTTAGCTGTCAACAGTGCGAAAGCCCCTAGAACTGTGGCATGCCATATGGTCCACAAAGGGTTAGTTTCTTCCTTCCTCCACCCAAGACTTCTCAGTCACCTTGGTTGATACCACCTGACCTGTCCTAACTATTCAAAGCCACAATATAATATTGACTATCCACTCTAATTGAAAAATTAAAATAAACAAAAAAAGAACCTAGGGCTTTATTTTGGTAACTTTTCTCAAGGAAGAAGACAAAAGGTTTTTTTGGGTTATGGATGCCACCTGAGAAGGGTGTAGTGCTCGATGCTCATGAGGATTATTATCAGGTCTTCACAGAAGATTTTCCCGACGCTTAGCAACAGAAACAACGACAACAGTAGCCACAACAACGTCCCCTCTGCCATAGGCAGGTTGGGCTGCTGAATTCTGATTTGACCTTGAAGTTGTTATAACCGAAAAAGCTCAACAAGAGACCTCATGACATGCTGTAAAAATGTGTTGCTTCCCTCAGCCCAGAGCTGGATTTCTGCACCAATCCGAGGCAATCGGGGTGCTCTTTGGCCTGTGGTTATGGTGCCAACAGTTTAGTAATTTGCCTCATTTTTAATCTCCCTTTCCCTTTAGCAGGATCATTTTCTCTGTGTTAAAGGATTAACACTGAGGTAAGGATAGCTAAATAAAAGCTCTTCCTGGAATGCAAATGACTTTATACATAAAGGAATATAAAAGGAAGGAGTAAGAAGAGTTCTTAGCTCTATTGAAGTTGGCAGATACCATATGCTTTCTCCGCTACATTACAGTATGAGTTCAGGTCTAGACACTATATTTCAAGACCATCCCTACACTTGAATCTCCATCAGGCGCCAAGGCCAGTGTACTTAGCTAAATAGTGTTCCCCAAAAATTTATGTCCACCTCACAATGTGATCTTATTTAGAAATACGGTCTTTGCAGATGTCGTATAAAATTACACCAGAGTTGCTTGGACCCTAAATCCAATATGGCTAATGTCCTTATAAGAAGAGAAGAGACAGAGGCATGCAGCCTGACAGGGGGGAAGGTCCCGTGATGACAGGGGCAGAGAAAGGAGTGGTGAATTTGCAGGGTGGGGCAACACAGAATTTATTCTTATATTGCTGTTTGTTACTGTATTATTTTCCATATAAGCAAGTATAAACCTACTTTTGCTCCACCCTGTGTAAGTGAGGGACCACCAAGGATTGCTGGCAATCACCAGAAGGTAGGGAGAGTCAAGGAGCCTCTTCCCTACAGTCTTCAGAGACAGCACAGCCCTGCTGGCATCTAGATTTCAAACTTCTAGCCTCCAGGACTGTGAGACAACACATTTCTGTTATTTCAAGCAATGCAGTGTGTGTGGTCCTTCGTTACAGCAGCCCGAGGGAACTAATACAACCAGAATGGAGAGGCATCTGGGAGCCACATGAGAACACATTGAAAGAATAGAAATAACCCCAGGCTTGGGTTATTCACCGCTTGTTTCCTTCATTCCCACTTCCAGGTGTTATTAAATGTGTTGATGGTCTCACTGCAAATCCCTTGCCCTAGTCCCACCCAGACCTCCATGGCTATGTAGCAAGACTTCTAAGCCTCTCTGGTTGGCTGATGTGCCATCCCCTCAACGGCATTTCCAAACCTTTCTCCAGCTTCCAAACCCATCCACCTGCCTCATCCTCAATCCATGATGTCCTTGGGGACATCAACAAGAGCACTCTCCGTGTCTCTCCTCACTTGAAACTCTATGCATCCTGCTTCTCAGGGAAGGTGTGTGCCTCTTCTTGTCAAAGAGATGCTCTCCCCTGTGCTCTTGACTCCAACCCCCTGGGCAACCTCAGGGACCCTGCTCCATCAGCGCTCCTCTCCCTGGCTGCTGGCTGCCTCAAGCTTTCCTTTCCTGTGCTTCTCCTTGCCCAGGCTCCATGTCTTTTTACAAGAATTCTTAGGTCCATCTTAATAAAACGAAGCCAAACCAACAAACACACTCCTCAAACACTATTGATCTCTCCCTTGACCTTCAGATTTCTTTACAGAGTTGTTACTAGTCATTGCTTCCACCTCAGAAAACTCTTGTGGAATGCTGCCCTCACCTTTTAGCATGAAGCCACTAGGGACCTTCCCAAACAGCAAATCCCATTGTTGTCTCTCTATTAACTTTAAAGACATCTCAAATACTAACTTTAAAGTATCACACAAAGCAAATTTTTCTTAAGTATTGCTTCTTGTCTTTCACATGTCACACACATGTGCATAGTTCACATGATTACTTACCACTGTTAACCACCTGCTCTCTTCTTGAAACTCTCAACCTGCTTGACCCTTGTTTCCCTCCTACCTCTTCAACTGTTCCTACCTCTCCAACTGGTTTCTGTTTTTTTTGTTTTTTTTTTTAAGATTTTATTTACTGTTTTCAGAGAGAGGGAGAGAGGAAGAGAGACATCAATGTAAGGTTGCCTTTCACCTGTCTCCAGCTATGGACCTGGCTGGAGACCTGGCTTGCAGCCTGGCTATGTTGCCCTGGCTGGGGAATCAAACTAGCAACCTTTGGGTTTGCAGGCTGGTGCCTTATGCACTGTGCTACCAGCCAGGGCCCCTCTACCCACTTTTGTTGGCCACTTTCTCTCCTCACTCTGCAAGCTACCTATGACTAATCTCATTACTCCTACAGTTTCAATGAACAGTCACATGCTGATGGCTCACAAATTCTTATTCGCAGTCCAGACTTCCCCACTGATCTTCAGGCTATTCTCCAACTGCCTGCAGGGCAGTCCTGTCTCCATGCCCAATAGACACCTCCTTCTCAACATATCTGAAGTTGAACTTAATCTTTCCTCAAATTCTCTTTTCTGTGCTCCTTATCTCTGCAGTGGGCATTGGCCCCCCACACCCCACCCTCCTGAGCCACAGAGGAACCACCCTGGGGCTCTCCCACCTTCCTCTCCCACTTCAGCCCCGCGCCTTCTGTGCCTTGCTGCTGTCAATGGCAGCACTGTTTTCCTGGTCACTCTGAAGTCATGTTTGAGCTTATCATCTCATCGCAATGGTTGAAACTCTGGATTCCAGCCCCATGCTCTTCCTCAAAAAAAAAAAAAAATTTTTTTTTTTCTTTTTATTCCTAATATCACTAATGAGGTTTTCATTATATTTCATCTGAACCACTGCAGAAGGATACTACCTAGTTCTTACAACTTCAGGTCCCTTTCTGAGCCCATACCAACCTAAATACTGACCTAAAAATTCCAGAGTCCTCCTTGAGGTCTGGGTTGGACGGAATATGATCCATCCTATTTTTTAAAAGGATTAAAAAGTTCTTCTATGGTAGAGACTCAGGTGGGCCTCCAAACCTGCCCACCATAGGATGCTGTTGAACGGCCCACTGTTCTCCAGTGCTTGGTGTCTTGCTCAGGATTCCTTGATGCTCCTGGTGCTCTGCAGCCTCTGTGTCTTGGCTCTGAGCGCTACACTCCTGTCCCACCCCACTCCTGCCCTGTGGAGCGCTACCCAGCAAAATCCAGGACATACTTTCCATTTTATCCCTAGTAGTCATGACCTTCATCACCACTGTCACTTTATGTTTTTATAGTATGTCCCAGTTTCCAAAATAATTTTACATGCATTTCCTCAAGCCTCACAAAAACTCAGTAGCTGGGAAGGGTAAATATTTATTATTCCTCTGATAAGCTGTAAAAACAGATCATAGCAGGTGAATTGCCTCCCCCTCTGTTTTTCTCTTGTCTCCCATTGTATTCTGCCTCCTAGTATGGTTATTTCTACACTGGTCATATTTTTCATTCTACATTGCAAATTATAGCTCAAGTAATGCAGTTTCATTCAATGTCTTTTCATTATAATGTTGATGACATGCCATAGGAACTTTACTCTTGTTTATATGAATTAGACTATGGTAAAATTAGTTGACATTTTATTTAAAGTAACAAACTGTTGAGGACATTAATGATGAACATGGAATGAAGGCAGTATTTTGGATTGTCACAGTGGCTGAAAATTCTAGTACTTGAAGGCCCTGGCTGGTGTGACTCAGTGGATTAAGCACTGGCCTGCGAACCCAAGTGTCACTGGTTCGATTCCCAGTCAGAGCATATACCTAGGTTGCAAGCCAGGTCTCTAGCCAGGTCTGTAGCTGGAGGCAGGTGAAAGGCAACTATACATTGATGTTTCTCTCCCTCTCTGCCTCCCTCCCTTCCCCTCTCTCTAAAAATAATCAATAAAATATTTAAAAAATAAAAATTTTTAAAAAATTCTAGTAGTTGAGCCCTGGCCGGGTGGCTCAGTTGGTTGGAGTGTCGTCCTGCACACCAAAAGGTTGTGGGTTTGATCCCCAGTCAGCGCATATACCTATACAGGTTCGCTCCCTGGTTGGGGTGCATACAGGAAGCAACCAATTGATGTTTCCTCTCACATCAATTTTTTCTCTCTCTCTCTCTCTCAAATCAATAAACATATCCTCTGGTGAGAATTAAAAAAGAAGAAATTCTAGTACTTGAAAACCTGACCCATGGAAGAGCTAGGGGTGACTTAACTTACATGTCCCCATACTGTAAAACTAAAACTGACTAGTGGACTTTAGAGAAAGGGCATTATGGACTTGGTATAAAAATAGCCTTACTGAACTTGGAACAGCCTAACCCTGAAACTGTCAGGTGTTCTGTGCCCTGCATCTGCAGAGGTTATTTCTGCATTGGAAGAGGGAGGGGAGTTGGCCAGGTAAAATAGATTATTTATTCCTTTATTTAATAATGCAAAATTTAACAAGAACCATTTATGCATCAGAACTTCTAGGTGATGAGAGTGCAATGGTAATGAAGACGTAAGCTCTCCCCTTGAGGAACTTTCAGCCCACTGGGAAAGACTGGTTTAAGCGATAAATACATACATGTTACAACCTGTGAAAGGTGCTAGTGTTGTAAAGAAAATATTGGGTGCTAAAATGAAAATAATGTATGCACTTTACATTGAGAAAATCTCTTGAAAGCAAAAGTTACGGGGCAGAAGTTAAACAGGCAGATAAAAAAAGAGAGCAACCCAGGCAGAGAAACAGCAAACGCAGAGGCTTCGAGATGGGGGAAGAAAAGAAAGGAATATGGAGGAAGGCCGGTACATTAAGGTGCAGAGCCCCAGAGGCCACAATAAGGAGTTTAGCTGTGGGAAATGAAAAGGTACTTTTGCATTCTAAAATAATAGGATAGCTCTTTAAAAGCTAATTTATCCAGGGATGGCAGTTTCTTAAATAAACTCTAGTAGACTTGGACTGCAGCACTATGAGTGGCAGCTGTTCTAATGTAGCGTGGGTCCTCCTGCCAAGCACCATGAGACAGAACTCCAATTCATAAAGGGGGCATTTTGCTCTGGGAGGAACCCAGCAATCTGTCTAGTCTCAGAGGAAACAAGGCAGCAAGGGAAAACAGGGATATCCTCGGGATGAAAAGAGGGAAGGCAGCATTGAGCCGTTTCCTGATCAACAACCTTCACTTGAGTCACACTGAGGAGCCTGACCCCGCTGCTCCTTTGGAAGAGAATCTAGGAAATACTCGGGCTGCTCACCCAGATGTTCAGTGGATTTTTACTGAGCCTCTACCATGTACCAGGCTGTCTCAGGCCTTGGGGATGGGATGATGAATCAGACAGACGAAGCTCTTGCTGTCAGAGAGCAGAGGACATGATGGGGTGGAAAGCAGCCCTCTAAGGAGTCATGGCAAACATGGCCAGGAGAAGGGCTAAGAGCGAACACATTCGTGATGCCCAACGCATGTCAGAGGCAAGAGAGAAATTGTAAGGCCTGACCTGGATGATGAAAGGACATTTTGGGAAAAGAAAATAGAGAAGAAGAATAAGGAAATACATCTGGGTGGCAAATGTGTCCGCTCTGGTACCTCAATCTCTTTCTCATCCTTTTCCACCCCAGCCCCCCAGGGTGAAAGAGTGGCAGGAAGCTTCTGCTGGAATCATTTCTGGGATAAGCCAATGTGCAGAAAGGAAGACTTCTGCCCCAACTTTGCAGACGCCCCCATCTTTCACCCCTGTGGTATAAATCAGCATGTGTAAAAGGATGAGTTGTGACCCTCTGAGCTGCTGTGATGATGTTAGCGATGGGATTGGTGTGAATTAACCTACTGCCTCACTATAAATCAAGAGGTTGACTTATACTGGAAGTGTCCCAAGGCTTTGTGCACAGGGCAAGCCAAATGCCTCCCTGCACTGAGACTGAAAATGCCCTGGTGCCCTTGCTGCTAAGATCAGATGCCGTAGATGCATGTCTACAAGCACTCTGTGGCTGCCAGCAGCATTTATTACAACACAAGTGTGAAACGTGCTGGTCTATTTCTTATGAAATATGTCGGCTGCAGTAGGTGTATAAGGAATCTGGCTTCACTGTGACTGATTCCCCCTTTCTATACCAGTTTTAGTCTTGGGACCAACTAAGAAGGTGCTTACCAAATAAAGAGAGGTAAACAATCAGATTGCATCATGTTCTGTTGAGGTCGGAACAAGTAGACCCAACCTACCCTTCCAGCCCCAGCTTTTATCGGTTTCGTTATTCCTTATTGCTCCTCCAAACTATACTTCCTGTGGGATCCTCAACTGGTTGTCTCTGTTCAGGCTGAGCCGTTAGCCAGGAATGCTCTTTGTCACCAGAGCAGTTTCCTCTCATCCTTTGTGACCCAGCTGAAATCTCAATGTTTCTAAACATTTTTCCTGCCCTGCTGGAGAGCCTTTCTTTTTGGTTCCTATAGGTCAGGTCTGGTGCTTGGCATTGGGGATAAAAAGTGAAGTCACATAACATCTGTGTCCTCAAATCTTCACCATCTGGTAGTAGGGCGGATACAAGTAGACACAATTGAACATGGGCCCAAACTTGAGCCCTTCCATCATTATGAAATTCCCAGTTGCTCTAGTGATACCACTGTCCCATCCTGGCTCTCTTCCAGGCACATTAGCCTCCTTCCTAGCAAGGTGATTACCCATTCTCATTACAATCAGCAGCAAGCTGACCGCATCATATTACAAAATTACTAAGATGAAGTTAACAATTTGTGAACTTTCCAAATCAACAGTGTACGGAATGATGACTTGTATCCTAAAAGTGACTCTTCATTTTCTAAAGGCCTCTATAACTACTAGACTTCCTGATACAATAAAAAAGTTCAATTTACAGGTATTGAATATAGTCTATTTTTCAGGAATATTTCTGTACTTCCTGAAATAAATTAAAAATGCATATGAGGCTATTAGCACAAAGAAGTTGCAAGATAAATATTAGCTAGTCACATATGAAATATGATGCACGTGCATTAAGAAGAGAAATAGTGATGGTCACTGTCATAGCCATGACAGCCATAACATTGATGTATCTTTTTCAGTGTTCTTGTTCTTTGCAATATTGAGTTGCAATTATTGCAGAGAACCAGCAGTTCACATGCATTAGAGGTTTTCTTATTATACTTCAGGTAACTTATTTTTCTTAGCAAAATTATAGGTATACTCTCCTAACTATTAATTTATCCTTAGTGGAAACTACAAGTTCACTATTCTGTTACAATGATATGTCCATTCTTTTGCCAATACTACACAGCATTTTAGTAAGTGGCTGGAGTTTCTCAACTTTGTTTTTCTTGTTCAAAGATTATTGTGGGTCCTTTGCATCTCCATGTACATGTTAGGATCAGCTTATCAATTTTTATTTAAAAAACTGGTTGTGATTATAATTGGAAACATGATGTTGAATGTATAGGACATTGGAAGGAACTGAAATCTTAACAATATTGAGATTTTTAATCTATGAACATAATGGATCTCTCCATTTGTTCAGATCTTTAATTTCCCTCAGGAATGTTTTATAGCCTTTAGTGTAGATGTCTTACACATATTTTCTTGAACTTATTTAAAAGATGTTTTTATGTATATTTTTGATGCTATGTTAAATAAAATTCAAAAAATTAAAAAAGAATTCCAGTTGTTTGCTGCTGGTGTATTAAAATATAAGTGAGTTTTATATATTGACCTCAAGTCCTATGACCTTGCTTATTAGCAACTAATAGTTGTTTTATATGTATCTTAGAATTTTTATATAAACAATCATGTTGTCTACAAATAGTTTTACTTCTTTTCTACTTTTATGCCTTTTATTGATCTTTTCTTGATGTATTATACTGGTCTCCTGTTCTCTTGGGGTTCTTCTAACCTCATAGGGAAAAATGTGTACACAGTATGGTCCTCTTTTTGAAGCAGGCTTCCAGTTTTTCAGGTTGGAATCCTGTTGGCTTTTTCAGTCTTAAAGAAAGCAGTGAGCACAGAGAAAACTCTATGTAGGTTTACAATCATTTGCTTTTATCAATTCCCACATAGACTATGTTCCCTATTTCTGTTCTTGGCCTGCGATCCTGTTACAATTTAAAGTTGCTGGCCTTGTTGCAAATATATATCTCAAAAATTCTAATGCCTCTTTTTTATTTTAAGCCAATAAAGGTTGTGCCAAAAATCAGCCATCAATCTAGAAAGCCTGTGGTCATTTATGTGCTGTTTTCCCTAGATAGAAGGTGCTGAGTCTGCACCCTCATCAAGCATGGATTTTCACATGACAACTTGCTCGGAACACCATCTGAATTCTTTACCACACAAAGTTGAGTGGCTGATCCAGGTTTAACCTTGATCTCATCAGCACTATCTGCTCAGCACCACTTTGGCTCAGTAGCTCAGCTATTTAATCCAAGGGATGAAAGAATGCAGTGTTAAAGTCTCTTTGGGGCTTTTGAACTCACTTATCTATTAGTCATTTCTTTTTTCTTTTTATTTTTAAATTTTATTGTTGTTGTATTACATCCATCCCCTTTTTGCTCCCCTCTGTCCCCCTCCCCACCCACCCATTCCCCCCAAAGTCAACCCCACCTGTTACTATCAGTCATTTCTAATTGGTAAAGATGAGAAGAAGGTAGGCCAGCATAATTTTGCCCTATTAAAGATGGTCTGATTTATCACTGCATGTTCTTTGCCACTTTTTCACTGTTCCACAATTCTGAAGACCATAGGTAAGTCTGCACAAGGTTCTTAACATGATGGCATTGACTTTAGTAGGTCTTCTTTTTTTTTTTCAAAGGTTAAGAATCAGGGTTTTTTTTTAAAGATTTTATTTATTGTTTTTAGAGAGAGGGGAAGGGAGAGAGGCAGAGAGAGAGAGGAACATCAATGTATGGTTGCCTTTCACCTGCCTCCAGCCACAGACCTGGCTGGAGACCTGGCTTGCAACCTGGTTATGTGCCCTGGCTGGGAATCGAACCAGTGACTTTTGGGTTTGCAGGCTGGTGCTTTAGCCACTGTGCTACCAGCCAGGGCATGACTTTAGTAGGTCTTGTGAATATTAGGATGGGACTTAGGGCACAAAGAGATAAGGTAGTGATTTGGGTGAATAGCAGGTTCTGGCTTTGGGTGTTCATCATCAGAGTCATTTCAGATTGCTGGCCCAGAATCCCTGAACCCCCGAAACACTTCAAAACTGGGAACTTTAATTCCTGAACCAGTTGAAAGGCTGCATATCTGATACCTAGTCCAAACCAAGGGGAAGGGTGTTTGCAATTGGGGTAATCTTGGTGAAGAATCTAGGTCATTTTCCTGCCATACTTCAAACATGCTTTCTCATCCTTCCCAATGGTAGAGCTGACTTCCACTTATAGAGCGTTTATGCAACCAACACAGTGCTAAGTTGGTATCTTCATTCTCTGTGAGGTAGGTACTATGAGGATAGCTTTACAACTGGGAAAACTCAGGCTCAAGGAGATAAAGTAAATTCCATAAATTATATGAGCTTATCCATAGAGGAGCTGAGATTTGAATCTAAATCTATCTCTCTCATTCCATAACCTTTGCTCTTAATCAGGGCTTGGCAAAAGTATTTCTGTAAAGAGAAGATAGCAGATATCTCGGTCTTCACAGGCAATATGTGGTTTCTGTTACAAATTCTTTCACAAGCCTTTAAAAAAGTAAAAGCCATTTTCAAATCACAAGCCTCACAAAGATAGGTAATGGGCCAGCTTGGGTTCAGATTTGGCCTGCGGGCCGTAGTTGGCTGACCCAGGATACACGCTGTTTCCCAGCATGTGAAACCTCAGTGTTTCCAGTAGGAAGTAGCCAGAAAAAGGGGAAGGGCCTGGGAAAGGTAGCTGGGCTACAGTAGGTGCTATGGTGAGATGAATCCCGGGGTCATTTAACCACCTGGCACCTGTGCCATGAGAGGATGGAGTCACCTTGACCTCTGAGATTCTTTTGGGAACCCCATGCCTCCAGCAGCCCAGAGAACCACAGGCCGGAGGTTAAATGCTTCCCACGGAGAAGGACACCTGCAGGGCAGAAATCATCTTCACACCTGCCGGACCCTTCTCAACCTTCCTCCTCTCCATCCTCTTGGTTCTAATCAGAGCACTATCAGGAACCCTAGAGTCAGCAGCTTTTTATGTTTATGTTATCACTTATTTCTCTTTCAGCTGCCAAGTGTTTGACGGTGGAAGGGACTCCCATGGGGGATATTTACCTCCAGCCGAGAACAGGCTGCCTGCAGGTCCCTTTCCTGAGCTCACACAGGGTGGCTCTCAGAATGCGCCTGACCAGGATAGCTGTCTCCAGTGGGTGCAGCCCTCAGTGGTGGGCTGAACCCCTTCCAGAAAGCTTGCGGGGCCTGGCCAGCTCCCAGTGATCCGCATCTGCCGAACACCTCTATCTCCTTGACACACGCTCCCCTGCCCGCCCCTTGCCCTGGTGCAGATGCGTTCTTCTGCCTGGCAAGAGGAACCTCGTTTCCATGGAAGCCTCGTTAAATCTGCATCTTGCTCAGTTTGGGTTTGATCACGGCTGCCAGAGGTATTTTTAGCACATGCAGTTGTGTAATGAGATAGGGATTTGGGAGGAGAGGGGACAGTAGGGACAGAGAGGTTTTTTTAAAAAAAGATGTAGGAAGGGAAGGAAAACCTCAGGGAAGGAGGGTTTCCCTAAAAGGGCAAAAGACAGAGCACTCTCCTTGGGCAGCTGGGGCCACTGGTGCTGGCTGGCTCTGTCCCCCTGGAAGCCCCTGGACACTTACCAGCTATCCTGGTCACATGTTGGGGGAGCCCCTGAGCTCCCTTTCCATGAGCTCAGCTGGCCCCAGCCAGGGTGTCACTTGAACCAGGGGTGTGACTGACTGATGCTGCTGCTCAGGGTTTCCCCTCCCAGGGGGCAGAAGGGTCAGGGCAGGAAGAACAGCAGAGTAGAGGGCTGGTGCCCCTGGGTTCTGCTGTGTGTAGGAGCCACAAGTGACAGCAGGGGAGAGAGGGTGTCTCAGCACATCAGAGGTTTATACCCAATACAGGGTTGGGCATACAGTCAGGGTGTATATTTAGAACCTTATACCGAGTTCATCCCTTGGTGGCTGGGGGTCTTAGAACTTCTGCTTCTGCTCTTCAGCCAGGCTGTGCCCTCACCTTGTCCCTGCACTTGAGAGAGCACTTGATAGAGGGTTGGTTGTTTAATTGGAGTTGTTGAAACGTGTGTGTGTGTGTGTGCATCCACGTGCATATGCACATCCATATGTAACACCATGTGAAGAAATAAAAGCCACAGGCAGAGGTGAGAGCTAATGTTCATTGAGCCTTTACTGTGGTCACACAATATTTTAAGCATTGGACATGTTAACTCATTTTTCTTTTCCCTGATTCTATGGACTAGACCTTCTCTATCTCCATTCTACAGACAGGGACACTGAGGCAAAGAGAAGTTAAGAAATTACTCAAGGTCGGGAAGTGAATTGGTGGCGGGGCCAGGGTTCATAGCCAAGCCACCCGATTTGAGAACTGCAGTCCTAAATCAGTAACGTATCATTGGCCTGTCATACATTTTCAGCCTCTCTCTGTTCACAGACCCAATTATAGTAACTTGGTATTGATGAGCTCAAAGTAGTCTGCAGATGTGCTGCGGGGACTTCGCTCATCCTCAAAGCTGTGGGGTTTTTTTTTTCCCCCTTCTTCTTCAAAGGTTTTCTGGGCGGTATCCAAATTCATAAAAGTCTTTACAGTCAAGATTTTTGAGAGCCATTCTTCTCACGTTGCCAGCAGGGTTTTGCTGGGTCATCTCTCTCGATGACCCGCATGGTCCCCCAATGTGACTGGTAGGTCTGTGCCCCACTTTAGGTTCTCAGGCAGCAGGGCATGCTTTCCCATGCAGTCAAGCTGCTTCTCTCTCAGGACAGAATTTCACTTCCCACGTCTTTCTCCAGGCCTGCCCCACACACCCCCACCCCGCCATCCCCGCCCAGAGATGGCCCCAAGGCCCTTCCTTGAGCTTGGTGAGCTGCTTCCTTCTTTACCCTCCAGTCTCTTTGATGATCTCTCATTTTAATCGGCCTTTCTTCAAAGCCTTGGTGTTCTCTGAAGTTACCAGCTTCCCTCCATCCTTCACAAAACCAAAGTGGGGGCAATGAAACCAAACTCCACTCCCAGCCCCACCTGCCACGGCGTAGCCTCTAAATGCTTTCCCTATTCTGCTTAGGACATGAGATTGTGGGGTACATGTGTTGAGGATTACACTGCATGCCTCAGCTTTTAAATAACCCTGGGAAGCCCTGGCTGGTATAGCACAGTGGATAAGGCACCGGCCTGCAAACCCAAAAGGTTGCTGGTTTGATTCCTAGCCAGGGCAACATAACCAGGTTGCAAGCCAGAAATCCAGCCAAGTCCATGGCTGGAGGCAGGTGAAAGGCAACCACACATTGATGTCTTTCTCCCTCCCTGTCTCTCTCCCTTTCTCTCTGGAAATAATAAATAAAATCTTTTAAAAATAAATAAATAATAAAATATTAATAAAATAAAATATCCCTGGGAGATAGGTACCATAAATAGCCCCATTTTACAGGTGAGGGAACTGAGGCACAATAGATTGACTTAAGACCACACAGCCTGTAAGTAGTTGGAACTATGATGTAAAACTGGGTAGTTTGGCTCCAGAACCTGGGCCCTTAATCACTGCTCTGCATTTTCTCCTACTTGGGAATGACCAAGGAAAAGTATGAGATTGGACAGCTGCACCTTCTTGCACAATAAAGCAGAGGCCAACTATCCTGGAACTTCATAGGCCTGATCGTTCACAGTCAATGACTTGTGTTCAGCGATAACCTCTGAAGTCCAGGGTCTTGCCTGTTTTTTTCTGTGACAACTGAAGGCCGCCAGGAACGACTGATGATCGTCATTTCACTGGCAATGTCATAACCTACAGGCAACGTAGGAAGAGTACCTTATCCTTGTCACTCTCTTTTAGTTATCAGAAGCAGGAACCCATCAAATCTAGCTTTTAAAAAAAGTTGAATGTATAAGATAGAAAGGTATCTTGCAGACCTCAAGTTGGGGCAAACAGGCCTTCTGAGGCCTGCTTTTTCCTCTGGAACCCTGTGGTTTTTTACCTTCTTCTTTTTGCATCTCTGCCTCCTGACCCCCTATCTCTTCAGGCTCTTTCGATGATTCTTCATGCATGTGGAAACACCTGCATCAACACTTCCAAGTTTCCTATGGCTTCAGGCAGCCATAGTGTCCTCCTTAAAATTCCACACTCCAGGGAGAAAATGCAGGCCAGGGGCCTAGCTGAAGGGCAGGGAAATGGAGAAGGAGACACAGCTGCCAGGACCATGGGCAACAGAGAGTCTGGGCAGGAAGCTGTTGTCGTGCTCCAAGTGGCAATTTGAAGGGTCAAGTCAGGAGTCAGTCATGTCCTTTTCACAGATGGAAAAACTGAGGCACAGATGAGCCTGGCTGGGGATTCAGATTTCTGGCCTCTGTGTCAGGAGTAGGAACACCAGATGTGGTAGCCAATCCTGACAGGAAGTGCGTTTTTCTCTACTTTGTCCCACAGCCGTCCGCATACCAGCGCCCTGGTAGCCAAGGGGCCCTGGGGTCCTCTTAGAAGAGACTCAGTTCAAGAGCCCCAGGAAAATCGAAGTTCTGGAACATCTAAACCAAAGCTCTGGAAGAGCTCGGGCTCTGGAATAGGGACACCTGGGTCCTGGGACCAGGAGCTGCTGTGAGGGGCCCTTTTGGAACTCATACTACTGCTCTTGGGTTTAAACAGAGGTCTCCAGAGCCTCCATTGTTTCTGCCATGTGACAAACTCATAACCCTCTCCACAATCCTAGGTGATGAGCGCTTGCTGGCCCAGATTACAGGCCAGCAAATTGGAGCCAGAGGGTCGGCAGCTTGTTAAAGGTCACACAGCTGAGCCAGGATGTGAACATAGCTCTGCCTGATTCCTCACAGCCACTTGCAACACCCTGCTCTCTGCTTCATTTCCTCGTCTGTCAGATGGAAACGATAATGCCCTTGTCACATGGACACTGGGGGGAGGCAGGGGGAGCAGATCAAAGAAGATAAAGTGCTCTGAAAACATAAGCAGCCTCTGCAGCCGGGAATTATTTTTGTTGCTGTCACACATGACCAGCCTGGGGCTTTGCTGCGCTGTACCCAGCATGGAGCTCCCTGCTGCCAACAGCAAGGGGGACAGTCTGTCTTCATCCTGAGCCAGGCTGACAGAGTGAGCCCTACCTGCCTCTCCATCACCTTCCCATGCCCAGGAAGGTAGTCCATGCTGTATCCTCCATTGTTGGGGACAGAGGGGCATGCAGAGCCTAGAATTTGGGTCTCAACAGGTTGCAGAGAGAAGAAGGTGAATTCCCCTCACCCCCAACTTTAGTTTTGAAATATTTTTTTTGTTTGTGGATTCTGGTCTGCATGCATGTTTCTGCCAGAGATATGGGAGATCCCAATGATGGGGGACTGTTTATTTGAGGGATGGGAAAGAAAATGTCAGTTACCAAGCACCCACTGAGTACCGGGCAGCTACAAGACTATTGGTCATTTTTGCAACGTAATACAGGCTTTATTATCCCCATTTTACAGACTAGAAATATCATGCAGCCAGACTGCGTTCCACATGTAGTTTCCCATGGTGGTGGCAGGTCTGGTGTTTGACCGCAAGTCCTGAAAGCCTCTGTCTTTCTGCCACCGCCTCCCTTTGGAGGGGAGGCCATAGAATGGGGGTCAGAGATGTCCCTTCTCAGTCAGGCAGACTGCGAACCCGCTGGAAGCTGTTTATGCAAAGGTCAGCAAGGAAGGAAGCAGAGTCGTTGCTGGCTGGAGCCTGCAGGCACCTTGCCCATGCTGGCCCGCACCGGCTGGCCAGCTGTCATCACTGGGTCTTGGATGGGCTGGCTGCCTCCTGCAGAGGCGTCCTGGATGTTGCACAAGCTGGTGGGCGCCAGGGAAGGAACAGCCTGTCAGGTTTCACTGAGGTTCAGCCCAGCTCGTTAGCTAGGACAAGTATCTAAGGGCAGGTTCCAAGAGGTGGAACAGGTAGGCTGGAGACAGTGGACCTGTTTTCAGGGCCCAGAGTGGAGCTGGGAGAGTTCCTGAGCCATGGCAGAGGGAGCCGTGTCCAGAGCTTAGTTTGGCTCTTGAGCCAGGAAGAGGGGAAAGCAAGCAAGCAGATATTAGATGCGGGAGGCTCGCCTCAGCCCCGTGACGGAGGTGCATTGGCCAGCTCTTGAAGCAGTTGACTGTCTCAAGCCATGCTTATCAAAGCAGACCTGTCAGCCCTGCAGTGGCCTCTGTGTTTCAAGAAGGGCCAACCATGTTTGTCAACTCCCTAGAAAGGATTTGACAATAGTAATAAAGTGCCACCATATGTGTTTTCTCGTCTCATCCTCTCAATGTCCTGTGAGTGCTACGAGGCAAGTCTCTCCACTTGGGAAATGGGGGAGGCACAGTCCAGAGAGGTTAAGTTGCTTTTCCAGAGCTACACAGCTGGTAAACAGTGTCCATGCCAGCTGTCTTCTCTCCCATGTCCAACAGCCTGTGCACCATGCAAGTAGAAAGCCACATAACCCGTCATTGAGTATGCATGCTACCTCTTCCTCATTTGTCTTTCAGGGCTGTATCCCAGAAGAGCTCATTACTCTTGGTTAGATAAGAAATAATTAGCCAACACTTTTTCAGGATGGTTGATCAAATACCAACAGGACATACTCAGACCCAAATCAATGCTCAGAACGTGTGTGGAGTCACCACTTCATGACACTGATCGCAGGTATGATTCTCATACCCCCAACATGGTGTGACAGGTGTGCGTGTCACCTCAGTTACTGATTCCACATTATAACCAACACGATTTCAGGCTTTGAGCTAATAATGGTAGGTCTGTGGAGCCCCCATTGAATGCCAAACCCGGAGTCAGCAAAGAGAAGTGGAGACATGACGAAGGCGGTTGATATTACTTGGCCTGTCTTTTGCAAAGCTGGGCTCCCAGCTTGCATTTGCTCTGGAGGAAGGGGGATTCATTGGCTCTGATAAGCAAAGCATGGGAAAGACAGTCCTAAGGATGACCCCAGCCAGGAACTCAGCCATCTCCAGGATTCTTTCTGTCTTCTCCGTTCATGCCAGCTTTCTTCTGCCAGACTGGTTCCCCACACTGGGCTGGGGCCTGGCTGCCGGCAGTCATCTGGCTCACATCTTTACCTTAAACACTGGAGACAGACCAGCCCTCTTATGTCAGAAATCACTTAGACCATTCACTCTTCCAGGGAGGTGGGGTACGTACGAAGATGGCAGCTCCCAATTGAACCACTTGGTTAGAATTAGAACAGACTCCAAAGCAGAGGGTTGGAGGAAGGAGGTTCACTCTCTAGGTGACAAAAATACCCAGTCCTTGACCTGACAGAACTTCCAATCTAGTGCCAGGGTGGGGCGGGGGTGGGGGTTGCGGGAGGTGAGCACAGACGAGTAAGTCAGCAAGGATTACCCAGTGTCATAAGCTCTAGGACACAGGATCCTGGAGAGCCAGGGGAGGGGCACCCTTGTGAGTGTGGACTGGGGGGAGGACGGGCATCCTTACCAGGGAGAAAGAGCTTTGCAGACAGAAACGAGCACAGTAGCAAACATCCCCATCAGTGTGAGAACCTGGAGAAGACACATGGCTGAGTACTGGTGGAGGCCCAGGGGCAAAAGAGAAGGCAGTATGGCCCCAGGATTAAGATACAAGACTAAAGGGTCTTCAACAATATTAGTGGGGTTAGGCTCTCAAGAACCCTTAAAGGATCTATTTAGAGTAGAATCAAAGAACAACCCGAATGAAGTATACGGGTTGGGAGGTATCAATGACAAGTAACATGGCGAGAAATGTTGGTTTGAAAACTGCATCTGTAGCATGATGGCGTTTCAGAGGATTTTCCTTTGGGGAGAGAGGAAAAGCCTCAAATCAAGTAACTAACGAGCTTAGTTAATGCCTGTGTGAGGATGATGGTGCAAGAGGCCAAGTTGATGACAGCGTAGTCGATATAATTAGTGGTTGTTACATTTTTCAGGTCACACTTTGAAACATGACTTTGAAAAAACGAGCTATAGGCCATTTAAGTTTGGGAAGAAGTGTTGATGGAGGGAGAGTATGTGGCCTCAAGTTAAAAAGGGACATAGGAGAGGGTGTCTCTGATGGTCTAAAGCATCAAGCTGCCTCTTGAGATTCAAAGGAAGAGGGTGAGACCCAGAAATCAGATACGTGCAAAGCAATATGGAATGAGGTGAATTCCAGACATTTGAATGATTGGAACTGACATGGGATTTGCAGGTGCTAGCTTCAAGAAAATGAAATGAGATCTAATAAATGTGAGTGGCAGTGAAGAGGGGATCAGATATCAGAGAGCATGAGGAGCAAGGGTTTCATGGGAAAGAAGCAGGACGAGGCAGAAAGAGCAGCTCTTTCAGCTCCTCCTCGGCTCCCTGCCCTCTTGCTAGAAAGGGGGTTTGTTTTAGCTGAAATGTCCAGAAGGTACATTTTTAAGAAACAGAGCTATTTTGTGCTGACTTCCATTGTAAAAGTCAGCGCTCTGTTGACATCAACCAAAATCTCCTAATAGAATGGGTGGAACACTAGGTATCCTGCCAAAGGAAAGATGGCAGCCCACTCAGTGCCATGCTGGGCATGACTGCACACAAGCCACACTTCCCTTCTGGGAGCTGTGGCTACAGCCCAGCAGTTCACATTTTCCTTGCAGCTTCCTTGTTGCCTGCACATTCGGAGGTTGCTGAAATCCCTCACCTATCAACAATCGATCTTTAGCTCTTAGCCTAGGGGTTATTAATCTGGAGCCCAAGGACCTTTAAGGAATCCATGGCTGCCTTTTCACAGGATCTGTGACCCCTCTTAAATTATATACAAAATATTGTGGAAGTGTGTAAATGATTTTCTGGTAAAAAGTACCTGAATTATGAAAGCAGTTCATGAGCCCTCAAAATGCCTCATCCCTAGAACAGAGTTTTTGCTACACTTGGAGGCTTCCAGATTTGACCAGGGCAGCTCCCACACCTGGGGTGCACTTGTTTACTTCAATAGTAGCTCTAAGTCCAGCTGTACATTCATCAAGGACATGTTGTAGTAATTAGGTAAGAATCAGACATGTATCATATGGAATTCATTTAGGATCAAGAGCACCATGCACAAGTTCTTTCACTAGACCAAAGAATCTTCCCTTGCCAGGAAAGAACATGATCAGATTCATGGAGCACTCTTCCATTTATATTTTGACCCTGAAAAATAATAATGATTTTGCTAAGTAAAACCTTTATACGCCAAATGGGAAAACATTGGCTGATACTGGCTTCTACCAGTAAAATGTAACCCTTGTGAAGAGCTAATGCACTGTACTTTTGTCCGCTAAGAGGACTGAGCATTTGAGATAGATAAGTAGGCATAATAAAGATGTACCCATAGTATGTGATATGGTTAAGTGACCACAAACATTCACTTGAAATGAAAGAGAAGAAAATTCAGAACATAGAATTTCTTATGGAAAATCAGCTTAGGGGATGCAGAGGGAAGCATGAGTAAGGATATTTCTGATAAAATATAGATGGATCAATACCCAGCCAATGTTGATCAAGGAAACTACCTTCTGAGAGAAATTAGTAAAAGCCAATTGAAAAGTTGTTGTCATGCTGCATGAAAACATTGTGACAGAAGTCACAATGGACTAATTTTGTGATGAGGTTATGAACAGCTGGAGTTAGTAAACTATGCTCAAAAGAGAGAGAGTAGTCAGAAGGCAACACACACACACCCCAGATCTTCAAATTTTAAAAATAAAAAAATGGAACCCTGACCAGTGTGGCTTGGTTGGTGGGTTATTGTCCTGCAAAGCAAAAGGTCACTGGTTTAATTCCCGGTCAGGGCATGTATGAGAGGCAACCGATTGATATTTCTCACATGATGTTTCTCCCTCTCTCTTTCTTCTTCCCTTTCTCTCTAAAAATAAATAAATAAAAACTTAAAAAAGGGAGACATTTATTCGAAAAATTAAGAGAAAAAGGACCTGTTTTACCTGGATAATTGGTAAAACTTCCTTCATGAAGAAGCCTCTGTCCTCTGCTCTTCTATGAATTCCATTGTGAAGACATTGTCTATGTAGATGGCTTCAAAGATATTGTCTTTGTGTATATCCCCAATCTGTGTCTCCTGGACTCTGTTTTTTACATCTACCCACAATCTCCCAGGCTGCATGCGCACATTGAAAGCATCATTTTCATTCACCAACACCAACTCCTCTTCTAGAAGTCTCTCTCTCTGTCCATTGCTCTATCACTCCCACCTGCTGGACCCAGTATGAAACCTTAAAGTTACCTTTTCCTTTGTGTTACCTCCCTTTCTGCATTCAGAATGTTTTTCTCATCCATCCATCCATCCATCCATCCAGTCATTCATTTGTTCATTTCACAAGCATTTACAAACCCCCGCTACATCTGCAAACTGTGCCTGGTATTGGAGATGGCTTACAAACAAGCAATTGCAATCTAGTGTGATAAGCATCCTCACAGGGACAGGCACAGAGCAGTGGGGGAGGACCTGGAAGACTTGCCAAACCAGCCCAGAGAAATGAGAAGAGGCTCTCAGAGAAGGTGACTTCCAAGATCTGGAGGATGTGCAGGAACTGCGCAAGAATGAGAGCAAGTAAAAGCATTCAAGAACGGGCCTTTTGCTCCACACCAGGCAGTTTGGAGAACAGTGAAGAACCATTAACGGGGAGAAGGAGCCAAGTGAGCTTTGCAGCTTGAGCAGATGGCTACAGCTGTGTCGGGAAATGACACTGAGTGAGTGGGCATGAATTAGGTCAGGGAGATGAGTTAGGAGACTGTTACTGGAATCTGGGCCAGAGGTGATAGCAGCCAGTGAATTGGAGTTGTGTGGGAGATTGGAAAGAAGAAATTGTATTCACAGGCTGTAAGTAGGTAGAAACAACAGGATCTGGTACCTGATTGGAAGAGGGTGGGCCAGTAGGGGAGGGATCCAGGATGTAGGAATGGGAGATTAAAGGAGGAGAAACAGCTTTGCTAAAGTATGTTAGATCAGCTTTGGGGTGTGTGAATTTTTATTTCAGAGGTGGAACAGTTCTAGGTGATGGTAAAGCTCAGGGTGCGGACTTGAGAGTGGTGGCTGAAGCAGTGGCAAAGGTCATGCAAGATGAGGCAGTCAAGGGACTGTGGGGTGAGGGTGTGAGATTAGTCACTGGGGCTGCTAACAGCACCCAGGATACTGGTGGGGAGACTGTGAGCCAGGTACCAAAGTCTTCAACATGGAGGCAACTGACTCAGATGTCAGCAGACAGAGGCAGGAAGCAGCAGGATAGGGTTCTACAGGTTGCCGGGGAAGGGGCCCTTACCTGAAGATAGCAGGGAGGACAGAATCATCATCCCTGGCTGATACAGCTTTGAGGACTGTGGTGCTCAGCCAATCCTTAGGAAAGAAGCAGCAGTATCCATAGCAGATGGTAGGCACCGGCTTCCCCCCGAAAACCTGATGAGATGGGTTCTATTCCTAAAGAACTCCTGTTTAGATAAGAGGTTCTGTTATTTCTCAGAACATCACCAGCCGGATACACAAGTTATTACTTACCTCTTCCCTCAGCCCTCCTGCTCAGCCACATCAGTCTACCCATTATCTGCTGAATGCACTTTGTATTTTCTTCTTGCTATGCTGCACTGTTGTAACCTTCTTCTCTCCTCTTCCTCACCTCACTGACCTGAACCTTATTTATTCTTAGTGAATACCTACAGAGTGATCATTCTCTCCACCAATTGTGTACTTCCTGTAGCACCTGTTCCGTAACCACCAAACACTACCTCTTAGGCACATATCTTGCATTCCCTTGGTGGATAATTAGGTTAATAACTTGTTAGTTTCTAGCACATGTTCATACATACATAGATGCACTGTAAATATTCAGAAGGCTGGTTAGGTAATTTCCTCCTTGGCAGTGAGAGGGGCTACAAAGTCCTGTTTCTTTTACAAAATAGAAATGACAGAATGCATGGACCTCAAATTTCATGAAGCAAAAGCATACAGGTGATGATGTCCATTTTTTCCCCCTTTTAGCTTTTGTACAGGGTGGGCGTGATCAATTGGCAAAATTTTAGTAAAATAAACAACATACCACAAAAAGTGTTGTATTTTGGAATAAATGTATTCTTATATTTAAATACATAAACATAGTCATTATTTTTTTAATTGCTCAGAAAAGCCTCTATTTGCTGCAATAACAGACTCAATTTGACTTCGGAATCTTGAGACGCTTTAACTTTTCTTTATCCTTGGACACCATGTTTTCAATCTTAGCTTTAACAGCCTCTTTATTGGAATGAGGCTGTTCATTAACTTCACTCTCACAAACGCTGCATACATAATAGTCTAAAGGATTTGCATGTGGTGAAATAGGTGGCCAGATTTCCTTTGACCAGAACTCAGGAACATTGACACGGAGACATTCTTACACCTTTTGGGCATTATGTGCTGGTGCACCATCTTGTTGGAAGAGAAAATGACATCCATTTGTGACTTGCTTCATACAACTATTTCTCACAAAATGTCAAGGTAAACATCAGCATTCATCTTCAAGCCTTGTGGAAACAAATGTGGGGGCATGATATTTCCTTCAGTGCTGACAACACCTAACACCATCACTGTAGCAGGAAATTTTGTTTTCATGACAATTGGGACTTCATTAAGATTCTCACAGAGTCACCCGTTGTTTCTTCTGTTGACTATTTGGTCCGCTGAGAATTCTTTTCATTGGAGAAGAAAATCAGAGGGTTTTCTTCTTTGGGATTTTCCAATTTTATTAGCAGTTTCCTTGCTTTTTCAAAGCGCCTTTCCTTTGTTTGCTGTGTCATAAACTGATGTCTTCTAGGAACATATGATCTGTATCTAATATCTTCAGCAATAATCTTGTGAACTGTTGCATGCGACATCCACAGTTCTCTTGCTATGGAGCGCATTGACTTTCCTGATTCTTCATTGATAATCTCCTGGATTCTGTGTACAATATATGGACTTGTGCAGTCCTTGTGTACCTGATGCATTTTCCTTGTTGGTGCAGCAACAGCAGGATCAGCATCATACACCTTCTTCATGTTGTCAGCTGTATGTAAAGGAATGTTACTGAAGTCCGCAATTTCCTTAGCAGTTCGCCCTACACGCAGTCCAAAAATTATGGTTGCTCTAACACCACATTCCTTCCACATGATGGTTGCTCTCTGAACTTAATACTTTATATCTGAAACAGTGATGTTAAATCATAACCTTAGAAATATAGTTTTTCAAATTTAATAAGAAGCACATAAAATAAAGAGATGCAAAGTTATTGTCACTTTATTGCATGCACTTTGTAGAAAAGCTTTTTGAATTTGTTTGATTTGCTTAAGAGCTGAAATTGTGAATGGTACTCAAGTGATTTTTTCTGTACATCCAGAAAAATGGAGTGTTTGATAGAGAGTAACTGCTTAAGACAGGAAAAAGAGGAGATCATAGCACTCAAGATTTTTTTTTAATAGCAGGACAATAAAAAAAAAGTGAAGATAAATGAGATCAAATGGGAACTGTCTGCACCGGTTGGACACAAGGCCCTGTGGCTATTGATGGACAGTGCTTGTATGATCGACGGATAATGTGTATCAGCAGCCAATGTTCCAGGAAGTTTAAAGAGATGAATGGAAGTTGCATGGCAACTGAAGAGCCTTCCTAAGAAGGCAGTACTCCTACCGAGTGCCATCTGCCTGTCTGCCTGTTCTCTATTCTTCATGCCAAACTGTCTTCCTTTTCTCATCTTGCTTATCAGAATACCACTCTAGTCGGGACTTTGGCCAGGATGTCTAGAGATAGGATAATCCTGAATTTTTTTTTTCCCTTTGGGTAATGATTTTAAGAATGTGTTAGATAGCTAGAGCTCCTTGAAAATTTTCTCTTTCCTTGGACTGTCATCAAAGATGGTGAGACCTGTGCTTTGGGTAGTGGTACCTGTGAAAGCTGATGTCAATGGGGGCCCCCAGGTTTCAGTGATTCAGGACCTTTGGAGCTGATTATCAGCGGATACCCTCATTGTCTTTCCTCCAGCATGGCTGGCTCAGCACTGGCTCCTTGGAGGAGGGGGTCTGGTTTATGGAACCTGACTCAGACTCAGCAGGAGGTGGATACAAACTCATTCCCAGAGCGTGAGGTTGGGTATTGCTGGTCTTAGGCTGAGGGGACTGAGAAAACTTATCCTATTGCTTATCCTATTGTTCCTGAAACCAGAATTTCAGGGCCCACACAGCCATTCAGTCCACAACAGGTGTCCTGCTAGGTAGGATCTGCCTCATTCAGCTGTAATGGTGGGGAGGGGGTGTCAATGAGATGTATTGAAGGCACTTAGCACAGTGTTCTAAAGGAGCCAGAGAAAACCAAAGATGACAGTGGATAGCAGAGGCCAAAATCTCCCTTAAAAGTAATTTTAATTATCCCATTTGAAAGGTGGTATAGTACAGTATGGACCATGGAACTAGATTACCTTAGTTCAAGTTCCCTGTCGTTTGTTAGCTGTGTGACCTTAGGCAAGTGACTGAACCTTCCTGTGCCCCAGTTTTATCATCTCTATAAGAGGATAATAAATAAAATAATAGTTCTACCCTGTTGAGTTGTGGAGTACTTGAAACACTGCCTAGAACATATTAAATGATATGTAAGTCTTACATATCATTATTATTATTTTAAACTAATAAGTGGCTTAGGACATATAAGAACTTCTTAGACTTGAGGTCCTTCCCACTTTCATAAATCACACTGAGTTTTCACTATAACATCTGCTTACATGTTTGTCTTCTCCCATTAGACTGCGAATTCTTGAAGAGGAAGGAAACCATTTTATTTATCTCTGTGTAGAATCTTACTACACTGTGGCATTTATGACATTTAAATGCCTGACATTTCCCAGGTGCCAAACATGGTACTGAGAATACGGTAAAGGTTCAGCCCAGGTGAATCAATGTAGGTGGGGAGGTGAGCAGGTTAAAGGTGAGAGAAGAGCTTCTGGGATATCACACTAAATAATCACCAATATGAAAAACTACACACATTGTTATCCAGGAGAAATCAGGTCAACATCTCACCTTTGTGTCAACATCAAAAAAAAAAAAGAAAAATCCCAAGGACGATGTGTGGAAGGAAAGGGAAAGTGACAGTGTGCTTGCATGTCTGAATAGTAATAGTAGTAGTAGTGCTGTATGCTTTGTGTGTTCATTCTGGTGGGCACGGAAAATGGGTTGCCAATCCACCCCTCATTCTCTAAGACTACAGCTCAGAAAACATTGCCACAGACAAGAATCTGTAAGTTATGAATCTGGCTATGATGGCTGCCTGGTCACCCTTTCTTCACATTTGTCATCTGCGTCATGCCAAGCTCCTTGGGGTAAAAAATAATGTCTTGTTCAAGTTTGTGACTCCTTCCACCCCACACTCAGTGACAATTTGTAGACGTGACTGAATTTCTAAAGTTCTAGAAGTACTTACTTTTCCTCTCTCTGTCTCCTCTGCTACAGCGTGTCCAGCCATCTCTCTCCTTCCATCCTCCACTTCATGAGTATAAATAATATGTAAACATTACCCAGGCAGCTTCTTCCTCCACTACTTTCTGTCTCTCACAAACTTTAAGTGCCACCTAAGAAATAGAATTTATGAAGCCTGGAGACCTAAGGCTCTTCAGACCCATAATCCAGTTTTCTGACCTGAGGCAGGTCCCTGATTTCTCTCCGAAACTCCATTTCTCCCCTGCCTCAGTGACTATTTCCCCTCGCTAGGTGGATAGCAATTCTGGAAAATATTCTATGTTCCCTTCTCTGAAATGCCATGCTCCTGGGCACCACATGCCCTCTGGAGACTGAACACTGGCGAAGAGATGAGAAAGTGCTTTGAATGAGCGTGTGTGAGGAAAATGCGAGATGTTCTATCTGATCACTTCAGTGACAAGTTTGCTTCTCTAGAAACTTGACCAGACAGAGTGTGAGGAAAAATACTGTTGAGCTTGGCTGAATAATGACCAGCAGGGTGAAAAGATAAGATAACCATCCACTCACAGAATTTCTTTCCCCAAGCTCCAAAAAGTTGGCAACACAAGCATTCAGACTCCTCTTAACAAAGGGTCTGCTGAAAAAGCAACTTTCCAACCGCTTTCTGGAAATAGGAGAGGGAAGCTTGTGGAACACAGGAGATACCGATATACCTGTGGGACACTACCTCCACCTTGGACAATAAATAACCAAGATGATACGATCTTATTCAGGTTCATTTAATTAAAACAGATTCAGTGATTAATCACCATGCTACTGTCAGCAATCAAACAACAGTGAGTATATGCTGAACATTTGGGGGTAAGCAGTTTGTGGGAGGAGATTTCACTTAATTCTCCTGTCATCCTTTTACAGATGAGAAAATCAAGGCCTAATGAGGTCACTTCCCAATGTTATCCAGCTCTAAGTAGCAGAGCTGTGGCTCAAACATAGGTCAGGCTAACAGCAAGATCTCTGCTTTTCTCTCTTATATTGTGATATCCGTGGTCCACTGAAATGGACCATCTTTGCACGTTGATGTTACCCTCCAAATGCTGAGGTGTGGGTTGGGTAAAGCTCTTAGGCAGGGAAGAAGAATAGAGTACTGGAAAGACCCTCGGTCTCCTTATCTGAGGACACAGCCTAATCCAGGCAGTACCATTGACCAGCTGTGTGACCATAGAAGCTCCTTTGCCTCCTCCCTCTCTCAATTGCCACGCCCCCCAAACGGGGGTGATTGTAACTGTGTGGACCTCACTCACTAGGCTGTTGTGAGGGCAAATAACTCTGTAAATAGAAGTGCCTAGTGCTAATGCAAGGGATTATTGGTGTTCCCTACCCTTCAGGTATTAGAAATTGTTACTAGGCACCTGGGAATGTGAAACATGCTCAGTTGTCTGCCAGCTGATGCTGTGGTTAATTTTGGCTTTGCTCTTTCAATTCCTTCCCCAAAACTTATGACCAATAGGTTTTGTTTTCATTTGGGAGAGAGGAAATAGACCAAGATGCCCTAAAACTAACCCCATAATTTCTCAGCAATAAATAAAATGGGATCCCTGATAGCTGCCCTGCCCTCCCCACAGAGTAGTACGGAAATTCTTGAATGGTCATGATTGGGAGCATTTCATAAACAGTAAAGGGCTATCCAAAGAGAAGAAATCACAGTCAGAGAGCTCTATGCTTAAAGAATGGATTCTTGAAAAAACCAATTACTCTACATATGTGGCCAGAATCTGAGGGAGATTCTGAGGAGAATTGACAGGTCAGTCTCCAAAATGAAACAGTAGAAATCAGTCATGTTGAACCTGAACTTACAAAAACTTTAGAAGCAAAATCAACCACCTTCCTTTGGATCACGAGCTCATATTATGAGTTATGGCTAAATCATGTCTACTTCCTCTCCCTAATCCCCTTGCTCTCCCTACTATTCCCTACTGGACCCCAGGACAAATGATAAGTAGAGCAGATTATGATTCCAGGAAATCATGCACGTGGGAAGGGAAGAGATGTATTCAAGAGCATTTCCACCTACACTGAAATTGCAGCAGGAGGCTGGTGAATTCAGGCTGCCCATCCTCACCTCCCTCTGTGCACATCGTTTCTTGGCCTTTTTTAATTTCAGTTTCCATTTGATTCAACTCTCTACTCCTGCATGAGTGCCTGATGGTTCAAGTTAGCCTCACTCTCCTAAAGAGCTGGAGAAACAGAGAGGTGTACGAGATGGCCATGCCCCTACGGGGCTCACAGGACAGGATGAGAGAAGACAGAGACTGCGGCTTCTGTGGTTGTTACAAACTGGAAATGGGGCCAGGTACGAAGGAGGGAGAGGCCCTGTGGACCAAGCCATAGGGAACGGTTTCTATAGGAGATAGGACATAGGCTCTGTCTTGCAGGCAGGACTTACATAATAAATGTGTTGTAGTCCTTTGTTGTTGGGTTTTGGTAAATAAAATTTTAAAAGGCAATTAAAAAAGCACAATCTCCTACAAGAGCAGGAAGCAGCAAGAGAGAAAGTTGGGGAAATAACCCTTAGAAACATTTCTGCTGGATAATTCAATGCTAGAATTGACACAGACACAGCTAGGTAGGTTATCCATCCTCCAAAGAAAATTAGAAAAAAATGGAAATATTTGAGATTAAAAAAAAAGAAATCTCACCATGGGAACTTAAGAGTTCTTGCACTTACTTTACCTTGCACTTAGTTTGGGGTAAAGTTTACATAAGCCTTGGAATCAGACCACTGGGGTCGAATCCTGGTTTTATCACTTACTAGCTGGGTAACCCTGAGCAAAATTCTGTTTCCTTACATTCAAAATAAAGGTGCTAACAGTGTTTGGAAAGAGTCATTGAGCTATTGGTGTAAGTTAAAGCACAGTGTCTGGCCCAGAGGCATCTGTTGCTTACAGGGGAGGGGAGTATTGTAAGGTCTCCAGGGTCCAGAGGAGCTAAAATCTTAGTCCAACTCTGCCCCTTCGACAGCAACTTCAGAACCTCCTTCCTCTGTCATATCATTCTCTCAACCCTTCCATGAGTAAGTAGTCAGGCCTTTATGTTATTTTTTCCAGATTTTATGCTTGGCCAATAAATACACTTTCAGTCCAATTCTCACATGCTCCGCTGGGACTTTTTACTTGATGAGCACCTCTTGTGTGCTCTTGGGCAAGGTACCCTTCCTCCCCGCCCCCACCCAGAGGTCCTTGGATTGATACCTGCCTTGTGAGGCATTGCGATGACTCCACTAAGGTCAGACATGGCTGTGGCCTCATCTGGACCCTGATGACCAGTTTGTAGACTAGAGCCAAAAGTCCCGCAATTGGCTGAGGCCCAGAGGGCAGTTAGGAAAAACAAACAAACAAAAACAGTTAGCCTGATTGTTTTGGGATATCTGGCCTCAGCCTGCTACAGATGAGCTTGAGGGACCAGAGGGGAAAAGAGAAGGAGGTGATGCAATTAATCCCCATCTCTCAACTTTCGGATTCTTGAGTTGCAAGTGTATCTCCAGTTAAATTAGTATTTCTCAGAACCTCCAGAGCTGTTTGTCTAAATGGAATTTCCTAGGCACTACCCCAGAGCTACTGAATCAGAATCTGAGATGGGGACCTAGGGACAAGTGCTTATACACTCACCCCAGATGTTTCTAATGTGGGCTCTTCTACCACTACTCCTTGAGAAGGGCTGCCTAAGAACTCTCCCTGCAGGTGAAGTTGGGAGGAAAGGTTGTCCGAGGGGGACCCTCCACTTCATCAGCAGCACCTGTGCTTTCATCGGCTCTGCCTGGTTATACTTCTCTGTTGGCTACCTTCTTCATGCACATTTTCTTTGGTTTTGAAAACTTGGTTTTGATAGCCACTGGTATACTGCAGAGAACATTGGGTTTGGAATCCAGGTGGCCTGCGTTCAAATCCCTGCTCTGCCATTTACCAGCTGTGTGACCTTGGGCAAGTTCTCAACCTCTCTTGTGTCATTTAGGAACACTGGGTTTCTACAATACAGTTCTTATCATCAGCTTTGAGTCTGCTATGCCTACATTCAAATTCAATGAGTATAGGGAGCTCTGCACATGCATAAGGGAACCTTCTCTTCCTTTCAGCCCTGGTGTGACTTTGGTTCCCCCACAATGGAATCCACAATGATGCGGGGCCATCATATGGCTCGGCTGGAGCCTGTTATTTCTCCCTCCAAGTCCACTGAGCTGGGTGAGACAAGAGTTTTCCCACTTCCTTCCCAGGAAGAAGTCTGGTTTAAGCAGGTTCCAAACTCCAGCATTGCAATATCATTCCTTCATCCAACCCCATTTGCTGCCTCCTGACTCTCTCGATAGAGAAACCATTTGAGGAAGGCTCCAGGAGCCAAGGGTGTGGCTGGGCCAGAGGCGTCAGCAGTTTTCAGCCGCCAGGCCTCTTTAACTCCTTTTTTCTTTAAGATCCTTTACTAGGCAGCGCCTCCCCCTATCTCCTGTTGGCATCTCCTGATGGAACATGGAAAAGTGTCCTCAGAGAGCACCAGCTCATGAGGCACAGTCCCCAGCCGGATCCCCTGATCTTCGTGACTGAGCTCCATCCTTCCTTTCAGGCTGTCTTCCCCCCTTCCCTCCCCACCATCACCATAGCAACACAGTGGTACAAAAAATAAAAATAAAAGAACTAAGGCATCTAAATATAGTATGAGTCTCAACACTTCCAGCATGGAGCCTAGAACGTAGAAGGTGACAGCTAGAAGCAACCAAAGGATGAGTGGCAGCCAGGAGGGAGGGTGAGTCAAGGAAGGGTCAAGGATAGAAGAGAAGGAAAACAGTCACTTACTGAGCCTGCTGCCTGTGTCTTTGCATTTAGCCTCACAGCACCCAATGTGGAGCCTCTCTTCTCCCTGCAACTGCTGAAGACACAGAGACTCAAAGAAGCTAGGAACTTGGTCAAGGTCACACAGCTCTAAGCAATAGAGCTCAGGCTTCTAACTCACATCTGTGGGACCACAGAGTTTGTGTTTTTTCCTACCATATCACATACAGGTGTAGGTGGGGGAGTTTGCTGGGGATGCAAGGAGGGAAGGGCAAATACATGGCTTCTACCTAAGAAAGCTCTGTGCTCCTATGGGCCTGTAGGATGAAGAGGGTATTGGGAAGATTGCATGATGATTTGTAGTGGGACCAGAGGCCCTTTCGATGCCCTAATAGGGAACTTAAGCCAACGCCAAAAGGGCATGATTAGAAAATCTAAACCAGAGGATGCGCACTGTAACTTATTCTGTCACTCAGTCACTCAATGTATTCACCCAGCAAATATTGCAAATATTTTTACTAAGCATCAGACACGTGCTTACGTCTGGAGATGTGGAGACAATGAAAACAAATACAGCTTCAGCCCTTGTAGACTTTAAGGTGGTGGGGAAGACAAATAAGGAATTAATTACGCACTTGATTGACTTCACAACTGTGAGGTGACTGTAAGTTCAAAACGGAAGAACATCACCTTCCTGATGGTTTCAGTGGAAGGGAAGTACTGAAGCTCTTACAAAAGAAAAACACCCATTTGGTCAGTTTTAAAAGCATTTTTTAAGTATTTTCATGGTGAACAGAGAGACCGTATTCGTAGCTCAGCATGTGGTCACTGCGTCCCACAAACCCATTCTCTGTCTTGTATCTTCATAATAATCATGAAGTCCCTCTGATAGCCATACAAATGAAGATTTTGCAGCCTAACATACTAAACCCAAATGCAACCTGACAGTCAGGAAATATATTACAGCTTTTTCCTATAGCCCTTGGTGTCACCAGCACAAAGCCAAGTGCGTGACACTAGACAAAGTGAGTCGTGCCACGGTATTGGCTCCTTAGGGTTAGCAGGAGCCACACCAGGAAGTGCCTAAGAATTAAGCAGGAGGGGGAAGAGGAGGAGTTGGCATTAGAGCCGTGAACTTCTGTGGATCCAAAGCTTTTCCAAACTTCCTGTGAGGCAGCCAATATGGGAGATGCTGGATGAATGAGCTAGAATTAGATAATATAATGTGTGTGAAGCCCTTTGGCTCTTCAGAGAAATGCTGTCGGAATACATAGTGTTCGCATCAAAGATAATGATACAGTACTGTATTTATAGTGCTCTGCTACCCACCTGCCAGCTCTTTCCCAGGGAGGTGGTCTAGATGAATGGGCAAGATCTGGGAGATGTGCTCTGAAATCCTTGATTAAAGGACCTCCAGGCAGATGTAGAATTTTAAAGAGATTATATTACTGTCACTGTCATTATGTTTTCCTTTATCACCCTGGAGCGTCACCGCCTTCCATTTCAGGTGAACAACTCTGCCTGACTGTCACATGCCCTAATGCCATCAGAAAGGCAGCAGCCCACAGAAGTGCTGTATAAACAAACATGTTTTTAACCGAGGGCCCAGAGGTATTCTGGGCTGGCTCCTGTCAGCTGCCTGTTGCCTCTCGGTGAACCCAGGCTTTCCCAAACTCATTTTATTTCCACCATTAGGACAAGAGTATGCAAGTGTCTCACTTGCAGTGAATATTCACTACAAACCTTTTGTCCTTGAACAGGCTTGGGAGGTGGCAGCTGGAGGAAGGGCAGATGTGTTCTGTAAGGGAAACAGACTCTTTCCACCCGGTCTAGTCAACAAAGTGAGGAAGTGTAGCCCGACAGGAGTGGTGGACGTGAGGACTGGGCAGGGGAGGAGCTTGAGAAATTGCCACTGACTGGGACTGCAAAATCAGACTGTTGCATCTCTGTGGGGACAAGAGCAGCCAGGATCAGGCTAAAAGGAAGTAAGTTCAAATGCTGTTCCCACCCCCTTGACCTCGAGTGGAGAACTCATCCTCCAACGTTGAGGAGCCTTTTGTAGGACAAATTGGTACCATTGGTTCTTCCACCCAAACTCCCGTGGACATCACACAAGGCCCTTGAAGACCCTTCTCTAACCAATGGGATGAAACTATGCAAATAAGCCACCTTTGCCCCCTCCCTCAGAGCTCCCAGGCTAGGAAAGAACAAAGAGCAGGGTTGGAATACAGGGAAGGTTACCCTCTGATAGGCATGCATCTAACAATAGGGCAGCAGGTGCAGGAAAAAGATAATCCCCATTTCCAAACAGACTTCCTAAAGACAAGCCAAGGTCAACATGCAGCGACAGGAAAATGAGGAATGACAACGAGGAAACGCAAGCCCTCCTCTCTAGGCATACACCTTTGTCTGTAATTCTTCCTCAGACTTTGACCATGGAGTTCAGAATTTCCCTGCCTAGTTCCTAGTCAAACTCCCAACTACCTCACCTTCTTCTGACCCTATCCTGGGAACTAGGGAAAGAATACTCCTTTTATTGGTTGTTCCTGTTATAACTCAAACAATAGACTATTGTCAAAGTAAGTGACGTATATGACCACTTAATGTTTACATATTTTATTGAGACAACTTATTAATAATCTATTTTAGGTATATAATGATGTGACATATATATATTGTGACGTGATCAACATAGTAAGTTTAGTTCGTCTGTCACCACACGTAGTTACAAATTTTTCTTGTGACGAGAACTTTTAAGATCTACTAGCTTAGCATTTTCCAAATACGCAATACAGTGTTACTAACTGTGGTCACCATGCTGTGTACCTTGCATCCTAGGACTTACTTGGAAGTTCATACCTTTTGATCCCCTTCGCTCATTTTGCCCATCCCCTCGCTCCTCGCTTCTGACAATTATCAGTCTGTTCTTTGTATCAATGAGGATTTTTTCCCCCTCACATATAAATGAGATCATACCATATTTGTCTTTCTCTGTATAACTCCTTATAATATCCCAGTTACTATACCAGGAGTTTTCTTTTCTTCTTCTTTTTTTTTTTTTTAAAGATTTTATTTTATTATTTTTAGAAAGAGGGGAAGGGAAAGAGGCAGAGAGGGAGAGAGACATCAATGTATGGTTGCGTTTCACCTGCCTCCAGCCACAGGCCTGACTGGAGACCTGGTTTGCAACCTGGTTATGTGCCCTGGCTGGGGAATCGAACCAGCGACCTTTGGGTTCGCAGGCCAGCGCCTTATCTACAGGAGTTTTCTTTGGATTAGCTCATTTAATCCCCTCAAAACCCTGTGAGATAGGTTTAATTATTGCACCCATCTTTATTTTTTATTTAAAAAAAGATTTATTATTTTTAGAAAGAAGGGCACCGAGGGAGGCAAAGAGGGAGAGAAGCATCCATGTATGGTTGCCTTTCACCTGCCCCCAGCTACAGACCTGGCTGGAGACCTGGCTTGCAACCTGGTTTTGTGCCCTGGCTGGGAATTGAACCAGTGACCTTTGGGTTCACAGGCCAATGTCTTAACCACTGTGCCACCAGCCAGGGCCCATACCCATCTTTGAAGAAGGAAACTGAGGCTCATAGAGATTAGGTAATTTGCCTAAAGCCCTAAAACTTTTTAAGTACTGAAGCCAGGTATCCCTGACACTAGGGCCCATGCTCAGAACCACTAAACGATGGGACAGAGAATTATTTGTATGGCTTCAGACACTAGAAATGACAATGGAGGATAACTAGAGCCATGACTGAATGACTGAAGTGATGGCAGAGACAGGTTCTAGCCAAGATGACTCCTGCCTGCATGTTTTGAAGGGCAAAGGAGCTTAGATTTGTTTGGAGAGGGAGGAGGAAGCAATAAAAGTGGTCTTTTTGTCAGAGCGGCCCAATCACAGAGCTCTGAAGAGCATGGGTGAGAACGGAACTGGGGGGACCAGCCTGGGTCTGGCACAGGCAGCATGCTACCTATGTAGTCACACATTAAGCATTAAGCTACTTTCTGCAGTCAGTGCCTGGGTCAGAGTCTGGCTTTACCATTTATGCATTCATTTATTCATTCATTGAACAAACATATTATTGCGCGCCACCTACCCTCAGATAAACAGATATACAGGAGAAAACCAAACAGGGTGATTGATGAAGAGTAGCTGGAGAACCAGCCAATCAGATTGGGTGAGCAAGGAAGGAGCAAAGACTGGGAGAAAAGACTATGTGGAGGGGGAGAGCTCCAGACTGTGGAGACAGGCCCTAAAGCTGGAAGGAGGTTGATGCTTTTGAGAAAAAGGAGAAAAGGCCAATGCAGCTAGGGTGGAGGGAATAGAGGAACAGTGCTAGAAGGTGAGCTAGGGGTAGGCCGGGCCGAGCCTGGCTGGTTTGATTGTGTTCTCACAGTGGGTCTAGTCCAGCAACATCAGTTTCTGAGAGAATGTGTGCAATGCAAACTCTTAGGCCCCACCCAGGCCTCTCAAATCAGAAACTCTGGGGAGGGGCCCAGCGTCCCTTTTCCCAAGCCCTCTGGATGACTGTGAGTCACCTAAAATTTCAAGACTCCTGGGATAGATTATACAGTTTTACTTTTATTCTAAGTGCAGTCGGAACCTACTATGAGTTTAAATTGGGGCCTGGGATGTGTTCATTTTCTTTAACAATATTAAAAGCCCTCCGGCTGTTGAGAGGGCAATGGACTATAACAGGGCTCTAGAAATGGTAGCAGGGAGCCGGAAGAGGGGGCTGTCACAGGGGTCCTGGCCAGAGGCGACAGCGGCTAGAGCTGGGTGGGGTGGCAGAGAGGTGGACCACACCTGACGGACAAGGCCAGGGAGGCAGGAGCTAGGACCCCAGAGAACTGGCTGCCGTAAGTCCAGAGCACAGTTCAAGGGCAATGACCTCAGAGAAGACATTCCGCTCTCCCCATCTTCGCCCTATTGTCTAAAAATAGAGGGATCTGCCTGATCGAGAGTGGGCGGGCGCAGTAATGAAGGGATGACTGAGAAGGCTGACTGGCTTCTGGAAAGGCTTAAAGGGTCTGCTCCAGAGGGGAAAGTAGGAGCCCCACTTCCATCGCACATACACACAAAGGACATGTACACGCATGGATACATACATAGGTACACACACATATACACAGACACATACACACTCGCATATACACAAGACACATGCGCAGAATTCAGTATAATTTTCAGTTTCCTAAAACAAAAATTTTGGGGTTTTGCTCCTATTATTATTCTTCACAAAAATCCTAAGGAAGAAATAAGGCCTCTTGTCCTCCTTGCCCCGGCGCAGAGAGGGTGATGGGTGGAGCAGGCGGCAAGAAAGCAGCAGCAGCAGCAGCAGCAGCGCTCAGACTCGGGTCTTCTGTCTTCTCGCCTCCCGTCCTCTCCATCGTACCGCGAACACCAAACGACCCCACCGTGGCTCAGGGCTAGGACTCGATAAGTCAGGCAGCTATAAGCTTGGACCTTACCTACCTTTATGCAAAACTTTGGCATCTTGTTCATCCTGGATTTTGTGCGGGTTTTAAAAATCTTACATTTTAAAATATTGCATCAAAGTGCTGCCTGTCTTGGTTACTGAGTAGTTTGGTGTGCCCTTACCTTTTGCCACATGCCTCACCTGCCTCCCTCTGGTCCTGACCCACTGAGATCAGAAGTACTTCAGACCTTTAAACATGAAACAAATAGAATTTCCACCCCTCTCACCTTTGTGGAAACCCTGGCTTCTGCTTTTAGACTCTGTTCCCAGGAGTCTAGCCTCCTGTGTGCCTGCCAAGATGACCAACTCCCGTGCAGCCAGCAGTGGGCTAGACTCACACATTAGAGCAGAGGATACTGTGCTCAGCCGTCCTGCAGCTGAGCCAGACTGGGGCGCAGCCCTCTGGTTCTAACCCTCTGCAGCCTGGGCCTATCCGCTCTCTGGTGGTGCAAAACAAGAATTTGTCATTTGGCTGGTAGAAGAAGGGAAGAACTCTGAGCTGGAAAATGGATCCTCCAGAAGTGTTATAGGCAGAAATTTCTGACAACTCCTCTGGGACCCACAAAACAATACACCCCAAATGGCAGTGATGGCTGACAAGCTATTTGTATACTGTTCTCTGCACCAGGGCCACTGCACTGCATGCCCCTGTGAAGTATCCTGTTGGCTTGTATGTGAATGGAGCCCCCTGCGTGTGTACAGGACTGCAGTCCTGCTCATCTTCCACACTGTTAAGTCTCTAATTGAAGGAGTTTCTCCACCCAGCCCAGGAACAGTAATCTTTCCCAAACTTGCTATTCCCTGGGACCTCTAGAAAGGCTCCACCAAAAGGGATGAACTATAAAAGTGCTCAAGTGGATAGAGAATTAAAGTGGAAGGCAGGAGCATTGACTGTGCTTCACTCAGGTCCTTAGGAGCCAGCTCTTTTCTCTTTCTAATGATCAGAAGTTTTTTAATAAAGATTTTATTTATTATTTTCAGAGAGGGGAAGGAAGAGAGGCAGAAAGGGAGAGGGGCATCAATGTATGGTTGCCTGTCACTTGCCTCCAGCTATGAACCTGGCATGCAACCTGGTTATGTACCCTGGCTGGGAATTGAACCAGCGACCTTTGGGTTCACAGGCTGGCACCTTATCCACTGTGCTACCAGCCAGAGCTTAATTATCGGAAGATTTTTATCAGACCTGACATACAAACTTCTCTTCCTTCTGCTTGAATGAAAACCATCCTTAAAAAATGAGATCCCCAGCAGAGAGGGGAAGTAAGACAGAGAGACCCAACATTTCCAACGCTATGATTCAGATAGCCAGCCATTTGTTTTCTTCAGTGTTGGGAGCAGACACACTGTTAAATAAAATGATTTTATAGATTATTCTCACTGCCTGCCCAAAAAGGGGATTTATCGACATCATGCACGAAAACTGTGTAGTCCCAGGTCATTGGTGGGTTTTTTAAATTTTCCCTCTTGATGTAGAAGAGAGAGGGACGGAGCTGTGAATCACCCCCGCTTTTCCCCACCAAGTCCGTTGGGATGGGCAAAGCAAACCTGGGGCTCAAATAGAGCTGTAAGGAGCTCGGTTATGTGTAGAGCTGAAACCTGCACAGGCCCATTGCTATGAGGATTGAACATTTAATTCCCCTTCGAAAATAACTAGGCAGGGCTTCTACAGAGCCTACTCTTACGAAGGCCAGGTTTCCCCTCTAACGTATTGTGGAATGTTCCCAACCCTCACCCCGCCCCACCATACCCCCACTCACAGGCATACACATTCAATCAAGAATGTGAAGCACTCCCAAACCACAGGGCAGCAAAGAGGAAGAGGAATCTTTATTGTGGCTTAAAGAGATGAGAGCACTCTTGTACTAGCAGGAAAATTGCACTTAAACAAAGAATGAGCGTGCTAATTTCCCCATGTGTGTGAGTAAGCTGATTCTCTCCACAGTCATACTGAATTTCCTAGCACTTAATATGACTCACCACCACTTGGAAATTTCACATTAGCAAATTAAGGGGAGGGGCAAAAGGGGTGCTTTCTATACATGTTCTCACACCACTAGATTTTAAGTTTCATGATAGCAGGAACATGCTTCTGGTAAACAAGAGGGTGGGTGGGAGGGAGGATGGATGGATGGATGGATGATAGATGGGTGGATGGATGGATGGATGGATGATGGACCTTACAGAGAGCTTCCATTTGCTGGGATGAAGCATTTCATCTTTATCCTCTATGAACAGATGGAGAGTATAAAATTTTGTGATTTAAAATCTTTTCGCTTCTGTAAATCTGCAAGGTATGACAGCCTTCAAAAGGAAGGGTCCCTACTTTAGAAGGCCGCCTTTTTGAAAAATTGGCTATGTCCTTCCTTGGCCCCTACCTGTGGGAAACAGAGTGAGTGGCCCCTTTGGAGATTTTGATGCCACTTTCCTCTAACCACATCCTAAAGTGTCTCTCAGATGCAGTCTCTCAGATGCCCCTTTCCACTCAGCCAAAGGGAAGAAGCTCTCCAGGCACTGGGAAAGGGAATAGTTAGGAAAGCAGAGTTGATTATGAGCTAGTGCTCGGTTATGAGCCCAGACATAAAGAATCGGCATCAAGTCCTCAAACACGCAGGTGTGCACCCGTGGACGTGCCCAGCACCCAGATCTTATTTGTTAATGGAGACAGAAACGTTCTTACATTTTGCCTAGGAGAAGCCATATCCTCGTGGGTGTTCTGTGATCAGTTTAACTAGTCATAGGTAGCTGCAAACAGTCCAGAGTCCAGGATAAATGCCAAAAGATCAAGGATCATGATTCTCCCTACACATTCATATACCCTTCCCTCCTCCTTTGTACTTTCCTGACTCATCCTTCCACCCACTTGACCCCCCGACCACTACTTTTGCAGGAAGTTCTTCAATAAGATCTATCTCTCTGCCTTAGTTTGTCCCGTATTCCTATTGGTTCAGACATGTACGTGGATCGTGACTCAGGCAAGAGTCTGCTAAGCAGGTCTGTGCTTACAGTTGTACAAGTTGTACACTGCATAAAGACCCCTGAGTGGGAGCCAAAGTCCTGCCGGTGCTCTCTGTGCCTAGCCCCACACCCTGACATTGTGCTACTCAAGCCAGAGGAAGGCACCTTGGATATATGCCAAGTGGTATGTATCCAGGGTTGAATCTGCTGTCAGCTTTGCACAGAGGTGTTGTATAGCCTGGCAGTGGCCCTGCCATCAGGACAAAGTATTCGGAGTATAAGATAGATACTGCAAGCAGCTCCAAGAGACCACCTGGCTAAGTTCCTGGCTTCATTAAGTAAATGAGCCTTCCATGTTAGCTGGCTATTGCTGTGTTACAAATTGTCATAAGCTTAGAGGCAGAGCACAACACCCACTTATTATTTCACAGTCTGTAGCTCAGAAGTCCAGGCAGGGTGTGGCTGGGTTCTCTGCTCAAGGCTGGAATCAGGGCATTGGCCAGCTAGCTCTTACTCTCCTATCTAGGAGCTCTGAGGAAATGTCAGATTCTAAGCTCACTAAGGTTACTGGCTGAATCCTTTCTCCTGCAGCTTTAGTTGTGAGGGTCCCTGTTCCTCACTGTCTGTCACCCAAGGGCCAATCTGTTCCCAGAGGCTGCCTACACTCCTGCTCACGTGACACCTTTGTCTTCAAACCAGAAATAGCATGCTGAGCCCTTCTCATGCTTTGAAGAGATTGATGCATGAACCCCTCGGGCTTCTACCTTCTTTAGCTCTGCTTTGAAGGTCCATGTGACTAGCTCAGGCCCACCTGAACTGAAAAAGGTCTATACACAGTGGCCTACTGGTAAGCCAGCTGTCTGAGATAATCTCCCCATTTTAAGGTCAGCTGTGTCATAGAACACCATATCACATAATATGGGAGTGATACCCCACCCTAACCACAGGCTCCAAGGAGCTGAGAACATCATCTCTGGTGAGACATTCTAGATAGAAAGTCAACCTAACACAGCCTCCTCACCCGCCCACATTCCTTTTCAAAGCCAAACCGTTGAACCTTTCCTCCCCCTACAAAGGCTTGCTTGAATAAACATATTAATACCTTACTTTATTAGATAGTTACTTGTTTTGAGAAAACTCTAGCATGTGACAAAATAATTTGTAAATCAATCACAACTATCTTTTCCCATCATAACCTTTCAGACACTTTGGTAGAATCTGACATTGTCAATGGTATGTTGGAAGTGGCTCCCACCTGCTTATAAGAGCTGATTGCCACATGTTAAGGAATTTTGAAAGCTGGTTGTTAAAACTATTAGTAACTTAAAGTTAACTCTAGTGGAAGTAATTTATACCATGAAAGGCACATACTCCAAATCAGGGTTGCTTCCCTCTACCCCTAGCCAGCTGGTTTACCAGTAGGCCACTGGGTATAGACCTTTTATAGCTCATCTATTTGACCTTGTGGAGTATGCAGAAATCCTTTCTATGGCTGTTTTCATGCATGGTGATCATTTTACTTTTTATCAGGAATGGGGTGATTCCTTATTAGCCAGTTCACCTCATTGATGTAATGGTATGTGGTAGAGTTGAAGCCCACTTTCTTGCCATTGGCCCCAGAGCTTCAGAAGCCTCACTTTGACAGCCCAGGGCCACTTGGAGTGGGTGTCATCCCTCCCTAGAGAGACTCTCATCTGAATTTACATGTCAGATCCTGGTTAGAAACACAGTCTTTACAGCAACACTGAATTAAAGTCCCAGCGCTGCCACTTACTTAGTTATGATCCTAGGTGTCTCTTAACTTTTCTGGGCCTCTGTTTCCTCATCTATCAGATGGGGATAAAAATAGTACCTAGCTCACTGGTTATGGTGAAGATTCAATGAGATAATAGGTGCAGAGAGAATAGCACCTTGCCTGGTATGTTCCTACCTCACAGGTTGGTTTTGAGGATTAAGTTAATGTTAGTAAAAGGCCTGAATAGAATGGTGCCTGACACAAAGCAAGCACTGTGTAAATATTAGTACATTCATTAAAAAAAACTTTTTTTAGGCCCTTTCTCACCCTGGTTATTCTGCTCTAGGGCACTCCAGTGTCCCCCTGAAAATATAGTGTCAGAATGGACCTAATTATCCCAGCCTTTGGTTGAAATGCTACACATTGATTCCAGCCCTCCTTTCCTTGACTGGTGACAGCATTTAAACAGCTACCTCCTTTTTCCTAAGTTTTTAATAGAGTCAGAGACATTTCTCCAAGGCACCTTGGGCCCTGGGTGAGCAGCATGGGCAAACTCTGGGGGTTTGCTAGAAATGCAGAATCTCAGGCCCCCACCCCAGACTTGCTGAATCAGAATCTTAATTTTAACAAGACCCCTGGGGGATATATATGGATACCAAAGTTTGAGATGCGCTTTTTCCAGGGACCCTATTTTCAAGAGAAGATACATTGAAGCCCCCTTCTCACGAGGCCAGGAGCCTTTCCCTCAGACCTTGGTGCAGGGGCAGGAGGGGATCAGGTGCTGGGCTGTCAGGATCCAGTGGGTGGTGGGAAGGGCTGTTCTGTCCCGGTTCAGGGCCGGGAACCTGCCAGGGGAAGAAATGGCAGCTCTGGTGCCCAACCGGAGCGAGAAAGACTAAAAAAAGAACCCGGCACCAAGACTGAGGCCGCCGCAAGCTCTGCAAGGGGCGGTGTTCTTCAGCCCCGGGTCAAGGAAGCTTTGTGAACCTCAGCCAGGGTAAATTTAGAAACGATGAGAAGGAGCCCTTTTTTGATATGGTGAAGAGCCATTTAATAGGAATCAGGAACAAAGAGGTCACCAAGTCCAAGAGTACTTACAGAGTCTTTCTAGCAAGGGAAGGCCAACGGGTTGGGAAGGCGCCTAGTCACACCACCGTGCAGCGGCTCATCCACTTACCCTGCACTGCCTGTGTTTACAGAGAAGGACGTGCAGTTTCTCGCTGTGGCCACGTCGTGGGACCGGCACCCAAAGTCTACCCACTTGCCCATAAGAAGTTAGCGAGGAGAATAATAGGCATGTGCTGACATCCCAGCTCTGCTGCTCATCAGCTGTGTGACTCAGGGCAAGTTACTTAACTTCCCTGAGCATCTGTTGGCTCACCTTTAAAGGGGAAGTAATAATAGCTGTGTTTCGTGGTTTAAATAAGCATGCAATAAGAAAGTTCTCATGGTGCTGAATAGAACGTGAATGCCTATGTTATCTCACCTCCCTTGGTCGCATAAAGGGAGATTCACGGGGTTCTCCTCCAATGTGTCGATTCAACAATAAATAGCGCTTCCACCCCCTTTCACCCAAGAGGAGCTCAGTGACGGAAGAGCAGCCTTTTCTCTCCAGAGGCCTGATTCGGAATTGAGTGTCTTCAATGCAAAGGAATCTTCTGAGAGGCCAGCCAGGCAGCTCAGCCATGTTTCCCAATCCCTCCCTGTTGCTGGTGGGAGGTCCCCTGGGAGCATCTCTGAGCAGCCCAGCCAGGTCCCTTTGACACCTCCCTCAGCGGGGGGCCTGGGGGAGAAACAAGGGCAGGTCCCTGGGACCTCAGACAGCGTTAGTGGCTCCCGGAGCAGCTGCTCAGAACAAGCTGCCCCCATGACCACCTAGTAAGCACCACCGGGATGGAAAGAGGAACCGGGAATAAGAGGGATGTAGGGTTCAAACACGGTAGCTGAAACGCTGGCGTTAGATCCTGGCTTGATGGTGAGCTCTTCTGTAGACTTGACAACTAATAGGCTAGTAAGGCAAGGGTATAATTCAATGACACTGGGATTCTGGTCTCTTTGTCTCACTGAGAATCCTGAGGCAGTCCATCAAAATAGCCTTCAAAATATTTTTTTTTGTCCCCAATGAGTTATATTTTTACACAAAAAGGCAAAGTAGATTGGTTTTATGAAGGCTTACATGTGTTAGAAATTCACAGTCAGTCTCTCAGCAAGCCATCAGTGAGGGCGGGCCTCTTCTGGACCAGGCACTGAGGCTACGGTGGCAAATCGGACAGAAGCTTCCTGTCCTCATGGTGCTCACATCTAATGTGGACAGAGAGGCTATAAACAAGGAAGTCCATAAACTATAAACAGCTCACTTCAGGCTGTGATTAGTCCCCTGAAGGGAATGAGCAGACAGAACATGATAGAAAGTGACCCATGGTGGAGAGGTGGGGATGGTGGGGAGGGAAGGGGTCCAAGGTGACAACGAGGCCATGGGAGGTCTCTCCAAGGAGTTGATGTACAATATATGTGAAGGGTGAGGATAAATACAAACACAGAGAACAGCAAGGATGATGCCCTAAGTGGGAAAGGACTTGAGTTGAGGGACAGAAAGACGGAGGGGATGATGTTATGAACGAAGTCAGTGAGTCAACAGCATACAAGATCTTATGATCCCATAGGCCATGTAAGGATTTTATTGAGTTGGCCAAAAAGTCCGTTTAGTTTTTTCCATAAAATAAGACATATTTTTCATTTTCACCAATAACATTATTGATTTGGATATTTTCAGTATGGTGGCTATAGCTCCTGCATTGTATAACATTGATAGTTCTTAATCAATGTCTCGATGTGATCGCTATAAACTTCAACTGGTCTACGAGACTGTGGAGCATCGTCCAGTAAGAAATCTCCAGAATGAAACTTCAAAAAACACTTTTAGTGCTTTCAATCAGTGATAGCACCTCCTCCCTACACTACACAAGTCTTTTTTGTGTGTTCCAGCTGCGTTTTTACCTTTCTTGAAATAATAAAGCATAATATGCTGAAAATATTGCGTATTTTCTTCCACCTTCAATATTAAAATGGCTACACAAAAATTCACCAATTAAAAGAAATTTTTTTAAAGATTTTATTATTTTTAGAGAAAGGGGAAAGGAGAGAGGCAGAGAGGGAGAAAAATATCAATGTATAGTTGCCTTTCACCTGCCTCCAGCTACAGACCTGGCTGGAGACCTGGCTTACAATCTGGTTATGAGCCTTGGCTGGGAATCGAACCAGCGACCTTTGGGTTTGCAGGCCAGCGTCTTATCCACTGTGCCACCAGCCAGGGCAAAATTCACCAATTTCACTAAGTTTTTTTTTTTTTTTTTTTTTTTTTTAATGCATGCTGATATGACAACCGTCACAATATAATCTAACAAAATTGTTTTGAATGAAGTTAAAGACAACTAAGTGCTACTAGAACCATCTTACCGAAAAAAAAAAAAAATGAACTTTTTGGCCAACCCAGTATGTTTATCCAATTATAGCGGGTATGATTTGGCCTGGCTTGTATATTTAATAGACAGCCTTGGTTTTGATGCAGGGAAGAGATTACAAGTAAAGGGAGCAGGAAAATCTCTTAGGAGGCTATTGCAAAGTCCAAGGGAGAACTAATGTGTTCTGATCCTGGTCTTGATGGTAAAGGAAAAGGTGGTGGGGAATTAAATGAATTAAGGTTGGAAGTGGGAGCAGGGGAGGAGGAAGGATGAGGGAATCAAGGGTGATTCCAGGTTTGGGGCATGAGAAGTTTTTTCTTTTAAGATTTTATTTCTTTTCCTTTTAGAGAGAGGGGAAGGGAGGGAGAAAGAGAAGGAGAGAAACATACTTGCGACCTTTGGCCACACAGGTCAGGGTGGGACTTGAGCCATTTGATAGAGGAAGGTGATGTTGACTGTAATGGGGATGGATACGTTTGGAAAGAGAACTCAAGACCTGGCTGGTGACTCTGACTAAATTTAACTGTCCTCTGGCCTCATCTGTGGCTTGAGCAGAACTGAGAACTATCTCAGCCTTCAAGAGCTGCAAAGGATTTCTCTAGGCTGCAGGCAAGGGGACACCTTCTGTTCAAACAGGTGTGATACCTTCCCGGTGAATGATCTCAGTGAGGGAATCTCACACCTGCCTCCTCCAACAAGCAGTTCCAGCCGATGAACGCAGATTCCTCTCCCCACTACCTCATGTTTGTCCTTGTTTTCCTATCTTCAGCTAAGCTGTTGGTGGCTTCTCTTATTCTGTTTGGTCCCTAAAAATCACAAGAAGCACACGTCAGCCTGCCTTTTACGACATGTGGTCCTCCCAGCCCGGAGCTGGTTGTTTCCTAAGGCACAAGACCAGGTTTGGGGTGGTTACGAGACTTGTTCTCCATGCTCCCACCCTTCATGTTCCAAGCCCCTCCACCCACCTGGGATTTAGCATCCTGTTTGATCCAATTCTTTCTTGATCTGCCTTCTATTTCCAGCCTATACTCTATCTTGGGTCACCAGTTCTCTTTATTGACTTCCCCTTAGTTTTTGACTTAATAACTGGAAATGATAAGTCCCTTCTGTATTACTCCCCAGTCACCCACCAGGTCATACTGGTCTCAATAATAATGGTGGCTATTTATTAAACAGTTACTAGGGAACATGCACCCTGTCAAGCACTTCCCATGCATGACCTTTTTATAGAACATATGAAGTAGGTACTAGAATTCCACTTTACAGATGAGACTGGGAGAGCAAGTAGTCCAAGGTCACCCAGCTAATGAGAGGTGGGGGCTGAGTTGGACCCTAGGCATCAGTCCCCAATGCCACCTCTCCACAGAAAGGAAGGCCAAGTGTTATGGCCTTCTGGAGGCTGAACATTCACTTCATTATGGTGGCTAGCCAGGTGTTTCTGTGGCTGGGGTGGATGTGGCCTGGTGATGAGAGTGTGGAGTCTTTGTTTCCGAAGCGCTGAGCACTGGGGCCAGGGTGTGTTAGAAACTGCTATTGCATCCTCTACAGGAGCATGGGCCCCACCTCTGCTCCTACAGGATCCACAGCGTGGACAAAGGAAGCTCCGTAGACACCGTAGACACCGGGTCTAATGGTGACTTTTAAAATTAAAAGTTCTGGAAAGCAGAGATGTTTTCCTAAATCAGATTGTAAAGATATTCCTACTTCCATAACAAAGAATAATGGGAGGAGCTGAAGGCCTCAACCTCCAGAACGAAGGCCAGGTCTGCGTCTGAAAGGCGCAATGCCCTTGGGCGGCTGAACAGGGCTTTTGTGTGGGTCCCTTCTTTCCCACTGCTGAGGGGAGACGAAGCTCGAAGCTCGTGCCTCCCCTGTTGAGCAACGTCGTACACCCCCTGTGACAGGCCTAAACATCATTACTGGGGTCATGATGTTTCCTGTTCAGGAAAGGCCCCCATCATTAAACAAAGGTTGAAAGAGCCAGCCCAGATCTGTCTTGGTTTTTAAAGCTCCTAGTAATATTTTTTAAAAGAAGGAATACAAAACAGGGTTGCTAAAATTGGTTTATATTTTTCAATGTGTAAATGAACAAAATAGCACCTTTTAATATTTTTTTAAAATGTATAATTGTGCTAGTCACAACATCACTGTAGGATTTATTAACTAATTACAATTCAGAGCTCCCTGGAACAAATGGGATCTGGTCAGTGCATCCCCGAGATGGCAAGCCCTTATACCAGGACCCTTTGCGGGGGCGTCCCCAGTTTTAATGGGCTCGATTTGCCCACCACCAGGAATGACTCTGAGTAACAGAGTTTGGTGAAAAGGTAAGGTATTTTGTTCATTTGAGGGGTATACAAATTATGTTAAAGGTGCAATCATGCAGTTAAACCCCACTCCCTTTAAAATACCCAAAATATACAGTCCTGCTTGATTAGGCTAGCTTTAAAACAGACAGGCAAAAGATACCGTCTTTCAGAAACAACCATAGTTCACAGCTTAGCATCCCAGTTCTAAATTCAAAGTGCCCGGCAGCTGCTGTACCCAGTTAGGGGAGGATCTTGCGCTCACTCCCCAACTCTTGCACCACAGGTAATTCCCTACCTGCGCAACTGCGTGTCTCCCTTCCCCCTTGGTTCCGCCCCTTCTCAAACCAGGTGCGTTCTCAGGCCAAGTGCCTGTCTATGGGTCCATTCAGGGGAGCGAGCGACTGAATTCCTGTCTGTATGTCCATCTGAGGGAGCAGATAGACTGCTTGTCCCGCTGCCTGTCCCTTTGGGTGAGAGAGAGAGGGGGAGAGAGCCCCTGGACCTGCCGCCCTATTTTTCAGCTGTAATGGCAGCCTGTGACTCAGCAGTCAGGTGGCCAATCGTGACCACCTATGAAATCTGGCACAGCCCTGTAAATTCTTTCATCATCATTCTATGGTCACAACCCCCTCCCATCTTCTTGGGGTAAAAGGTTCATCTAGTCATTTTCAGGAACCAAGACACTCATAACCAGCCGTAGATATGCAAAGTACCTCTCTCAGTGTCCCACCCCAAACTGCAGAATGGGGGATTTTGGCTTTCTCCCACTCTGTAACATACCCATTTGGAGAGAGCCTTGCCAGGTTTGGGGGCCCGTTGGGAATTACTGAAACGTGCGACTGGAGGCAACTGGCCCTCCTAGCCTGCCTGTGGTAGTCACTGTCCCAGAGAAAGGGAGGCACTTCACTCTTTCCAGGCAAGACTCCCAAAGGCCAACTCCCCTCTCCTACCCTTTTTCCTATAAAGTAAAGCTTTCAGATTAATGTCAGCTGATTTTAAGTCAAAAATTAAAACTTCAAAATTTCTCCCTTGCCCCCAAAACAAGAGGGATACAGAAACAAACATTCCGGGAAGACCTAAATGCCTGAGCCATTATATTTGTATTATTTCATTGCCCTTGAACTACCCTGGGATGGTGTTAGCCTTATTCAACCTGTGTATCAGTGAAAGCATTTGTCCAACGTCACGTAACAAATCCAGGATCACAACCCAGGATCTCTGACTGTAAAGCCTAAGCTTTTTTCTAGTCCTCAAGTTGGTCATGCCATGAAGCCACAAAGCCCAGGAGGAGCCCCTTGGGGCTGGGAGGGGCCTGGGGCAGCCTTTCTCCTCCATGCCCCTATGCTGTTGGGACAAACTTGACCTTTCTGGACCTTTTCACTGTTTCTTCCTCTTCCTGTTTCTTCTCCTGGCTGGCTTGTCCTCCTCCCCACTGTCACTCTACTCCTTGCTTATGATACTTATTTTTCCATCCACAGCAAAACAATTCACATCAAGGTAATTGATGAGGAGGCGTATGAGAAAAACAAGAATTACTTCATTGAGATGATGGGTCCCCGCATGGTGGATTTGAGTTTTCAGAAAGGTGTAGTACCCTGTCCTCCACACTAACATCAACATTCCTCTCCTCTTCTGTTTTTTTCTTTCTCCAACCTGTCTCCTTCTCCTCTCCTTTCTTCTACCTCTCTTGTTCACTTTCCCTGGTTTCCTTTCTTGTTCTCTCTTTTCCTCTCTCCCTCTCTTCTCTTTGCTTCCAGCTGTGTCCTAACATCTGCCAGTCTGTCACATGGTATCCATCAAAGGGATGCTCAAGAGCCAGTGATAATTTTTGTAAGATGGGGGAATGGATATGGGGGAAAACAGAAGAGAGAGAGAGAGAGACAGAGACAGAGAGAGAGAGAGACAGAGAGAGAGAGAGAGAGAGAACCATCCAGCCACAGCCCTGAGAGAATCATATATTGAGACTTTCTGATTCTCCTGAATGGATTAATGTATAGGAAAGGAGAAGACCAGGCAGCATAGTGCCAGGCAGGAGGGCAGCCTTTGTAGACTCACCCAGGCTTCTCAGCACAGATTACCATGGGACAGTTCTTCTCAGGGCTAAGCTTTTAGTCCCCGGGCATTGAAAATCAATGTTCTAAGATTTGGTTTCTGTTTGTGGTTCATCACATTCCCCAACGCTGGTCTCAGGAGCCATCTTATCTCTCATATCACTGCTATCAAGGTGTTTCTCTCCCTGACCTTGATTGAGCTGAAAGTACAGGTTTGTATTTTGGGTCTAGGTCAAAGACCTGCCTGCAGTACTCTGTTTTCTCCGTGAGGAGCATCTAGATATAAAGGCAGAGGGTTACATTAGTGGGAAAGTAGAAATTCCCAGAAAATGCTTCTTGATGATCAGTAAGCTTTATCTTTTTTCGGACACTAAGGAAGGTGTCCAAAAAAAAATGCTAGGAAGATGACCAAAAAAATGTACTCATAGGATACACACACACATACACCAGCAGGTCCTATGCCTAACACACCAATTCAGATCAGCCCACCACTTCATAGATAGTAAAGATGATCCTGTCTTTAGAATGACGTAGAAACATCAGAGGCTCTGATTAAACATTTAGGCTATTGTTTGGTATAGTACTTCTTTGCCCTTTAGAAAGCATTTAGGTTCCAGGCCAGAGAGAGAGAGGGAGGGAGAGATGTCAGGGCTCACTGCTGGGGCCCATAAACCCTACTGTGGTCCCATGAAGGATCAGGAGAAGCCACCAGGGAGATGCAAGCCCACATGACCACTTTTCCAATGATGAGAGGCCTGAGCCAGCTTCATGTCAGTCTTCAGAAGGGAGCAATTTTCAAAAAAACTTGTATTCCTTCATGATTTGTTTCTATTTTTTTAATTAAAAATCATTTTTAAAAAGATTTTATTCATTATTTTTAGAAAGAAGGGCAGGAAGGGAGAAAGAAAGAGAGAGAAACATCAATGTATGGTTGCCTTTCACCTGCCTCCAGCTGGAGACCTGGCTGGAGACCTGGTTATGTGCCCTGACTGAGAATTGAACCAGTGGCCTTTGGGTTCGCAGGCCGGTGCCAATCCACTGAGCCACACCAGACAGGTGATTTGTTTTTAAAAGATACAATGCTTTGTTGAGATACCCAGAAAGGAATGGACACCTTTATCACCTTGTCCTCTGGACCCTTGATCATCAGCATTGAAGAAAGCCAGCCTTGGGACATGTTACCATGATAGGATAGTAGTCCAAAGGTGATTTAAAATATGATTTTCACCATTTTCTTCACACTTTCCCAGGAGTACATCAGCTGTAAATATTTAAGGAGTCCTGTATCATGTAGTGATTAAAGCATACTTATGTTAGTTTCCACCATGGAGGCCCTGTGAGATAAAGAATGAGATCATAGAATTCCACCTTCCTTGCTTTCTCTCTCTCTCTCTCTCTCATTTCCCTTCCTTATAAATACTTTCCCTTAATTTTTTTCTCCTTATAAGGCTCACATAAGTGTGGGTATAGACACAAGGATGGGAAACAAGTCCCAAGCTAGGTGCTGTTGACATATTTCCTGTTGTAGAAGGGGCCTAGGTCATTCCTCGTGGGCTAGGTCATCCCTGCTGCCCAAAGAAATGCCGTTGTTACCATGTGACACACCCAGTGGAATGTGCTGCCCAGCTCACTTCCTACTAACCATGAGCAGGATTTAAAACAACTCCTCCCCACCACCCACCCCTTCTCCTTTCCCATTCCCTTGCCATCCTCTTGGAGCTCCACCTTTGCCTACTTTTCTTTGCCTCCTGGCTTCCTTTCCCTCTCCCCTATAAGGACAACTATGATCAAGGAGATAAGAAAAGCTAAGACCATCGTTTAAATACAAGAGCAATACAGTCCACCATAGTCCTGTCAAAGCCACCATGATGGGACTGGGCAGAATGCGCCAAGAATGATGGGGGATGATTTTAAAGGTTGTGCTCCAAGTGACCATCCAATTTGCTGACCCCATCGACACACACTCTCTCTCTTGTTGTCCCTACAGGAAAACCATAAGGGTTAAAATAGTAGATGAGGAGGAATACGAAAGGCAAGAGAATTTCTTCATTGCCCTTGGTGAACCGAAATGGATGGAACGTGGAATATCAGGTGTGAGATTCTTTAAAAAAACAAACAAAAATCAATGAAACAACAAAAAGAAAATAATTTTTAAATAAACTGAAAAGCAACAACAAAAAGCAACTATATTTTTTTCTCCTCATTTTTTGTCCCTTTTCCTCCTTCCTCCTTTTGACCAACCGATTTTTTTTTTTTTCCTATTCTTTTCCCTCCTGTATTCTCGCTCTCACCCTGTTTCGGTATCATCTCTGCCTTCTCAGCTTTAGCTTATTTCCAAGTCCTCCTTTCCCCTCTTTTGGACAGCACTGCAGCCTCAACTCCTCATTACCCTCCTGAGTTAATTCCACCTTATACTCCAGTGACCTGATTACCACTGTCCTCTGCACTCTCCCCCTTGCCAATCTCTCCACACATAGTAACCTGTAAATGTAAAACTCCTTGGTGGGTGGGGAGGAGATAAAAAAGAAAGGAATGTGATGCAATGCATGCTGGTGCCCTTATCCTGCCTTCTTCCCTTCTCACCCTTCGCCCTCTAGCCTGGATTGAATTGGGGGAGGGTCTGATGGGGGCTGGGGCCCGTGTTGCAATGATGCTTTGACCATTTTCTGCTGCATTCCCGCCCCTCTGGTGAGTGCTTAGCAGGTTATTCACTTGCAGAGTGCCCCATAGGCCCCTCTGCCCTTCATGGAGGTAAGTGTTTTATCTGGCTATTTCACAGTTGGGTAGACCACGGCCTGAAAAAGTCTGCTGTTTGTCAGAGGCCACTGCTTCTGAGAGCTCTTTGAGAGAGAGCTGGCTTCTGAGGTTGTCGTGCAATCTGCACTCCCAAACTATTCTTCCTCCCCTTGGCCTCCTATCCCATCCTGTTCTACCTCTGTCCCTAGTCCAAAGTAGGCTACTTTATTTGGGCTACCTGAGGATAATGCAATCTTTAAAGCAGGAAATTAAGAGTCAGCAAAGGGAAGGAAGTAGTTCCAGGTATGGAAACTGCCCTAACCAGAGGGCCCCAGAGAAGAACTGGTATTGGGCAGGCCCAGAGTATTGATTTTTCTCATTGGAGCTGCCATCCTAAACAGTGTAGTTGGTGCTGATCTTGAGAAATAAGTGCTGGTTCACAGAAAGCTGTTTCATATCAGAAACTGGGCATATCACTCAAATCCCAAGATAGCCCTTATCCCTCACCAGAGAAGTGCCCTCATCTCCTTTCCTGTGGACATGCATCTTGGAATACCTGCCAGGGCTCCATTCCTAAGGAATTTAATTATGCTGCAACCAAGGGAGATGTAAGGAAAGATTTTGTCCCTTGAAGAAAATGATTGGAAGCCACGATTTGGAAGGTGTTAGAGGAATATATGTGGGAACAAGTAAGGGTGCCCTAGGGAAATACTAAGAAGAGGACATTCCCACTCCCCTTCAGGGGACTTATGCTGCTGGGAGTCTTGTGGAAGTTTAAATAGACTCACCCCTGTGTCAGAAGGGTGATTGTTCTGCAATTACTTCATAGTCACATGACAAAGAGCGTCCTAAAGCCTTTTACCCAAAGACAGATCTCAATGATTTGGCAGCTATACTCCCAAAGGCTCATTGACAGGTCTTCTCAGACCAGTATGATTGATCCGTTCTTGAGATCTCCCTTGGACTCACCTTGCAGACCTGACCATTACTATGCCCCCACTGGATTGGAATTCCTGCTGTTCTATTATTACTCCTTCTCTCCTTGGCCACCCAGGAAGATGCTGCCATGAGCCCGACTGCCAAAGAGTGCTGGAAGAAACAAAAAGCTGGTTTCATTGCTTCTGAGATTGTATTCCTGGCAATCCTCCAGTTTCTACCACTGAGAATGTTCTCAGAAATTGTCTCAACACCTCTACCTCATTCCCACCTGCCTTGTGCACTTTCTCCACAGCCTCCTCATGAGTTCGATGCAGCAGACACATAACATCATTATACATTGGCTTCGTCAATTTTCAAGTCCCAAGTACTCAGGTATACATGGAAGCAGCAAAGAGATTATACAGGGTAGCTGGAAAAAAGGCATCAGCTGTTCATGACTTTATTTTACCAGTAAAAAGGCTCTTCTGTCCAGCAGCAAGACAGAGTGACCTAAGATACACCTGGGTCAAACACAAACACCATGGATACACCCATTTTGAGGAACCTTTGTGCTACACTGGATTCTCCATCCAAGGAGAGGTCAGCAGACCCTGTTAGAGCCTAGTCCTGGGAGAGAGCATGAGTGAGAAGACAGGACTCCATCAGGTCATCTATTTGGTGTGTCCCAATTCTCTCCAGCAACCAAGATGTCAAGATAAAAGGTTCCGATAGGAAATGTGTTCATTTCTTGGTATCCTGTCCTCTCTATAGGGTTAATTTTTGGTCTCTTCAGTTTTTCCCATATTTTGGTATCAGACCATAAGGTGAAAGGTCATAAAGCTTGATCATCTAGACTTGGAATCAAATGAAAACTCATCCTGATTTCTAGAATTCCCTGCTGTTCTTGCAGTGAGAAACAATACAGTGGAAATTGCTTTTCATTATCCCTGCCACATGGGAGAGTCTCTTAGGCATTCATAACAGCATAGTCTCTGCATGGTCCAAATGACAATTGTGTTCTCAAAACAAATAAATAATAAACAGAGAAATAGACAGGCAGCTAAATAAATAAATAAATAAATGCCTGGATTTGAAAGAGGAGATTCTATTTTGGCAAACAAAACAGATTTCAGGGGTGAGAGTTCAGTGGCAGGTAAGGGGGAAGAGGGGCAGAGGGCCGGTGAATAGGAAGTGCAGGTATCCTGGACTTGAGTGGAAGTGAACTTCTGAGAGCAACACTGAGTGGCATTGTGAAGGCTAGGAGGCCTGGGCCCGGGCATGGGAAGTCTCAGGTGGGCAGGGAACGCACTCTCCCCCAAGAATAAGGCCTGTTTGTGCCTCCTCTTACTGCATTTCTGGCTTCACTCTGACAAGCTGCCTGAATGCCTCCAGTTCTCCCCAGAACTATGTTGTTTCCTGCCTGTCCCTGAGGTGTCTGGGCCTGGATAGGTGACTCTCACCGGAAGCTGGGGATCCATGCAGGTGACAGTTCAGCTCCAGCTTCTCTTAGCAGTGGCAGTGGAAAGAACACCTGGGAGGGATTGTGTTACTCAAAGTTGGGCCAGGGGGACCTCACTGACCCATCTTTCACTGCTGGATGGAAAGTCTCAGGTTCATGTAGAGAATGACCAGAGAATGGTGAAATTCTGGCTGACTGCAAGCATCTTGCTGTGTTAGGGGTGACCTTGGTTTGGGGAGGGATATCTGAGTGAAAAAACAGGGTAACTGAGACCTTTGGAAGAGTTGCCCCTTGTCTGGCCCATTGGGTGTGCTGATGTGTTTGGGTGTTTGGCCTCCCCTGGAAGTGGAGGCAGAAGGGGCTCTTCCATGTAAATCAATGGAAGGAGTAGAATGAACACCACTCTTGCCATCTACCTCTCTATCTCATCATAATAAAGAGATCTGTGGATCCATTACCCCTTGGAATTCCATATGGGAGAAACCAGAAAAATTCAATCGCTATTCTCCCTGATATTATACCATGAACAGTCTGGATCCACATGTGTCTTCAGGAACTGTGAATATGGGATGATGGATCACAGGTCTAAATGTATTCTTAGAAGAAACAATTCACAGACACCCTCCCCCCGGCTCCTTCCTCATCAATCTCTATCAGTCACCAACTACACCAGGAGTATGTGGCAGGATAGTCCCAGACAAGAACCAGGGTGTAAAAGGCTGGGTTAAGGCACCATCAAGATGTTAATATGGTATGTCCCCAAGAATTTTGTTATTTTGTTTTTAATTTTTGGACCTTGAAATACAAAAGAGTTTAGCAGAAGCACAGATTCAGGGCTTAGGGACAACCTGTGTCCATGTAGGGACCTTATATTCATCATCTTCCATCTACAAATAACTCAGTCTATGAATATGACAGTCTCTCTGTTTCAGAATATCTGTGTTCTAATTTATTCTGTCCTTCTTGGAACGAAAAGGCCACACCCAGCGATGTAGCACCATAGAAGTTGTGAAAAATACAATTACAAAAACAGTCAGCAACTACCAAACCTTTATTGAACAATAGCTAGTTGCAGTGGCCTTGCTAGGCACAGGTGACACAAAATGGTAGGAGTTCGTGGCCCTGACTTCCAGGCTATATCTACATACAAAAAAAGAAAAATTCAAGGAATATGTTCTGCTGATCTTTCTTTCAGGGAACTCAAAGTTCTGGACAACATAGTAGCTAGGAAGCTATCAGTGGCCATGAAAGTGTTACAGGCACCTGGAAGCTGAGCATGATCTAAAGATGTGGTTAGGGACAGAAGATACAGAACAGGGGCATAGTTCTCAAGACTCTTGTACATCACTATTCAGTGCCCTGAGCTCCTGTTCAAGCCCTCTAGTTCTTTTCTCCACCGATACGCCAGCTACTCTGGCAAGGTTGCCCGTCTGTAGAGTTTTCAAAGTAACTGGATTCTCACTCTTCCAAAACGAATGCGATCACTTGATTCCTTAGAAGATCGTAATGACCAGCCTTAGCTCTGCTTCACCCACTTGTTCCCCCATCCTCATTCCTCTCTCCCTGGCCTGCAGAGCTGCAGGGAAGGTGTGGGGGAAATGCTCCTAACCGCAGGGCCCTGGTGCCCAGTAGTCTCGCCAGCGGCTCACACCTCTTGCCGCCTCCGCCGCTGCTGCGCATGCTCCCAGTGCTGCCTTTCGCACGCGGCTGCAGAGCTCTCTCACCAACTAAGTTCATTGCTTTTCATGCTGCCGCAACCACCAAGCCTGGGGACACTTTCAAGATGGGACCTTAATGCTCTTTCATTTTCTTTCTTCCCCTCGTCTGGGATCCATTTGCAAACAGCGCTCCTGTTGTCTCCAGGTAAGAGGTGCCTTGCCCACTCTTTTCTACTCCTTGCCAGTGCTGTTATTTAGTTTTAGCCTTTGATTTATTTAGCAGGAGCTGTAAGCTCAAGTTAAGCTGACAAGTTCTCCTAAAGACTAGGAGATTGAGTCCCTCCCTTGGAATAATCATAAGGAAATAGACAATCCTTAAGCACCATTTCTGTCGGCATTTATGGGTAAAGGCTTAGGCTGGTCCTCTCTGGAACCAGAAAGGGAATTGAAACTTACCAAAGAGCTGGTGGGTCTTAATTTATGTGTCATCTCCTGTTGTGAGGCAAGAGAGGATGAGGGTCAGAGCCGAATCTCCTGAAAGGATCACAATGGGATCTGAAAGAAAACACTTTGATCTTGAGTGATCCAGGGAAAAATAACAGGAGCTGCTGTGAGAACATGAAAAGCAAACTTTAAAGAATTTGGAATTTGGTGGATCCTGGAGGTCTTCCATCTTAGCACAGCTGAGGTTTAAATGGCTAGAACTTTGATTTATTTTTTCACTGCTACTTGAAGTCATGTTGCCATATTGCCATAAGAAGAGTTAAGATATAATGGGAAGGGGGGGTAGTAAATATCGGGTTGGAAGTAGAAATGTTAGAGATTTTATTTTAGAGAGTCTCATGCAGAGCCTAGAACCTTTTGCAAGACACACACCTACATTGGGAGACTGCTTGAATCATGGAATCCAACGATGAATATCTAATTTTGCGAGCAGATACACAAGCATGTCCATCGCACCCAATGACACTATAGTTCATGGAGCGAGCCATGTGAGCTATACAGAAGGACTCAGTACATATGGAAGGAACATTTTGTATTTCACAAGTTCTGTGAACATATACAAAATTAAGGTTATTTAAGAGGCAAAGCATCTTATAGAATTTATTGGTGTTCAAAGCCACCTATAGGCTACACGCGGGGTTTGAGAAAGGGAAAATGTACATGGTACACATTTGCCCTTGGTGCCTTAAACAAATAAAAGCAAATGTATGCCCTGGCTGGTGGCACAGTGGATAAGGCACTGGTCTGCAAACCCAAGGTTGCTGGCTCGATTCCCCAGCCAGGGCACGTAACCAGGTTGCAAGCCAGGTCTCCAGCCAGATCTGTAGCTGGAGGCAGGTGAATGGCAACCATACATTGATGCTTCTCTTCCCCTCTGCCTCTTTCCCTTCCCCTTTCTCTAAATAAATACAATCTTTTATAAATTAATAATAAATAAATAAGCAAATGTAGGCAAACCCATCCATTTTCCCTTTCTGAAAAAAATTACTCCAGCTTCCCTAGCATCTTGCTTTCTCTTTATACCAATAAGGTAAGGACTACTTCCAACCCCATGTTTTCCACTAGTCTCCCAGGGTATTTCTGTCTAGAACATCTCCACTTCACTCATTCTCTTGCCTGAAAAGGTATTTGGGCTTCTTGAGTCTAACTTTTGCCTCCACCTCCCACCAACTATATGTATTTTCATAAATACCAACAGAAGCTTAAAAAGAAAAGGAAGGTATTATTTTTTAAACCATTTCCTTTTTTTAAGATTTTTATTTATCATTTTTAGAGAGAGGGAAAGGGAGAGAGGCAGAGAGGGAGAGGGACATCAATGTATGGTTGCTTTTCACCTGCCTCCAGCTACAGACCTGGCTGGAGACCTGGCTTGCAACATGGTTTTGTGCCCTGGCTGGGGAATTGAACTAGTGACCTTTGGGTTCATAGGCTGGCACCTTTCCACTGAGCCACCAGCCAGGACCCAGATCTTTTCATTTAACCTACTGGACCTTTAATTTAGGACCTCTTGGTTACACTTTAAATGTTCTGGAAGTTTTAAATCTTTGTTTGAATTTTCCTGGAAGGTCAGGCAAATGTGATTTACAGTGCCTGGTGGTGAAAGATGGAGAATAAATACATTCATTCTGAGCTAAGCACCAAGTTCAAGGACCTGGGGGCGAGCACTGGCTGCCTCACTCCACTTCTCTTTAAGGCTGTTTGTAGAGCATTCATGGCACCTTATCCCTGTCTTGCTTGACAAGCTCTTTGTTCTTCCAATATCTGCTCAATTTTTCATCCTATTCTCTGTCTCCCTTTCTGCCTCTCTCCCCCCTCTTCCTTTTCCTATTTTTGAGAATTTGTTTAGTCAGTCTTAATATCAACATTACCTGCCATTTATTCTCTTTACTTGAAATTCTGAAGATTCACATAAACAAGTGGTTAGAATCAAGATTGTTTTTAGGTTTGAAATCTATCACTCTGTCAAGAAATTAATGTGAACAAAGGGGTGATTATTACAAAAGTTAAAAAGGGAGGAATTACTATCAAACCAAGATACCAAATCAGAGTTGATTCAAATGGAATCAGAATATATATATATATATTCTCAGCCCCAGGTGTGTGTGTGTATGTGCGACTGTCACCACAGAGGTGTATAGGCCAGTAGATTGACCAATATGCTGCCAGACGGACATAGTAGTAGATTTATTGGTAGACAGTGGGTTACACAGGTACATTTATATGTCACCAGAAAGATTATTGTGTTGGTATAAAGTTCTCGTGGCACATGTAAAGTATGACAGGGGAATTGGGGAGGGGGAGGGGAACAGTACTGCTAGGATAGTAATTGCCATCTGGTCCCAAAACCCACAGGGAGTGGAATAGAGAACCTATGCTTTAAGGGATCTATGTCTTTTTCCAAAAATTTTTTCTCAGAGTGCCTTTCAGTCTGGCTTCTAGTATCACTGACTTCATAGCCAGAACTCTGGATGTATCCAGATTGACCTTAAGAATTAACTAATAAGAGACTCAAAATCAAAGAGTCAAAAGAAACCAGGCTGCTAGAGGGTGTCTGCTGACTGAGACAGAAGAACATAGAACCTTGAGAAATAATTGTTTCTGAAAGCCATCACCAACGCTAACATCAGGGCAGTACCACGGACAGCTCCCAAATTTGGACCTGCCTTCAGTTTCTTGTGCCAGAAGCCCTGAGAAATCAGCCAGTTCATGGATCCTCTCTGCATGCCCTTAACATCTTCATGCAGACCAACTAAGAAAGTCCTTAAATAAAATAGGCTCTCTGCTTGGTAACTTACACCCTTGGCTTATAGTTTATTCAGTGAATTCCTTTTTTTTTCAACTTCAAGAGCTCGAGTCTCATCCCTCCCCACATTCCACCAGTTCCCAAGATAGAAAAGATCTTCATGGCCTCTGACCCATTTCATCCTTGAGATTATCCAAAGCCCAGAAAACTTCCCTAGGATATTTACCGTGTGGAATAAAAGCAGTTAAGGAGCTGAATAAAAGAACTAATTGCATGCAAGAATGTGGACTTGGATGGAAAAATGTTTAAACAAGCTCTAAAAGAAAAAGGCTGCCAAGAGCAATTATCTAATCAAAAGGGAATAAAAAGATTCAAACTCTATTTCACTCTAATCCAGAAAACATGTCTTCATGGTGAAGTGGTCTTAAAATGGACTTTCCAGCTGCAGTGGAAAAAATTTCTAGCCATTCAACATGAGAAGAGACCACTGGTAAATGACTCAGGATGCCGAGGGATACAAGATGGCCTCAGGAGGAAGTAAAGGAAGAATTTGCTTTTGTATGTTTTTGAATATTTGTGTTCCAGAAGAAACATGCCAGCTTCCTATAGAAACCCTAGGGATCTTTATTGGAAAATCATGAAGTTTGGGGGAATAATATTCACTTGTATGAAATGTAAATATTCCTGGAAACATTCCCCCTTCCCCCTTTATAAAGGAGACAATGCTGTGAGTGTTGGAAGCAGCTGTGAATATAAACCAGTGAACATTACCCTTGGTTTCAATGTGCCTCTCACTTCCAAGAACTCAGATGAAGTAGCTAAACAGCCAAACTCAACAGTTCAAGATAATTCAAGGTCAAGAGATATGTTCACATCTCTCCAATATCTCACCAAGTCATTTGGGGACTTCACTTGGTGGTATTTCTCAGAAGGTCTTTGGGTCAGGTTGCCCACTGCAGTCAGTATAAAACAGAAGGAGGGGTGCTTATTCCAGGCCTGCAAGGAAACCTCATATTGTCTGATAGTCATAAATTATTCAGCACTTTATAGAAATAGGCACCAAAAAGCACACAAAATCCCCACTCCCAGAGCTATTTGCTTTATGCCCACTGCCCAGGCCTAATCCTCTTGCTAAAAGCTAGTCTGATTTTGTTTTGTTGCAGAGGTGACAGACAGGAAGCTGACTGTGGAGGAAGAGGAGGCCAAGAGGATAGCAGAAATGGGAAAGCCAGTATTGGGTGAACACCCCAAACTAGAGGTCATCATTGAAGAGTCCTATGAGTTCAAGGTCAGGCCATAAGTGAAATCTCATTGAATAATAGAGTAATGGGGTAGAAGGTAGATGACCCCAAGTCTAGTTCCATTTTACTGCTGAATACATGAAATTGCAGTGCTGGCCATTTTGTGTCTGAGGAATATTGTGAGGAAACATAACAGCATATGGAATAAATGGGCTATGATGTGTCATTGCTATGGTTTAACTGTATTTTAAAAACAAGGATACTAAAATACCCATATACTACTCCAGAGCAAGGTTTATTGATGTCATTACTGTTATTCCCTGTTGTATTACTCTAAATACCCAATGTCAGCTGTCACAACAAAGAAAAGGAAAATCAAAGGAGTGCCTCAGAAAACATCCCCCAAGACCGTTCTGTGCACAACTTGCAGATTGCATGTGGAGCACCCTGGGATGCAGGGCATTGTTCATCCCCTTAAAACACCAGACTGCTCAATGCTTCTGAGCATCCTAACCTCATTGTTCCAAGTTTCTATCTCCCTGACAGAGTACCGTGGACAAACTGATCAAGAAGACAAATCTGGCCTTGGTTGTGGGGACCCATTCCTGGAGGGACCAATTCATGGAGGCCATCACTGTCAGTGCAGGTAAGGGGGCGCAGGATGGGCACAGGCCTTGCTAGAGGTACCATCAGAGAAGGAATAAGACAGCCACCCATTCCTGGGAAGGCCTCAGTGCCCAGTCTTTCCAGCCCTGGTCCTGGATGTTTGTCTATTCCACTGGGTCACTTTGGGAAAGCATCATGGGGCAACTGAAAGAGCATGGCCACCTCTGGTTTCAAGTTTTGGTTCTGCTGCCTGAACTGGCCCAGGTTGTCCTACCTGGTCCTCCATCTCCTTATCTAAAATGGAAGCCATTGCTGCCTTTCTCAGACAAGTAAGTAGAAAGGGACAGAGTCTCATACCAAACACAAGCCCAGTACATTCTGGTTTCCATCATTCCCTCCTCTTATTAATTTGGCCCTCATTTTTGTAAAATGGGGGACTCTTTTGATTTAGAGATGTGGGGTCTGGCGTTCATAAAATCTTTGTACTGGCTCACTGACATATTTCAAGTCTGGATGATTCCAAACCTTTCCCTCGCCATTTACTGGCAGGTCCCTCGTGGGGAACCACAGTGCAGCCAATGTCCCAAAGGCCCACAGACCTGCTGGAATGGGATGCTAAGGCTCTCATCGCCACCACCAATATCACCTCTCAGCACTAGTGAGGCAGCCTTGCACTGCCCTGTCTCTTTTCCTGAGGCTTTGTTGTCATAGCAACCCATGGGGTCCTATCCCCCAGGCCTCAGAGCCACAGCAGAGCACAGCCAGAAGAGAGGTCTACCGCTGTCCCACTTTCCACATCACTGGCTTCTGATACTCCCAGTTCCCCCTCTGATAACCTTCCTTTGCCCCGAAAGAGACAATAAATGGAGTGTAGGCCACATAACCTAAACGCCTCCCTTTTCAAATGAGGGAACTGAGGTTCAGGAACAAGAGGTGACTTAACCCAGGTTACAGATTCTCTTCATGGCAAAGTTGCAGTGGGAACCCAAGTATCCTGACTCCTACTCTTTGCAAACCCGGCTTCCAGGAGTTGTGTCCAAACAGCCCAGAGGTTGTCCTTGGCGAGGTGCCCGCACACCTCAGCATAGCCTCTCCTCCTGGTCTGCTGAGTGGGCAGGTCTGCCCACGTTTCCTGCCAAGGACACACAGAGCCCAGCCCCACTCTGTCCCATGAGAGTTTTGGAGGATGGCGCTGGCTCTCTGATATACCGCATGATCTGGAATGACAGTTGTCCCTCTGGGGATGGAGAACGACCAGAACCATGAGGTTATTGCAGCACTCCTGTCAGGAAAATTAGAGAGGAGGCCTGCTGGTGTCCATTGAAGAGCGGGCACACCGCTGACACATTTTTCCTCACCTAGGTGCCCAGCGCAGCCCCATTCACCTCTCCACCACTGCCTTGGCCTTCTCTGGCCCTCTCGTGCTAGCTCTTAATCCCTGTCCTCTCTCGTGTATTCCCCTGTCCTCTCTCTTCCACTGAACCCCTGTGCCCTACATCCAAGTTGGCCAGTGGGGCACTCCAGCTTGTTCCCCACCTTGCAGCTGTTCTCTGGTGTCACGCCCTGGCCTGCGCTGGCTGCCCAGGAAAGAGCTTGAGCCTTTCCCCAGTGGCTTGGATGCCTGTGAAGTGGGTGAGACTTGGCCTTCTCAAGAATGGGGACTCTGAGTTTGCCCCCCTTTCCTGGGCCTGTTTATCTTGCCTCCAGCAGGGGATGAGGACGAGGATGAGTCAGGAGAAGAGAGGCTGCCATCCTGCTTTGACTACGTCATGCACTTCCTGACAGTCTTCTGGAAGGTGCTGTTTGCCTGCGTGCCCCCCACAGAGTACTGGAATGGCTGGGCCTGCTTCTTCGTCTCCATCCTCATCATCAGCATGCTCACAGCCATCATCGGGGACCTGGCCTCTCACTTTGGCTGCACCATTGGCCTCAAGGACTCAGTCACAGCTGTTGTTTTTGTGGCATTTGGCACCTCTGTACCAGGTGAGAGTGATAGGTACTTGGGTTTCCAAAGAAGGTATTACTGGGTTTAAGTGACCATAACGTCTTGCCTAATTACCTTCCTTACCATCTCAGACCTGAGCTTAACAGACCAGGGCACAACAGTCAATCAAAGAGATTAGTGATAGCATTCCTAATGAGAGCTAACATTTCCTGAGCACTTGGATATGTCAGGCACTAAGCAATGTACGTGTTTTATCCTTGTAATGCTCTCCAAAACTCTATTCAATAGGGACAGTTACTATGACCACTTGACAGATAAGGAAACGGAAGCCCACAGAGTTTCAGTTACCTGCCCAAGGAGTGGCCCAAATTTTTAACCACCACATTACATGAATAAGCCACCAACAATGTAAAATTCAAGAATGTAGATGTTGCTCACCTTCTGCTTCCCTCTGGCAGTCCCTGAGAGATGTCATAATAGAGTGCCCACAGCATGCCTGGCCTTCTCTACCCAGGACACTGTGAGCACAGATGGTCTTCCAGGGAACAGGCAAAGGAAGCTCAGCCATCTCTTGCCCTTTCATATGATGACTTGCATATCTTTTTTCTTCTTACAAATACCTGAAGGTGAACAGACATGCATGTATTCATTTGTTAGACAATTATTTACTGAGCCTGATAGAGCCTTGTGCTAGTCGTGGGACTAAAGTCGGAGGGAAAACACATTGCTTCCCCCTCCACATGGAGTTTATAATCCAGTGACAGAGATTACACTCAACTATTATAATTAAAGTCATCTCAATCAGCTCCATGAAGAAAAAGTACAGATGCTGTGCAAGTATAAACAGGGGGGTTGGAGAGAGGCTGGGTCAGGGGATGGCTTCCAAGAGAGGACATATGTAAGCTGGGCTGGAGCAATGAGTGGCAGTCAGCAGGTGGCAGGCTCTGCGTTGGCTCAGGGTCCTTGCTTGAACCCTGAACTCCTGCAGGCCTCCAATTACTGCAGAAAGAGAGCATTCCCTACAAGAGGGTTAGGCTGAATCTTATCAGACATGACTCTGCTGGCTTGACCCAGGGAAACCCTTCCTGGCCCAAGAAAACAAATTTTTCTGGAGAGTAACTGAATCCTCCCCAAACTGCAGCACAGACCAATGGAATTATTTATACACTGGTGATGCAAGGGGTTTGGCTATTATGGAAAGGCCTTGGGCCATAGAAAAGTAGGTGGGTGATCCAGGGCAGGCTTTGTGGAGGACATGCCCTGTGATATTTGCTCGCCAGGTCTCCAGGGGCTGGAACTATCAGAGAGGAAAGAGCAGATACGGGGAAGAGGAATAGATGTGGGAAGAAATTGTAGAGGGTGAGGGAGCAAGGTCATAGGCAAGAAAAGGCAAGAAGTTTTCTCTGAGAGATCTGAGAAAACTGGCAACAAGGAGGCAAGCCAGGACTGCAGGGAGAGAGTTTGGGGCACTTCCAAGTCCTTGCAATTGGTCCAGGGAACAGCTGGCAGCTGTGGGGGTGTGGAGAAGGTGATGCTATGGTCTACTCAGCTAATTTTGTGGCTTCAGCTGAAACTCTTTGGACATAGGGTGACAGTATGCAAAGGTCCCTTACGTGAGGGTTTTAGGATCAAATCTCTTGCTAACTTCCCATTTGACCTTGTATAGATTCCTCTACCCTTATTTTCTTTTTCTTTTGAAACTTTTTTTTTTAACATTCTATTTTTATTTTATTTTTAGAGAGAGGGAAAGGGAGGGAGAAAGAGGGAGAGAAACATCGATGGGTTGCCTCTTGCACGCCCCCTACTGGGGACCTGGCCCACAACCCAGGCATGTGCCCTAACTGGGAATCGAACCTGTGACCTTTCATTCACAGGCCGGCTCTTAATCCAGTGAGACACACCAGCCAGATGGACCCTCATTTTCCTTACTGTAAATTATAAGGGTGCCTAGATGTCCCCGCCAGTCCCTCCAGTGCCTACAATGCATGCCAACATCTAAAGTCAATCAGCCTGTAGGGTCCTGTGCTCACATATGAACTGCAAAGGAAGAGCCGCCTCTTCCGTGAGTCCACACAGCTCACCCTGCACGTCCTCATCATGGTTCCCCAGTGTGTTGTCTGTCCCCCTAAATCCACCAGCACCTACCACAATGCGGAGCCCACGGGCCTCGAGCAATAAACTGCGTACATAAGATGCCCCAGGTGACAGAATCAGGCATTTACTCTAAGCCACTTCCCAGGATGGCAAGGCTCCAGGGGTGGGGGTATTTTTGGGAGAGCAAACCTCCGTTAAGAAAGGAAAAAAAAAAGAAAGAAAAGAAAAGAAAAAGTCAAAAAAGGATCAATAAACTCACTTGGTAAACATCAGGACCAAAAAGGCCCTTAGGAATCGCAGATTCCAGCAGATGAGGAACCGGAGTTGAAAGAAGCAACAAGACTCATCCAAGGCCACTTAGCCGGCTATGGCAGGGCTGCCAATCCTTCCTGGGCTCAGCCCACCAGCCCCGAGCTGCCTTCTGGAGATAAAGGTAGGCCCCCCTCCCCTCAGCCCCCCTCCAGCTCCCGTTTGTCTCCGCCTTTCTCCAGATACGTTCGCCAGCAAAGCTGCCGCCATCCAGGACTCCTACGCAGACGCCTCCATCGGCAACGTCACGGGCAGCAACGCGGTCAATGTCTTCCTGGGCATTGGCCTGGCCTGGTCCGTGGCCGCCATCTACTGGGCCATGCAGGGACAGGAGTTCCACGTGTCGGCCGGCACGCTGGCCTTCTCCGTCACGCTCTTCACCATCTTCGCGTTCGTGTGCATCAGCGTGCTCCTGTACCGCCGCCGGCCCCACCTGGGCGGGGAGCTGGGCGGCCCGCGCGGCTGCAAGCTCGCCACCACGTGGCTCTTTGTGGGCCTGTGGCTCCTCTACATACTCTTTGCCTCGCTCGAGGCCTACTGCTACATCAAGGGGTTCTAAGCCACAGGCGAGGCCTCCAGCGCGGCAGGCCTAGGACTTATGCGAGAAGGACACTTCCCCACCAGGGACGTCCTCAGGGCGAGCAGCCTTGGGGAGTCAGCTTCAGGACCCGAGCCCCAGGAACTTCACCTGAAACTTCACCTGACCGGCACCCTGGCGGTGATCTGAAAGGGCAGTCTTAATCCATCCAGCAGAATGGAGGAAACACTTACTTTACTGAGTATTTAATTCAGTACGAACCAACAGCAGCAACAAATCCACCTCCACCCGTCTCCCCACCCATCTCCCTGACCTGGTAGCAAAGATGGGATCCGTTCACTGTCTTCTGTTTCACCTTCTGATTAATTCCTGTGCTTCTACTTCCCTCCCGGGCAGGGTGGGCTCCTCGCGGCAGTGCAGCCTGAGGCACCCCTGCTCTCTCCCTCAGCTGGTGCAGGTGTGGAAGTGAGCCACAGCCATGTGGCTGGTTTGGGGTTCCCTTTTCATTGTAATCATTCTGCGGTTGCTTTCATTTTACCATCAGGTTTTGCTCACTGTTCATTTGTGTCTTTTCTTTCTGACCTGAGCGACAGAGGTGCTGTGAAGGAAGGTCTGAGCCGATGGACAGGGGCATGAATTTTCACACACTCTCCCACTTCCTGGGGGACAGCCGCCTCCTGGCTCCACCGAGGTCCTGTCCCTCATCTCAATTTTTTTTTTTTTTTTCTTTCTCCCTCTCTGAATTCTTCAATGGACTGATACCGTTTGGGTGGAAGTCAGTTTGGGCACCCACATGGAATGAGGGTGGTGGCCGGAGCAGGAGGAGCTTCATGTACTTATGTCAAAATCAAGTTTAAAAGAAAAAGTCCCTGTTCTCTCCCTTGCCAAGCCTTTCAAATTCTGACGCATGGTGTCAGTGTCTCTACGTTTTTTCTTCTGCAGGAAGACCCACCAAATGGGAGATAGGGGACAAAAATTGAACTGGTATGCGATGACTGAGGGCAGCTAGGGAAACAAAAGCCATCTTTGTCTTCTTGAGTATCTTTGGCTTTGTATCTCAGGCAGGAGAGAAGGGATGTCCCACCAGTGAGAATCTTTAAGAGGGAAAGATATTTAAAATGTCAATGCTTCCAAGAAACGTCAGCTTTACCACCCCTTGCTGTCTGATGTGAGATACTAAGAGGTCTGACTCTATTTCTTGAGGTCACACAACAACTTAGAGGTTTCTAAGGAGAACAAGGGACTCCTTCCACCAGGAGGACCCCTGGGTTATGTCTGAAAGCATTTTCGCAAGATAGGAATTGGAATGCCTCATTTCTCCACATTCCTCCTTATTTTTAAATCCCTCTGAAGCTCTTTTCCCAGCCTGTGTGCTATTTCTCACCTCAGTAGGAGGAATCTTAGTTGTCAGAATCCCATGGAGCCTGGATTTCTAGGAAAAGAGATTGCTATGCCCTCCAGACCTTTTCCCAACTAATTTTGAAAGGACCTGGCTTTGAAACACACAAATACAGAAAACACACACACACACACGTGAGGTCACCACAAAACTGCCCACGGAGCTTTAGGCTTTCTGCATTGACATAAACACATTTTTTAAGGGGAAAAGAGAAATTTAAAAAAACACCTGTTTAATTTTAAACACATTTTTTAAGAAAAATAACTAAAAAGAAACCATGCTCAAGTCATAAGCTATGTTGACAGTTGCCAGTGGAAATGTTGGGTTGGTCTAAAAAAAAATAATAAAAGCTATACTTATATCTCTCTAAATACAGCCTGCTTCGTCCCGTGTTTCTGCAGGAGATGGTCCAGGGAGCTACCTTGGGTTCCTTCTGGAGCAGATGCGGTTGAGGTGAAGGTGTCACCTCCTATTTGTATCTGTCGTCTCCTTAGATGCCAATATGCAGGACAGTATTTTTAAAGCAAAAGATACTTCCAGGAAATTCCGCTTGCCAAGATCTGGACTTCAGGTGCTAGAGAACACATGCTGTGGAGTTGTGATAAAGGGGGAAGAGCTCTTTGTACAAGAAAGACATGGTGGGGCAGGGTTCCAGCAAGGCAAACAGCGTCCTGAATTTATCATCAATAAGCAAATTTGTTCATTCACTTGTTTGCTCATCATTTATTTAACAAGTGCGTTTCTATGCATTGAGCTCCATTCTGATGATGCACAAAGTATAAGATCAAGTTACAGACCTCAAAAACCTCACAGTCCAGAGGGAGAGGTAAAACATCTTTTAAAGATTTTATTTACTCCCCTGGCTGGTAGCACAGTGGTTAAGGTGCCGGCCTGCGAACCCAAAGGTCACAGGTTCGATTCCCCAGCCAGGGCACATAGCCAGGTTGCAAACCAGGTCTCCAGTCAGGTCTGTGGCTGGAGGCAGGTGAAACGCAACCCTACATTGATGTCTCTCTCCCTCTCTGCCTCTCTCCCTTCCCCTCTTTCTAGAAATAATGAAATAAAATCTTTTAAAAATTTAAAAAAAAAAAAGATTTTACTTACTTATTTTTAGAAAGAGGGGAAGAGAGAGAAAAAGAGAGAGAGGGAAACATGAATGGGTGGTTGCCTCTTCAGCGCTCCCAACTGGGGTTCTGGCCCACAGGGCAGGCATGTGCCCTGACTAGAAATCAGAAACTGGTGACCATTTGGTTTGCAGGCTGGTACTCAATCCACTGAGCCACACCAACCAGGGTGGGGGGCAAAATGTCTTTTAACCAAGACTCTTCTGGTTATAAGAAACTGAAACCCATTAAGCCACTTTGAGAAATGGGTGGAGGTGTATGCAAAGGCCTGGGTAGGGGCAGGAGGCTGCCTGGAGCCAAAGGCAGGAGGTGCAGCAGGCGGTAGGAGCCTGAAAACCCGTAGGAACCAAGGCTGCTCTACCTCCGCAAAACACACCGTCCCCATGCCCTTGCTTCCTTCACCTTCTCCGTCCCCAGCTGTTCCCTCTGCTTTGCTTGTCTTACACATGACCCAGCACAGTCACCAGTTCTGATGCTGTCACAACCTCGTAGCCCCGTCTCCCCACACCTAACGGCAACATCCCTGTTAGTGCGAGTGTAAATTTTCAATGAAGAGAATGCGGCCCACTCCCCCATCCTCAAAAGACCATTCCTAGAAACGGAAACCTTTGCAGAAGACTGTGTCATGGGGTTGGGGTGCCTGTGGACTGCTGGCTTTGTCAGGTGTCCACTCCTGGTCTGAACAATCCAGGTAAGAAGAGAAAGGTAGTGAGGACATTGCACCTTCTAGTGTCCTTTCCAGGAGTTAAGTGATGGGGAACTGGCTGTGAAGCATATGAGCCACCAAAGTATGGATAAAAGCAATGGTCCCATGTCATGGGCGCTCGGAGTGGCATAAATGGAGCACTGTGGGACACAATGGTAAGAACACTAACTCAGCCTAAACTTGGGAAAGACTCCACAGAAACTGCGACACTTATGTGGGATCATGAAAGAAAAATAAATGGTGACTTGCCTTGGTGGGGAGGCTTGGTATTGAAGGACAGGAAGTAAGAAACAGTGCAGCCCAAGGCGCGGGGCAGGGAGAGGGGTGAGACAGAATCGACAGTTGGCATGGCTAGAGTACCGTTCAACCTGGCACAGCACAAAATAAGCAGGAAGGAGGAGGACCTGCTAAAGGGCTCGCTCAGTTTGTTGCCAGCCACTTGTTGAAGGTGAAAAAGGCTTTTTAGCTGGTTCAATGACAGATGCAAAATCACAAAATCCATGTGTGCTCATATGTCCTCCCTTTTAAAGTTATTTCTGGAGGGAGAGAAGGGGGAGAGAAGGTGAGAGAACGTGGAAAGAGAGATGATCAGGCATCAGCTCACAGGATTATGAAGGCTAACAAGTCCTGGGCTCTGCAGTCGTTGCTGGGCTATTTGTATGTGAGATTTTGTCAAAAGAGAAGCGGGGATGAAGCCTAGAGAATGGGAAAGCAGTTTTGGAAGAGGAACCGGGTACTGATGTAGACACCTTCACTAACTGGTTCTCGGAGCCAAACGAGTGCTCCTCCATGCAGCTATGCCACATGGCTTTGCCAACAGACCGTCAGTTGTCCCTTCACTCTTAGCTTCTCCTCAAGGAGTCAGGTCCCCAGAATGCAGCTCTTCCTTAGCCCTTTGTTTGCCAGGAGATGTACTTCTCATTTTACTGTTTCCATCTCATTTCACTGCCTCAGCAGGTAGAGTTTATTATACCTTCTAATATCCCACATTTAGGTGATGACATGGCACACTACTTATCACAGTAGACACCCTCCTTCTGAATGTAATGGACATTTTTGCTCATATGTATCACAACCCTCTTTAGATGTACCAAATTAAGTGCTATTAAGAAGACTACATTAAGGGTCAAGAGAAGCGGGCTCTAATTCTGGCTCTACCACAAGCTAGGTGTCCGATCTGGAGAAGGCCACCTAACTTATTGAGGTCTTGGATTTTTCATGTGTAGATATTGGAGTGAGTGGTTTTTCAGGCTTCTTTCAGCACCAAAGTTCATTGATGATGCAGAGGAAGAGGAGGTGGAGGACGACTCACAGAGATGGAGCCCCAGCTTGTACCAGGGACCGGTCCGTGTACTTTACCCTAGTTGCCTCGCTGAATCACCATGGACAACCTATGAGAAAGGACCATTATCCCCATTTCACAGATGAAGAAACTGAGACTCAGAGAAGACAAATGATTTGCCCAGAGTCACACAACTACTTCTTAGTAGCTGAACAGAATGTGCACTTGAATCTATCTGGTATTAAAAACCAAACTTCAAATGAGTGATCCTCAATGTACAGTCCCCTGATGAGCAACATCATGGAATTTATTATAAATGTAAATTCTCAGACCCCACCCCTGACTCCAGACCATGGGGGATGGGTCCCAGTAAACTGGGATGAATGAGGCCTCCACGCAAATCTGACGCACACTCATGCATCAGTGATTTAAACCATTATGTTTAAACCATTATGCTCTCATGTCTCTCTTTCTCCCTTTCTCATCATGTGCATCTCACTACATGCTCAAATATGCAGATATTAGCTATATATACAGATATATTGTTCTTTAAGCACAGCTTCAGTGTCTATTTGTATATCCAGTTTTATGTGCTAATTGTCTTAATTCTTCCCATATAAGTATCTCAGTATATCTCACACATCCTTTAAAGGCTTTATGATAATTGCCCTCATTCAGGTTTGTAACGTATTCTAAGCCTTAAGCTGGTCCAGTCTAGGAGAAGGAATGGATGTGAGAATCAATCACTACAATATCGATGGAAATATGTGCTACGTATGAGTGCTTGGGCTGTTAGGAGCATTGGGTTCTAAAGCCACATAATGAACAAAGAAGTTAAAATTCTTCCTGAAAGGAAGCGATGCTTGGGTAGTGTTTTAAACATGGGACAGATGATTAATTATTGCTGTTATGGTCTATTTTTTCTAATCTTAGTTCTTGATTTGAAAATCAAACAAAGAGCCCTGGCTGGTGGTACGGGGGATAAGGTGCCAGCCTGCAAACCCAAAGGTCACTGGTTTGATTCCCAGCCAGGGCACATAACCAGGTTGCAAGCCAGGTCTCCAGTCAGGTCTGCAGCTGGAGGCAGGTGAAAGGCAACCATACATTGATGTCTCCCTCCCTCTCTGCCTCTCTCCCTTGCCCTCTCTCTAAAAATAATAAATAAAATCTTCTTTTTTAAATCTCTTCACTAACTCAAAGATTTCCATTGACTGCTCCCCAACAATAAATTAAGCCCCTAAAATAGAGACCCCAATTTTTGCCATGTTTCCTTCTGAAAGTTGGGGACTACAGCTGGAGTAAGAACAGGTGTGAGAGCATTCAGGAAGGAGCACTGAGCTTCAGACCAGGTGAGTCAAGTTTAGAAGGACCCGGCATGATTAGCTCTAAGAGGAAGACAGAGAGGGTGTCCATCCTGGGCTGTTCAGCAGTGCTGTCGGGGCAGGTGGCTAAGAGCAGAGGGTGACTAATTTGTGAAGACCTGGGTTCAAGTCCTGCCCTATTACTGGCAAGGGGACCTTTACTATGTCACCTAAGAGTGGCTGGCTGGTGTACCCGGTGCTGAAGAGAGGAAGGATAATGTGTCCAGCTTTTGGCATATCGCACTTCCGGGCTTGTGGAACCCCCAAGTGGAAATGTCCAGAGCCCAGGCTCTGCAGAGACCCAGGCTGAGTCCGAGACTGAGACAAACGCAGCTGCAATTCTCCCAAGGGTCTGTTCTGCATCAAAAACAGCCCGCATGTTGGCCCGCACAGCATTCTAGTCACAGTACGAAAACCTCCAACACCAAAAGGGACACCTTGGCCTAATTCTGCTTTGCTTTTCCAGTTTGTGGTGTCTCATTCCCCTTGACCCCTCTTCCTCTATCCCCGCCCCAATACCTCTCATTCCTCCCTCCACTGCCCCCCCTCCATGCCATATTCCTCCCTGGGGGCGCCAGCCCCTCATGACCTTCACAAAACGGGACCCTTCCTCAGAGCTCTGTCAGCCTCCCTCCCACCTTCCTTCTCCCTTCCCTGCAGGTGTCTCTCCTCTCACTTTGTCTGCCTCTTATTTCCTCTCTAAGCAGACACATTTCATCTTCTCACTTCTGCCTTCCTTCACTGCTAACCATTTAGCCTCGTCATGTGGGTGTCCTCCCAGAAGGCTGCCTCATATGTGTCCCACTTTCTAAAGGTGTAGTTGCTGCATTTGCACCCCGCCCCCCACATAGGCCCTTCTTCACTCTGTGGACCCTCAGCCTGTCTGGACCCCTTTTCTCTCTGCATGTGCCTCCCTTCCCCCCAAAACAGACCTCCTTCCCTGCAAGAGCCACTGACCCCTGTGAAGTGGAGCGAAGAGCTGGACAGGAGGGATCCAGGTCTGTGTGAGGTGAAGGGAGTTGGTCAAAGCCCCAGTGAGTTCCGTGGGCGAGCCAAGATGAGAAGCTGATCTGACTCTTGAGTCCAGGATTCTTTGAGACAACTGAGACATGGACAACAGCAGGTGGCTAGGTCCACACTCACACCTCAGCTGGGTTCTTGCTGCTGCCCGGGGGTCCCCCTCATCATCTCCCACTGACTCCCTCCCACCCGCCCCAAAGAGAACGCTGCAGAGCTGTCCTAGCCCTCCTGCCCCAGCCAGCAGTCTGGCTCTGGCCTCCGCAGGGCCCTGGTCCCCACCAGGTCTGTTCCACACCCCTCCAGGATTGTGAAGGGACCTATGATCCAGGGGGTTGGCTCAAACATTCTTCCTGGGTCTCAAGAGTGGCCCTTCAGGAAGCAGGGTCCTGCCTGGAACAGGAGGTGTGCCTGTGGGGAAGACTTGCCCAACACTGGTCCATGGGGAGGAGAGGAGGACTGAAAAGATCGGGATTTTCATTGGCAGCTACCTGCCATACCTCTAAAAGTAGTCCCCTTCAAAGGACCCAACTCCTTCCATTGTGCCAGGATTGCAGGGAGTTAAATATCTTCTTCTTTTGCCTCCACAATCATGGAGGATGGAGCCTCCCTCTGCTAGAGTCCCCAAGTGAGGACACTGAAGAACAGCATCCCCTGCTGACATGTGATAGCTTTGCTGCAGGAGTGATTTAAACCACTGAGGCTGGGAAGTGTGTTACTGCAGCATATCCTGGTCTCTCCCTACTGGTTCTCATGAGTCCTTCAGCAATGTGCCCACCGTCTTGTGGAGAGATGGCATCCAAGTATCCAGTGCCCTTTCACCGTCATGTGTTGACGGTCAGAGTTGCCCAGGTTGGGGTACCACATTCAGAACTATGGACCATTAGCTGTAGTCAAGGTTTTGGCTAGGAAACCTCCAAGCAAAGTAGCCTTCACCTTGTTAGAGTCAGAAGGGGGCGGTGGGGTGCAGACAGCTCTGTGGCTGTGCTGGTGAGGTGCCAGCTAGGGGTGGAGTGCTCATCTAGAGTTGACAAGAAATGACAAGAGATACCTGGCTTCCACAGACTTTTAGTAGGCAGGCATATAACCAAGGTCCTGACCCTTAACTATGTCAATTCCTGAAACCACATAAAGGGGTGTCATGATCTGAGCCCTAGATTGAGAGCTTGATTTGGTGTCACTATGTGAAAAAAGGGCACCGCTAGATGTTTCCTGTCCTCACCTATACAATGGGAAAAAAGCCTAATGACACAGAGCAGGTGATCAGGCTGCCTGGGAAAAACAACCTCGTTGGTAGACACACGTGTGACCTTGTGGGCCACTCAGGAACCTGGGAAGAAGGCCCAGCAGCAGTTATCTTGTGACTTCTCAGCAGAAAATGCCCCATTTTCCCTCCCCACAAGGCTAAGCATGTCTTAAGAGCTTCTCGGTGAAGGAAGAAATAGGATGGATCCATCTTCCACTTTTCCTTGACTCTTGGTCTTACTGAGGAGAAACCAGATTTTGTCTGTTTTGTTTTTTAAGAATGCAGTGGAAAGCTAAACAGGGCCCACAGTCAAGTGTGAGCTCAGACCCACCCCCTTCTCACACCAGGCTGGTCTCTCTGCCGGAGGCCAGGTCAACCCCAAGTCTCCCAATGGGGTCCTGCATGGGGAAATGCCTCCCTTATTTCTCTTCCCCAAACCCCTAAAGTTTACAATAGTCCTCTGCAAATTATTGGCTTTTAATAAGACTCTAAACTGATGGAGGTCGGAGGGGAATGTACTCACAGCTGAAGGCAAACACTGGGGTCCGAGTTGGGCGGGAGGGAGAAGGTTGATGTCCTAACACCTCAACTCCAGCAGTGGCAGCGGAGCGGGGCAGGGAGCTCGGTCCTGGACTTAGAAAATCTGCCTTTCCCAGCTGGGTGCACCAAGCCAGTCACTAAACTCCCGGAGTGTGAACCTGCGTGTGTGAATGGGGAGCCTTTCTCACTGGACCGTGGTGAGTATTCAGCGTGACAGGGCCCATGACTCAGCGGACAGACACAGTGTCATGCTGGAGGAGGAGGGACCTGTGTGACCACATTCAAAGGCTTAGATCCTTTCCCAGGAAAGCTCAGCTCAGAGGGGATCGAGAGAGACTTTTTCAAGGGGAAACCGACCACCCATTCACCAGCCAATGACGAGGGCGCCGGGTATGGGAGGAACGGGGAGGAGGCTCTCAGAGCGTGGCGAGGAAGCTGTTTTCTGGGGCAGCTGCAGCAGAGGGAGGGGGCAAGAAGAAAAGATGCCAGGAGCCCCTGCGAGAACCTAGGGCCTTGTCTTTGCTACCAGGCCTCACCGGAAGCCATCCAGCTCCGAGAACCGACCAGCTGCCTTGGTCTAAATATTTCCCTACGACGCCAGGTCACCAGTTGGCATGAACCCCATTGTGAATCTGCTCCCCATCTTGAGCTCCTCCCCAGCCTGGGGTCATGCAACCTGCTTTGTGGCCAATGTGCCTGCTCCTGCCAGTCGGCAGCCATGGAACGTGCTTCCACCGAGTGGCACCCTGAAGCATGGCCAGTGACATTCCCCATATTGCAGGATGGTCTGGAGAGGCAGCTGTGTGAGTGGAGGTAAGAGGGAGAACTACAAAGAGGACACAGACATGGTAGGCAAGGGCAAGGGGACCAATGTCCTCACTGCAACGCATGGCGCCACCTCGTGGCCACATCTGGGTTCCCTCCAACCACCAGACCTTCCCAGGATCAGAGTGGAGGGCACTGGGGCCAGGGAAAACCTCCAAACCTTGTAGGAAAGAGAGCCTGCTATCAGAGGAAGCCACCCAAAGAAAAAGGCAACAGCCACTTAGGTTCACCCATTTTTATTTTTCATAAAACAAGCTACAGATAGTGTCCCTCCCGCCTCACAAAGAAACCACAAACACAGCCTACACATAGGTGAGAAAGCCTGGGGAGAGTCTGGTTTCTACAGGAGGTGACTTCTATGTTGACATCCTTCCTCCAGGTCAGAGAGGGGGCTGGGTCTCCTGGAGGGCCCATCCACTCCAGCATGCAGTCTTCCCGGCCAGAACGACTGGCGAGGGCTCCCTTTCCACCTTCCCATGTTGGGATGGGGCCTCCAGTCACCCCCAAGACAGACGCCAGGACTTTCACCAGGACAGCCAGAACCTTCAGACCCTGTCTCAAAAAGGCCATGTTCCCCCAAGGCCTCCCCTAGCCAGGCCTTGTGTGTGTGGAGTCGGGGGCTGGCTTACAATGCCAAAGCTTTCCAAGCCAAGGTGGGGTACACGGTCTGCAAGGGGGTGCACTTATGGGAATACTGGGCTGGGATATGCAGTGAAGCCAGATTCTCAAGAGCAAGCTGATCAGGGCACCAGCCCCGGGTACTCGCCCTCCCCTGCTTCGGCCACAGCTGCTCCTGCTCGTGAGAAGAGGCGCTAAGTGTCACTTGCTCTCTGCCTGAATGGGCATGGTCACCTGGGCAGAGGAAGCTTCGCGTCTGTCCCGAAGGCTGGGCAGCCCCCACTGGAAGCCTGGTAACAAGTCTGGGAGAGCTAGGCTAGTCCTTCCCCCACCTGGAATTGGCCTCACACCTTGAAGCCCTTAAAAGCATTTGAGGAAATAGAAAAAACCTCAGTAGTGGGTTAAAAAATAAAACCATTCAGTTACCAACAAGGTGATGGACCCAACTCCTCCCTCAGGCTTGAGCTGACTACTGGGGATGGTGGGGGTGAGGGGTGAGGGGTGGGGGGAAGGGGAGCAACTGGAGGTAAAAACCCAGCCTCACCCTGGGAGAACTAGGTGGGTCTCAGAGACCTGGTCTGCGGGTCTGCAGGTGAGGAGCCTTCCTTGTGGGCAGAGCACTCACCAATGACGCTTTCTGACCCCTTCCTTCCGCTGCTTAAATACTAAACATCTAAATAAAAGGTCCCACTGTGGGTTTTTTCCCCCTTTGCCTCCCCTCTCATGTTTTACACAGAGTAGGTGCTAAATGTGGGTGAAAATATTTCAACCGATCTAATGCAAACACTCTAAGGATACCTGTACAGTGGGTCACTAGAATACTGGTCAACCTATGGATCCTGGGCCACCTGGGTGTCTGGAAAACAGGGGTACTGGTGTCTGAGCTGACGGTCACCCTCCTTCCAGGGGCAGGTCCCATCTTTCCCCCTACCCAACCTCCCTTGAGAAGGCCAACTGTGATGTGGCTCACCAACCTGGACAGCCATGGCTCGGGGTGCTCCCCTCCTCCCACCAGAAAGGACTGAGGGAGCCTGAAATTTAAGCACAGGGCTCCTATTCACACACACACAGGTTGTGGTTTTCTGCACAGAAGGCAGGTGAGTTGGTGACTAAGTCCTGGTCTCTAAACAACTGGCCCATGTGTCTGGAGCTCCCACAAGCCAGAGCAAGGAAAGAGAGGGGAAAACAAACAGAAATGCCAACACCTGTACAAAAGAACTATACAATTTACATATATATTTATATACAGTATATAAATCTCTTTCTTCTCAGTCCCACAAGACCCCCCCTCCCAACCTAAAAGTTGTCAGTAGCAGATCCAAAAACTTACAATAAGAGAGAGAATAAACCATCTTTCTTCCCTTCCCTTTTCCACTGTGGTATTAGATATCGGTGTTTACAAATGAAACCAAAAAGAGAACACGCAAATAAGAGTTATTAAAAGTGCAAACACGGTGGGCACCACTCATGTTACATGGGATGTGGCTGGGCTGTGGCAGCGTCGAAGGTTTGGTGTCTGATGATCCATCCTGCCTCCCTGGTCTCTCCACCTGCCCTTTGGTTTTCTGCTCCTTAGACGAGGCGTCCTACTGAGAAGAGGGCGGCATAAACAAAAGGGAATTAAAGTTGGGTTTATGAGAAATCAATTTCCCCCAGAGAGCAGCCTTTTCCACCTGCTGCTACATACGGGGCCAGGCAGGACACAGCAGCCTGGACTTGCAGAGAAGCCCATGTTTTACCAGCCCACCCTTTGCCACCAGGAGGCATCACCGTGGCCACGGGAACATGGTTGGCATTCCTCGGCTTCACCCACTAAGCACACCAGGCTCATGAACTTGTGCACAAAGTACACCTCTCCCAGGTGCCAGCTTTTCCACCCAGGGCTGGCAGAAGTGACAGGTGCTTGTTTACAGGTGGGGATCGGGGGAGCCTCACAGCACCTACCAATCCTTCTCTTGCATCCTCAGCAAAAAAGTATAAGACAAAATAAACTAAAATTTAAATGGGAGGCTGGGTTACTTGGCCAATCCCTCCACTCCCGCTGCAGCACCAAAGCTGCATGAGGAGCCCATAAAGTGGACCCCAGAACGAAGGCAACTTACTGAAAGGGTTTGTGCCTGCTCGTTTTCCCTGGGGGAAGCTGCCAAGACTACCACCTGTAACAAATAGGAACACATGACACTCAAGTGGCCTTGACCCTGAGGACCGGTAGAGCTTCTTCTATACCTGGGCCCCTGTCCCCTCTAGCCCCGGAATGAAGAGTGGGCTGGGGAAAGCGCCAGGGGTAGCATGGTGGCGCTTCCTATTCTGTGGTGCCGGTGGCCCCGTTCACCCGAGTGAAGCCACGGCCACCCAACACTGTTAAAGTCCCTTTTCTGTAGGGCCAGGCACCCACTGGGCTGCCTTTTGCGGTCCCCTCCGCTGTGAGCTCTGAAGAGCTTGAGTGCTGCTGGACACGTGCACAACCTAATAAAACACCGGTTAAGAAAGGCCCATGACTTTAGGGGGAATGGGTGGGTGGGGAGGGGGACAGAGGGGAGCAAAAAAGGGGATGGATGTAATACAACAACAATAAAATTAAAAAAAAAAGGCCCAGCTCTCAGCATGTCTGGCCTTTTTACGCTACAGAGAATTCAGCTCCCAGCGAGGAGTCTGGTTGCGAAGGGTGCCTGTGTTCAGGAGTCATCAAAAAATTCAGTCCCGTAGACCCAGAGCTGTTCTCACCCCCAACACTGCATCCTCCCCTCACCTGGTCCGTCTTCCATCTCTCCAGTTGACATGCAAGCCCCTCTCTGCCCACCAGAGGGCACCACATGACACCAGATGACCAAGGCAGGTGCTCCATTCTTTACAGCCATCTACCCAAGTGGCCTTGGGAGGCTCTGAAGAGCACAGGGACTGAGGGAAGCTTCCAGCCCCTGGTGTGTTCCTCCACTAAGGCTAATTAGCTTCTGTGCATTCACCACAAACTGGGTACTAAGCTAATTCTTCACATGCAACCATCTTGTTCAATCTTCACACAAATCTAGGAGGTAGGCAACATCATCTCCATTTTGTGCATGAGCAAACTGAGGCTCAGAGTTTAGATAACTTGCCAAAGATTGCAGAGATAAAGCAGAGGCCTCCTTCAGGTTCTGTGTATCAGCCAGGACCAGCAGACCCCTGGTTCCCGGCAAGGCTTTGGAGCAAGGTAGAAAATTCCCCTGAGCTCTGGGGACCCGAGGTCACCGCACCTTGCCTCCCTGGGCCTGTGTGCTGGGCAGGGGACCAGAACCATCAGCGTGAGCAGGGGACCAACCAAGGGCGGAGTTGCTCCAGACCTCTGGGATTCCACCCTGCTCAGCTCACAAATGCTCCTGGGTAGGCCTGGGGTTTACACTAACACTGGTGGTCTCTCCTCAATATTGCTCTCTGCCCGTGCTCTGTGAAATGAGCACAGGTTCCAAGTGTGTTGAAGTGTGATGTCACCACTAGGCTCAAATGCTCACCCCCTCACCCACTCATGTGACAAGGCTCTAATGGATTGTTGCTAGGTGCCAGGCACTGGGCTGGAGGTTAGGAATTAAAAAGGCACAGTCTGTGGCTTCAAAGGAGAAACAATAATGTCAAGTATGATACAGTGTGGTAAGTGCTACTGAGAGGAGCAATCCTCTTTTGAAGAAAAAAAGTAATATTGAAATTCTTTTTTTTTTTTTTTTTTTTTTATGTCTTGAGCATTATGATAAATGCTGCCACTCACTGTCTCACTGAATTGGCACAATGGCCCTAAGAGGTGGCTGCTATGGTTATTCCCACTTTACAGATGAAGAAACTGAAGCCCACAATGGCTGAGTAGTTTGTGTATGGCAAAGGAGCTAGTCTGTGGCCGGGGGCAGGGGCTGATCCATGACACTGCAGCTGTGTTTTGGGGACTCAGAGAACTGTGGGGATACAAAGTGGCAACCTCATCGATGGGAGTACCCAGAGTGATAAGGTCACTCACCCTGAAACCAGGGCTGAAACCCAGAGAGGGAGGGGGCAGGTCCTAAGACTGGGTACCTGTGGTAATTCAGCCACTGCCCATACTGTCCCCCAGGCTTACACTGTCCACCGAGGGTTAGAGCTAGGAAAAGCTCTTCGGTCTCCTCTTAGGCAACCTCAACTTTTCCGAAGCTCCCATTCAAATCAGTCAGCATTACCCAAACCAGTATCTTCAGCCCTGACCCTTCACCTGTTCCACATACCCACTCATCCTTGGAGTACATCCCACTTGACATATCCCAGCCACACTTGCCTCCCCTCCCTCCATGCTGCCCATCTCAGTGAAGGGAACCCCCATCCCATTGTCCAAACAACCTCTATCCCCAGCTCCACTCAGTCACCAAGTCCTACCTCTCTCAAGTCCAACCCCCTCTATGTTCTCCCTCTTGCCTGGATGACACCACCACCTCCTATCGGGCTCTATGCCCTTCCTTGTTCATCTCCATTCTGTTTCCCACACTGCAGCCAGAACGTTGTTTTAAGCAAAACTGATCTCTAGTGTCTCAGACTAAGCCCCTTCAACAGCTTCGCACAAACTGTATAAAGTCGAAACTCACCTTGCTTCCTGCCACTCTCAGTGTACCTCAGTCCCACTCACATCTTTCCCTTCCTCTCAGACGCTGTCTCCTCACCTCAGCCTTTTCACTTCTCATCCCCCTCCCCTGACCCGTCTGCTTCGCCAACACTTCCTCACTCCCCAGGTACTGGTTTAGACTAGGGTTGTCAAACTTACCTGCAAAGGATTTGAGAGCAAATATTTTTTAGGCTTGGTGGGCCATGTATTGTCTCTGTTGTTCCTTCATCTTTTTTTTTTTTTTTTTTTTTTTTTTTAATTACATCCCTTTAAAAATACCAAAGTCATTTTTGCTCATAGACCACACAAAAACAGGCCACAGGCTAGACTGGGCTCAGGGCCAGGGATTGCTGATCCCTGGTTTACACATCAGTTCCTTCAAGAGGTCTTCCAAGGCCATCTGTCCCCCTGCTGATGTGGGTGCCCATACCTATGTCCCTGTAGTACTCTAGTACTTGTTTGCCGGTGGCAGAGAGAATTAGATGTGGGCCAGAATCCATCCTGTCCTCCTTTCCCTGGGCTCCCAGCCTTCCTGACTGCTGGGTTCTAGTGACTGGGTTTCAGCTGGTGGAATATGAGAGGTGATATGTGTCACTTCCAGGCTGGCCCATGAAACCACCCCCCCAACACACACACACACACACACATGCACTGCTCCATGCTTTACTGCAGGCTGACAGGGACTGCAAATGGCCCCCATGGTGACCTTGGAAGCCATGTGATAAAGATAGCAGAGCCATTCTTAGCCTGAATCTCAGAGAGATGGTACAAAAGAGCAACCTCTACTCCTTTTCCCTATACACCACGTACACACGCGCACATACACACACGCACCATGGACCTGGAATCACGCTAAACTAGTACATGGGCAAGGCGAATAAATGTTCACTGTGCTGAGCTGTTACATTGTGTGGGTCTTCACCTGGCCTATCCTAATACATTCTCATAGCACTTATCACAGCATACGTAAACACTTTAATACCTGCTTCCTCAATAGACTGAGGAAGAACAGTGACATTTTCCATCAAGTCCTCTGGCGTGCAGGCATCTCGAGAAAAGCATAGCATACTATGCTAAACAAATGAGTACCTGGAATCCCATCCACCAGGGAGCCCTGGGTCCCTCCGCCTGGTTGGACAAGCACCAGAAGGTCAGACGCAATGGGACGAGCGCTCACCTTCTTTGCTCACACCCAGGCAGCCCTTCAGCTCGGGGAGCGAGATGACCTTGTCCTTGTTCAGGTCACAGTAGTCAGTGAACCGCCGGGCACATTTCTTGGGCTTGGCTTTCTTCTTCACGTAGCGCTTGAAGGGCTTCATCTCCCGCTTGTTAATGTCATTGCTGCTGTTGCTATCCAGCTGGCTGAAGTACCAGTGCACCACTCGCTCCTCCAAGGTGTGGCTGGGGTCCGGCTCGGAGAACCTGGGCCACAGGCAGACACCCCCACCAAGAGGACACGGCTCAGGATGCTGCAGGAGGTATTAGACCTGCCAGACTCCCCGCTGTGTCAGGTGCCCTTGTGATGGGCAGCCGGGTAGAAACAGCTCCTCCAGCCCAAGTCCCAGGAGGTCTGGCCTCCCAGACCTACTGGGCACGGCATAATCAAGCTCTCCTCTACAACCTGAGTCTCAAGCCTGGGTCATTCAAGTTCAGTGGGTGACTTATTACATGACTCTGCCTCACCTTCTACCATGGCCAAGAATGTCCTTGTATAAGATGGGCATTCAAGACTTACTGGCTGGATTTAACTCACCCCAGAAGACCACAGATTTGGATCTAACTTATCCTGCTCCTGGCCTAGTGTTCCCTGCCAGACAAACACATGAATACAGAAGAATACATGTTCTTCTCACATGAACGTGTATTCACAAGTGTGCATTCAACCCAGAACCAGGGCAGGGCCTGGCAGGAAGTTGGCCTCCAACTTCCAAAGTTGGAGACGTGGCCCCTGCTCGTAGGTCCCTGCTCAAGCTGCTTGTAGTCTCGGTGACACAAAGCCAAAGACGTGAAACCAGGCAGCGACCATGCGGTGAGAAGTGTGAACTGCGAGAAGAAGGCAGTTAGAATGGACACGGATAGAGGTCCCAGATCTGCCGGAGATGAGTCTCTCCACAGAGCAGTTTTAAGTCAGGAGGGCTGGGGTGGACCCGGGACACCATGTGATTATTAGAACCCCCAGAGGATTCCTCTGCAAAACAGTGAGCTAGAGTAGCCAAGAAAGCTTCCTGGGGTCTGGATACACCGTGATGACCGTGTCCAACAGCCCACGTACATGCAGTGACCATACAGAGGTGAAGTCTGCCTGTGTAGCTAGCTGCACACACAACTTAACCATCACTTTGTTTAGTTACGCTGCATCTTTCCCCCAAAGGATTCAGGGTGCTAGCTGATATTCAAAACTCTTAAACCTAGTGATGGGTTTATTACAGAGGGGAGACTGAGGTCTCTGACCAGAAGGACAAAGCCACAGGAGTCCCATGACTCCTGCCCCCAGGAGTTGGCACTGAGTGAAAGTGATTCAGGCCCCATGGTGTTCAAATTCCCAGGCAGTTTTCCCTTGCTAGGGGGTGTAAAACTGAACTTGGGAGTCCTATTCATCCAAATACTTGGTCTGCCAGGCACTGGGACAGACAACATCCCCACCATGCATCAGAAGCAGGATAGAGAGAATCCCTGCTCCAAAGGGGTCCTAGTTTAGGGGTTCAGGGCCTGTCAGCACATGCAGTAGCTGTACCTGGCAAGAAAAATATCCAAGACAGTTGCCAATACCTTAGGGTTCTTCTCTGGTGTTTGCTGCGTTTTCCAGAGGAAAGGGACCATGCTTACCCTTCCCCTATGAACAAGCCAGTAAACTCCCTCCCCTTCCTTCCCCCAAATGACCTTAACATTTAGAGCAAAAGAAGTTTCACTACGAAAAAAGCAAGCCTGCTAAATGCCCAGTCCTCGTTAAGTCCATTGCAGTCTTGGGCAGGCCCACTCCGGCACCCTGGACTGATTCCAGGAGCGCGTAGTGAGTGGACCTCCCAATGGGGCCTCCCAGTGCTGGGTTTAATACAGGGGAGGCCGGAGGCAGGTGGGGAGATGGGCTGTCTTGGGCTCACTGGCAATCGGTTTGTCTGCCATGGAAGCCAGGCTGGGGAGGTCTTTGTAACGGGCGTGGAGTTATGCAATGCAGAGCTCAGGTCTTTGTCTCTGCCCGTACCTCGTGTTTGGGTGTCTTTAAAGCTATCACTGTTTTCCCTGCCATGTTCGTTTTTCAAACCAGCCCCTGCAGGGCACGCCGGGTGGGCAGCAGAAGGTTCTCTATCAGGGTGCTCCTAGGGCACGAGGGAGGAGGCCCGCTGCCTCTGCTGCCACTGCCTTCCCCTACACTTGAGCGGGGAGTCCAGGTGCGGGGGGGCCCCAGGAGGGGCAGTCCAGTGATCCTCCCCAGAGGCGCTCTAAGGCAGCTGGCACGGGGCGGACAGGCCCCTCTGGCCAGGGGACCATGCGTGTCCCAGGCAAAGGCAGCTAACCTTTAGGCTCAGCATAGCGTAATGTCTACCTAGAGGCTGGAATAATAAAGCCTCAGTCACCGAGACGGGAAGGAATGAGGTCATCCCGCCTGGACGCGCTGCCAGGAGGGGCTCACGGCCTCCAACACGTGTTCCTGGGGCTCCCGCCTGCCCAGCTCTCAGCACCTCCGCTGCCGGGGCTTCCTGCACCTACCTTCTGGGTAGTTTGCAGCAAGAAGCCTCTCTTCTCGCTCTACAGCCCCTAGTGTTTCCTCCCATGCGGAGAGTTACTGTCATGTGAGCCCTGTTCCCTCCCTTTCTTCTGACCCTCCCTTCCTGCCCTAGCCGCCTTGTCCGGCGGCCACGCTCATGCTGTGCTCACTCCCAGCAGAACCTCCAGCCCAGAGCCGCCATGACTTACCATGGCTGCTTCCCCTTGTTCGCCCCCTGACCTGCCCCTGGAGGCTCCAAGGACACTTGCCCAGAAGAGGTCCTCTGAGGTCCCTCCGAGAAATGCCTCTTCCCCTCAATAACACTGGCACAGCCCAGAGCCTGTCCTGTGGAGCTTGGGGGTCATGCCTCTCTCCTCCCTGCCCCCAGCTAGGGCAGGACTCTCAGCTCTGAACATCTCTAACCTCCAGCCACTCACGTTCCCCCGGCAGATACAGAGGAGTCCAGCTCTACATGTGAAGCTGGCAGTGCTAAGGCCCAACTTTGGAACCCAATGCTCTGTCCCAGCCAAGCTCCAAATGCATTTGAAACAAGCATTTCTCAGGTTTGGGAGACCATAAGCCTTCTGAAAACCTAAATAAGCTATAGCCCCTCTTGCTAGAAAATCCCACACTAGCTTAGAACTCTGCGGATGTTAGGGGTTTAACGGACGCCCTGAACCTCATCCAAGGTTGCAGACTCCACTAAAGAGCCCTCAATTTAGTGGGACGGAGGTGTGTGCCATGTCCTGGGAAGAATGTTTAAGCATGACCCTTCCCGGAAGATGGGGGTACAACAAAAGACAGTAACATGAAGGATTTGGGGGTAGTTTCCATATTTCCAACAAAACATGACAGGAGGCACCTGGTTCAAAACTCTGTAAATCAGGGTTGGGGCTTCATACCAGCCTTCAGTCCCAGACCTATCGAGCTTCGTACATGATCTAGTTAAGACTGAGATCTGCTGGGAGCCCTGGTTTAGCCACGCCAGCAGTGGGCACGTGTGAAAGAAGCCACAGGGCCTCTGTTAACTAAGGAGAAGCGTGGATGAGCTGCGGGAAGCCCTCCCCCTCAGCGTTTCCAAGAATCTCTCAAGCAGCCTTGAGTGGGCCCCAACCTCTACTGATACCTCCTGCTCTTGTAGTTTTCTAGAAGGATCCTTGAAAAACCTTGGCCATTTGCATCCTCCCCCCACCCGCCCCACGGCTCTAGACTTATACCACATCAAACTGCAACCTCTCTCCCTCAGGTGCATACATAATAGTCACCAGAACTCGGGACAGCTGGGATTCAAAGCTGCGAAGGCAAGAGCTAGGGACCTGACATTAGACGGGGCACTGGTTCCTTAAGACCCCCTTAACACCGAGTTGCTGGTCCACGCTACGCCTGCCCACAGGTGGAGTCCCACTCCTACTGAAGGTGCTCATTGGGCGTGTAGGGCATCCCTGTTTCCTTGGATGTGGTGGGAAAGACCCAGTAAAATGCCCTGCCTCTGGGCTGTTGAGGTGGCTCCCCTGTTGACTCCTGCCCCTGGGGATAGGGAGACCCACCAGAGCCCCGCTAACCCCTGACTGGCCTGCATTGGTTGTTGAAATGGAGAGGTGGCAGGTGCCACCCTTCTGCAGCGTTTTCAGTTTTGCTCTGTGGCCTGAGCCCCGCCCGGCCTTGGCTGCCACGCGCAGCTGGAGAGCCAGCCCCGTTTACCACAAGAAAACTTGCTTCAGCCAAGATCTTGGGCCCCGTTCTGCTGTCCCAAGCAGTTTTAGAGAAGGTGAGGTGGGCCGGCCTGGGAGCAGTAGCCAAGCCAAGCAGACCAACTGAGCTGCCTCTGGAGGCGGGCGCAGCCCTGCCAGCTGTGCAGGAAAGGGGCTGGGAAATGCCAAGTCAGCCACATTCCAGCCACTTCCACGCAAGGCCATCAACAAGTAACCGCACCGGGGAGGAGGGAGGGAGCTACAGTAAAGCCGCTCCCTTCCTGGGCCAGGAGGTGCACGCGGCCCACCCCTCCTCCCCTCACTGTTGCCTTTCTCCAGGAGATCCCTCCAGCTGGGATCGCAGAAGCCTCCCTTTGGAAATGATAAATGCTGATAGGTGCCACAAGGGCATTGATCTGAGGAAGAGTTCTGCCCCCTGGAGCCCTGGTGGGAAGGACCAAGAAGATAATGCAACCCATCTGCATTGCAAACAGCTGCTCTGAAATGACAGCAGGCCACCCCCTCCACCACCATGCACCAGCCCCAGAGGTTTCCATGGACACCTCATTCTCCTTTGTTTTCTTTTAGATTAGGCTGGCACTGCTTTTCCCCCTAAACCAGGCTAGCAGGACAGAAAAGGAAGTAGAGTGTCCCTCTCTTTCATTCCCTGCTTCTGAGAAGTCCTCTGATCCTATTGATTTCATTACTAAAGCTTCAATACACACCCCCTTCGCCGCCCTAGCTTTAGTCCACCCTTCCTCACCTTTCACTCTGCCAATTGTTGTAGCCTTCCTGCCCATCAAATCACACGGCCCCCTGCTGCCCTCTCTGGCATGAATCGCAAGGCCTGGCACCATCTGGGCTCTGTCCAGCCCTCCAGCTTCATCTCCTGCCTGTCCACAGAGCTGCCTCTCAACTGTAAGCCATACTTCTTGCAATTCCTTCCACAGGCCATGCCTTGTTCAGACCTCACTACCCCTGGGGCCCTTCTGTGGGGAGGCACTTATCTCTGGCCCATCTTAGTTGGGACACTTTCGCATTTGCAAGAGAACAAATGTCACCTCCTATATAAAGCTGTCTCTCCCATGCCCTCCATTCCCCGAGTGTCTGGGGCACTTTATCTGCCTCTATTATTATAAATGACTTTATAGTGCAATCACGTGATTAGCTATCTCCTCTTCCAGGAGCTCCTCCAGACCAGGAAGTATGCCCTTGGCCCTGAAGGTCCCCAGAACCCAGCACAGAGCTTACATGAAGGGAGGGTAGAGGTGTAAGGGTTCGAGCAAGACTAAAATCTCCGTGCCTGGCAGGTGGTGGGCTGGGTGGAAGACACTTCTCACACTGCCCAAACATCTATCCTGGCCCTTCTTCCCACTGGCCCTGGGCAGGACTTTCCCACTGGGCTCTGCTGATGTCCAGCTTTAACTGCCAGAGCCCGAAAGGGTGCAGGAGGGACTGACAGGATGGGATCTTCTTGACATCTCATGTGTGCCAAGATAAAGAGGCCTTATCAAGACATACAGTACACCTCTGTAGGTATGGAAGTGGTCCTTTCACTTATCCACCCATCCTTCTAGCTCTTCATTCATTTAACAAATATCTGTGGAGCACCTACTATGAGCAAGGCACTACTCATAATTCTGGGACTACAACAGGGAAGAAGGCAGAGGATGCTCCTCTCACAAAACTAAAATTTTTATCAGGTGGCACAGATGATCAATAAACAAAACAGTAAAATACCAGATAGCAGTAAGCATGAGGCTGAGAGTTAAAAAGAGGGGTTGTGATAGAGGGTGTCTGGGCAGCTCCTTTAGGCTGAATAATACCTGAGAAGGTGACATTTAAAGGCCCAGTGACAAGCATGGGCCAGTCACGGAAAGTTGGAAAAGTCAGGCACTTCTTTCTCACCAGGTCCTATAGCTCCAGGATGAAGGAGAGAGAATGAAGGCCCTGGGGCAAGCAAGGCTTGGCTTTGCGAGCAGAGGAGGCCGGTGGCTGTCACATAAGGATGGGGAGGAGAGGAAGACATGAGGAGCGCAGCATGGCCATCTTGCAGGGCAAGTTCAGGTCAAGTTATATAATGGGAAGAGCTGGGAGGACTGGTAACCCTGGCCAGCTACCTCCCTGTATAACCACTTCTTTCTCTTCCCTTTTACTCCAAGCCCCTTCCTGATTTCTACACTATTCCTTGGTTCTTCTTGCCCATCTTTGGATGACACGGCCAGCCTCTAGGAAACACAAGTACCAAATGCAGGTCAAACCTTTCAGTCTCTTCAAAACTGAACATAGTTGAGCAATATGGTCACATTTATATACATGCTAGGAAAGCACATTTCTAACAACTTCTCCCAACCCCCATAACACCTAAAAGAGGGCATTTTTTGAACAGTATCCCTACCTATTAAAAGTATTTAGTAAAATCAAAACTTCTTAGTTTCTATTTTCCTTAAAAATCCCTTTAGCCCACAATTACAGGGTAAAGACATCAGTCCTAACCACCCTGGCAGTGGGGTCCACCTGCACTCAAGCCCCCACTGGCCCCTCACCTGCTGGCCCAGGACCCGCAGGCTGGGTCCCTCCCCAGCACCGTCAGCCTGCCTGGAGCAAGACCACGTGGTCTCAGGGTCAGAGCTCCTGGGGAAACTAATGGGACGAGACTTGAAGTCCTGTCTCCTTAGCAGTGACGTTCAAGCGCCAGGCAGCTCCCTGAGCCAGCAGCCCTCATGCCCCTTCCTTTTTCCCTCTCTTCTAATAAACATCAATATCTCACACCCATTTTGCATGAACTTACAGGTATTTCTCCTATGCCAAGCATACGGAGCATAAAGGTATGTAATACTGAATATGCCTTTTCAAGAATCGCCCCTCCTGTCTTCTTGAAGATGGGGACACAGCCTCTTTATTTGAGACGGTCCTGAGCACCTGGGGCTGCCGCCAAGGGCCAACCTGTCAGACTCCGTCTCGTCCCTCAGACTCCGTGCTGCACTCTGCCAGGGGAGGGAGGCCTGGCTCCAGCCACAGCGTGAACAAAATCAGAGCCAGGCCCAGAATCGGCCTCAGAACCCACCAGTCTGTGGGGTGCTGACAGCATTCCCCCGGACAAGCAGTTTTCCAACTGTAGAACCCACCAGGCGCCCACTGGGTTTGATGCCACGTAAACCTGGGTTTTCCGGACAGCTGTCTTTGTCTTCCTCCAGACGCAGAACCACTGAGAGCTGTGCCTGCATCCTGGTTCCCCAGCCTAGACACACACCGGTGGCTCTGTCCGGCATCACTGACACCGCTGCGCTTGGGCCCTTCTTGGGCCCGGAGGCCAGGGCCTGTCACTGCGGTGGTGCTCCTTGTCTTGTGGACGACAGCTCTGCCTCTGGGCAGATGCGGTGGGGGTGGCTAGCTCCCCTTCTTGGTGAGCCACATATGTGCAGAGGCAGGCCGCCCACCCCTGCCAAGCACACCCCTCCTGTCACCGCCCCCTCTGGCTTCATAATGGGAGGTACATCTCACAGGCCTCGGAGACCTGGTTCCTGCCCGCCTCTCCTGTGCCATCCACTGCCACCCTCATCTCCTCCTTACCCCATCCACCCCTCCCAGCCACTGAACTTAGACTTGCACTTTCTTGGTGTTCTTTCCTTGTTCCTGGAATGGCTTTCCCTCTTTCACTGGCTAAGTCCTACCTATTCTTCAAAACAGCTCATCTACCTTCGCCTCGAGGAAGCCTTCTCTGACTCCTCCAGACAAGATAGCAAACCTTCTCTGCTGTTCCAGCACTTCACACACAGCCGGACAGCCCCTGTCTAACGGCCAAGTATCCCCACTAGGCTGCATTCTTTGAAGGCAGGGGCATGCTTCATAGCCCTGGATTCCCGGTCCTTAGCCCAGGTCTTGGCATGCCAAGCATGGTCAATAGGTGCTGAGCAAATGGATGGATGCATGTTCGTTCCAACCACTTGACCAAATGGGCCCAAATTCGTGAGCACCACAAGTGCTAGTCCATAGGGAGCACGGCCTCCACGGCTTCATGTCAGGCTGCCCCAGCCAGAGGGTCAGCTCCCAGCTAAGTGGTTTCTGGCTACGGGACTGTCCCATCCCATTGCCCAGCACCCTGTGGGACTCTCAGGAAGCCAAAAAGGTACATGACTCCTTCCTGCTCAGAAGACAACTTCCAAATGCTCTGTTTCCATTGTACGCCCATCCCCTTCCTGCCATTGAGGTGTGTCACTCCGATGTATCTGCCTCTGAGACCACAGTGCTGGAAGTCTCCAGACATCCCTGGACTTGCCTGTAATCTGCTAACTGCAAGCTTGAGACAAGCTACAAAGAATAGGGAGGGGAGAGGGGCAGGGGGATTCTTGGTGGAAGGTGGGACAAAGTGGTCTCAGGAAAAGGACTGACTTCCAGCCTTGCCCCTCCCCAACCCCTTCCCAGCCCCCTGAGCCCACCCCAGCCTCCACAGCATCTGAAAAGTCATTCCCCACTGGGCCCCAGTCCTGCTCACATTCTCACCTCCCACCTCCAGTGGGTGCTGCTGAGTTAATGGCCTGCACCATGTCCGTGGTGAGGGCATCCAACAGGCTGGTGATAAATTCCATTTTCTTCCCTTCTGGACAGCCTGGAAGATAAGGTGAGATCTGAAGGTTGATGCCAGGAAAATGATCAAGGAAACAGTTTCCTCAGCAACCACCATTTCCCAAACCTATCCAGGTCCTTCTTGGCCAGCCGATCCACCTGGGGAATCGTTTATTGCTCTGAGGGCTCTCAAAAATCCTAGTTCCTCCCCCAGCAGCCCACAAAGGACCCTCAGACCAGAGGGAGAATACCGCTTTCAGTTTTCTTTCATTCCACAGGCTTTTGCTGTGTCAACTCAGGCACTATGCTACATGTTGGGTATATAGCCCAGGGTTAGTGTCCTTATCCTCATGAAGCTCACACTCTACTGGGGAACATAAGCTAGTTCCGGTAGGATGATCCAGTAGTCTCTACAGGGAAGGACTGGGTGCTGAAGGGGTGCAAGGGACAGAGAGAACCCCCTTTAGTCAAAGTTGATTCAAGTAGATCTACCTGGTTGCCAATCCAAGAACCTCCTCCTTTTTTTCACTTCTCACTCAACTTAGATAATAATGATCAAGTCTCCCTTCAAACATTTTGTTCTTCTTTTCCCCACAATGCACCACGAACCCCCTCACAGAGATGCACTTTCCAAGTTGACACCCATGTATTATTGGTGTACATGCCGTCACACAACTAGATAGTGGGGTGTCCCTATAAACTCATGATTGCCAGCCCCCGGTGACAGTCCTCCTCTGCAGTGACTATTTCATTCTCTCGTCTCTGCAAACCCTCTAGTCTCTGGTCCGAGCTGTCTTCTCTGAGAAGCCCAGACCCTGACATCAACTCTCCCTGCCCTTCTCACGGCACCTTGCTTTTGACCTCCAGAGGTCCTGTCACCACCGTTCATATGTTTGTTTTCCACTACGCATATAGTGGTCCCTGTCTCCTCCACTCTGTAAGCCTCACATCAGTTTGACCACAAGATGGTAACTCAGTGCCTGGCACACAGTAGAACCCTGATTCATATTCACTGAGAGGATGGCTAGAAGGGGGTACCCTGGCCCCAGACTCCACTCTTATACCGGGTGATATTTTTTTAATTAATTTTTTATTTTGAGATAAACAGGGTGATTGCTATGCACCTGACTTGGAAACCCATGACTTTCAGGCTTCTTTGCTTTTGTTCTCACTTCGGAGTCCTAATGTGGAATGGAAAAGCGGGCCCAGCTCCCACCAGCACTGGTCTGAGTTTGTGCTGATTAAGACTAAAGTGATTCGAGCCATCGATATTTACTAAATTTCTGGTAACTCATTAGTAGAGAGCACTATAAATAAGGATAAATCCAGCACAGAAGCCACTCGGAGGTCCTCAGCCTCCTGCCTACGTGTCTTGTCATAGCCCAGTGACATTCCTGGGCCGCAGAGATCAGTGTAAAAGCACTGGGCATATCAGGTAACATACACTAACCATGCCTCAAGGACAACCCCTTCCCATGGTCTATCTCCTTTCATCAGCCCTGGGAAAAGGGTTCACAGCACCCAGAACATTGTCCCAATCATCAAAGGAGAGAAAAAGAACTGTAGAATTGCAATGACTATGTTTTAAAGATAAGAAGCTAAAGGCAAGGAGGAAACACGTGCTCAAGGGCACAGGACTCATTAGGGATCAATCCCAGGCTGGATGCAGGGCCCACAGCTCCTGGCTCCATGCTCCTGTGAGATCTCGTCCAGATTCCTGCCCCATCTCACAGATGAGGAAACAGACCCTCAGGAGGGCAACTCACATGCTGAGGAGGGGCAGGAACAGCATGCTGAGAGGGGCAGGAATAGCATGGCGAGAGGGACAGGGACAGCATGCAGAGAGGGGCAGGAACAGAAAATACGAGGTGTCAGAAAGGGCAGCATCATCTCCCACCTGGCAGCTCCCTGTCCTTGAAGGGGTCATCCACCTCCACACTCTTGGCCCTGGCATCGCTCTCACAACTGGGCATCACATAGCTGGGAAGAGAGAGAGACGGTGGGTGAAGAGGGGACTTTGGCCATCACTGCCAACAATGACCTGTGTTGTCATGAAGCCTCAAGCACCCAGGTTGGCGGTTCAATGCCTCCTGTACTGTCCGGCAGCTACAAGGCAACTGCAGCATCAACATTCCTATAGAGACATGGTTAGGCAAATTCTTTCTTTTATTATTATTATTATTATCCTCACTCAAGGACATTTTAAAATTGCTTCTAGAGACTAAGGAAGGGGGAGAGAGAAATATTGATTGGCTACCTTTAAATATGTGCCCTGCCAGGGACCAAACCCCCTACCTAGGACGTGCCCCGACTGGAAATTGAACTCACAGCCTTTTGGTCCTCAGGACAATGACACTCCAACCAACTCAGCCACACAGGCCAGGGCCATGCATGTTCTTTCAATCACTGAAGCATAATGATGCCCTGATGTGTCTGCATAAGGGGTGGGCAGGGACAGGCAAGCTGATAACCTTCTCATCAGTGAACTGAGGCTCAGAGAGGTTACCTACTTTTCCGAGGTTGCTCAGCAGCCAGGTCCCAGATCTCGCTATCACAACCTCAACTGCCCATGAAGAGGAACACTGTTCTCCTAATGCTCTGACTCTCACCATCCAGGCAGTGGCGCTGGGAGGTGCCATGGGCCAGCTCAACAGGAAGCTGGTTCTCTTGCCCCAGGATCCACCTGAGTGGAGCACCAGCCTGGGGTACTTACCGTGTGGAGGTGCCGGGCAGCGGGCGCCCCGTGTCCACCAGCACGCACCAGCAGTAGCCCGTGGACTGGTGGCACTGCACTGGCTTATACAGCCCCCCGGGGGCGCACTCTGGGATAACGATGCCCTCACGGGGATTCTGCCGGGCCTCTTCCAGGGCACTCTGCCTCTCCTGGTCACAGGAGTGGACCTTCTCTGCAAAGGAAGACACAGCCTGTGGTAACTACAGCTCCAGTGAGATCATTGCTGCCTTCTGTGCAAAGGCCCAGCCGGGCCCCAAGGAACAGATGGCTTGACTGTGTCCCCCACACCGGCCCATGAGAAGCGCTATGGCCCTGTTCACGGCCAGTGCTGAGTCACATTGACACCCAGTAGATTCTAGCCTGGGGTGGCAGGGCCTCTCAGGAGGGTGGCCATGGGCCGGTGGGTGGAGGGGCATGTGGGGGTGGATTTCCTGGCTGTTGTCACAGTGGTTCCTGCTAATGCACTGTCTGCTGGCTCTGGGAGAGGTGGGCGCCAGAGCCTGACTCTGTGAGGCCAGTGAGGTGACGAGCTGACAGGAATGCCTGTGCGTGGACACTCTCCAAGCCCAGGCACAGCAGGATGGAGCCACGGGCCACCTGCCTCAGGGGGAGCCACGCTCAGTGCCCAAGGGGAGCAGACACAGCCTCCAACAAAGCTGGCCAAAGTAAGCCAAGTGGACTTGATCCTATTACACAGCACTGCTCCCAACCAGTGGGAGAGAAACATCCCGGGGGAAGGTGTCTGCACTCAGGGGCCTCAGGAAACATGGGAATGTGTCTGACGAGCCACATGAGGTTTCCCGGAGCCAGACCCAGGCTGAGGCAGCGTGTGGGGCCCTGTGCCAGACAGGGCCAGACCCCCAAAGCCACTCACCTGAAAATCCTACCCTGTCAACCAAACTGACTTCCCTTTCTTGTTTTTGTTTGTTTGTTATTGTTGGTAAGCTGTGCTTTGTCTTGTAATTATTAAACATCAATTAATAGCATTGGCTTTCTTTTCTTCTTATAAATAAATTTTTTTAATCCATGATCCCACCAATTAAATGCTACCTCCCCTAGATCTTTCCTCATATACATACACATGAAAATACATACGCACGCACCTACTTGGATTTTTACAATATCAGGGATAATGTCATGAACCTATTCAATTATTTCTTAATCTACTTATTTATTTGTTGATTTATTTTTTTTCATGAATGTCATTTCAGACTTTTCCTCTGGAAGAAGATGGCAGGAATACAGTCTTGAGCACGCTGTGAAATTCTCACAGTATGTTACAAAAATAGCATTCCTAGGGCCAATGATCTGGCATCAGCAGCCTGGAAACTCATGCTACTCACTGACCGGCAGAACAATTGGTCAAAACAACAGAAACTCAACTCTGAAGGAGCCAGCCCCGTTGAAATAATGGCTCTGTTCATGATCCACATGTGAACAGCACAGATGTTTAAACTGGTTGTGCCCAGAGATGCGAAGCAGCTCAACCCTGTCCTAGAGAGATGTCAGACAATAGGGAAGTCATTGTCTCACTGGGGGAAAATTGCTGGGAGGTGCTGCTCCACGCAGGAGGAAGGGAGTATTTCCTTAGAGGCATAAGAACATCTGAGGGTTGGGAGGCAGGTCTGCATAGCACGTTCACTATCCAACCCTCATTTTGAATTTGCGAATTGAAAAACATACTGTTGTTTTCATAGCGCAAACACAGCCGAACTAAACAGAATCTCCTTGGCTAGAGGAACAGGTTTTTTTTAATAGCTGATAAGTATTAGACTAGGGATTCTGAACCTGATTTTTGAGGCAGCTTAGGAAAGAGACGTAAACCGATGGGTGAAACCTGGCTTGAACACCCAGAGGTTTCGCTTGCGTCCCTGGTTGGGTTGGAGCCCTGGCACCCTCCAGGGGATCACGCAAGTTTTTCAATAATTCCCCGACCCCAGTCTGGTAGCCTTATTTTCCTACATCATATTTCATGCCACAGAAAAGACAGAGGAGCAAAACCAAAGGAAAACAGCTTTTGACTGGCCCCACATTTGTGGAGCAATCTGTGACAGAGGCTTTACATTAAGATCCTCCTGGCCAACGTTCTAAAGCCATAAATCAGACTGAAAGGCAGACACGAAGCGGTGGGCAGGAGCTCCCCCAGGGGCAGAGTGAATGATGAACCTGACTGCACACCACTGGGGATCCTGAAACTGTGGAAATGTGGAGAGGAGCCATCTAAGAAGAGGTGGGAGTTGTGGTTTGGGGGCTGTTGACATATTTCTGGAAGTCCTTGAAGGTTGTTCTGAAATGCTTTTAGCCAACTTCCATAGAGGCCGCACCAAGTTCAACGAAGAATAAAATCCATACCAATGAGAAAGTTTGCTAATTTGGGGAAATGGGGGCCAGCGTGGAATTAGAGAGGTCAAATGCAGGGTTCACTACTCTTTTATTTGTTTGTTTGCTTTCTTTTTACTTTATGTCAGACTCTACAAGTCCAGGTGCCCCTCTAAGGGAGAGACGGGAAAGGTTTATAATATTAGCACCAACAGCTTGTGAAGAGTACACAGAGAGCGTGTCTTCCAACAGAGAGAAAATAATCTCCCTCAGGGCCATCTTTAAACTACTAATAGTCAAAACAAATATTCATTGAGTAGCACGTGCCAGGTGATAGACCAAGGGCTTTCCTTGCCTGCTCTCTCCATCTGTGCAAGGTGGACACTAGGATTCTGCCCATTTGGTAGACAAGGAAGATGAGCATCGGTGAGGTCCATGAATTTTCCCAAGTTCACTCAGGCTGGAAAGAGGAGGTCTGGGGTTCCAGTCCAGGGCTCCTATCTTGCTAACCTCTAGGCAGACCTGCCTCTAAGTTATTTGCTCTTGGGGAAAAATGTATTTATTTTTATAGCATGCCATCTTGCCAGGTCAGCCACTTTGCCATCTCCAACTGCTGCATTCAAAATCAAGTGTGTCAGAACGCGCACTCGCTCACTGTACACAGTGCGGCCTCTTCTGACACAATTTTTTCTCACCTTTCACACATTACCTAAGTATTTTCCCCTCTTTGCCTCAGATCTGAAAAACTTAAAAGCCAACTTTGTACCTCCCCTGCCATGACAGAAGAGCAAACTGAACAATAATAGCTAACATCCACCTGAGTGTTCACTGTGCACAAGACTGGCACTGGTATATCACTTGCAGGAACTCGCTGTCAACTGGTCACAAGCCCCTAAGACAGTTGCTCTCATCCTCATCATCATCCTCACTGATGCTCTCATCATCCTCACTGAGCGCAGGAGGATCTGGGAACACAGGCTGGCTGTGTGATTTTCCCAAGGCCATACAGGTAGGAATGGCAGAGCTGGGATTCCAGTCCAGCTGTGCTTCTTACATCTGCACTGTTTCCTCTACCTGCCATAGATAGGCTACTTTGATTCCTGTTGCAACCTGCATTCTTCTACTTGGGTGTGGCAATGAATGGCACCTTGCTAAATGCATGCCTTCCAAGTTTGTTGACTCTGACTTGCTTTTCTCAATGGAAAGGGCAGTGGTGGCAGTACATGACCTTCAGCCCTGAGCTTTAAGAGGCCTTGATGCTCCCACTTTGACTTTCTTGGGAACCACCTTGAGACCCCCACCTAAGGAAGCTGATCTAGCGCACAGGAGGATGAAAAGTCACACACAGAGAACTGAAGGGGCTCAGCCCATAGCCAGCACCAATTGCCAAACATGTGAATGAGGTCATCTTGAACATTCTAGCCCAGATGACCCTCTAGCGGGATGAGACCAGGAGTGAGTTCCAGTAGAACCAGTCAAGGAACTGCCCAGTCAACCCACAGAAACATTAGAAAGGACACGTTCTTTTTCCTTAAGCCACTAAGTGTTGTAATAGTCAAATAGCACTAGATAACTGGAACACCTAGATTTGCTCAACTTTTTGTCAATTTACCCTGTATGTTTGTAGCCCTCTCAGACCCTTCAGCCAATCAACCAATTGATCGATTATTCCTGTAGGGCTGCCCCAGAGGTCATGCAAATACTAACCACTGTACAGCAAGGATGAATAGAAGAATTCAGAAAGATCATCAGGAACAAAGATGTGTCATTAGAGACCAAGACTAAGATCATCCACACCTTCATATTTCCAATTACTATGCACAGATGAGGAAGCTGGACAGAGAAGATGGCTGATAGGGAAAAAATGGGTTCACTATGCTTAGGTCTCTGGATACATTGGACTACCAGAAAGATGAACAGGTGAATTCTAGAGCAAAGTAAGCCTAAAACATCCCTGGAGGAAAAATGGCAAAACTGAAGCTATCCTGCTTCAGGCAATAATGTTGGGGAAAATGGAAGGCAGCAGGAAAACAGGAAGACCAAAATGAGGCTCCAAAGAAGAACCCCTCAGCATGAGTGTACAGGAGCTGAGTGGGGTGAGTCTATGACATCGCTCATTCCTAAGGTCACCAGGAGTCAAAGCTGACTCAATGGCATATCACACACGCGCGCGCGCACACACACACACACAGCATAAGCTCTTTCTATATCTGAGGACCCAGAAGCCAGTACCATCCCTGAAGCCATGTTTACCCCCCTACCTTTCTGAGTCCCTACCCAAAGAATCTTACCATTTCCAACAGTTAGTTTTTCTAGATAACAAGAACTCACCTTGAAAGAAATCTATTTCAAGGGTCTTTTCTTGACCTTTGGGTCAGAGAGGGAGCTCTTCAGAAGTGAACATTTACCATTCTAAAATATTTGATCTCTGCTTAGGGGAGTTCAGGGAAGAATGACAAGATTAGCAAGTCTGGCCTGATAACTCAAGAGAATGGGCCAGGACTATCTGCAAACACTTGAAAGACATAAACAGCAGGGGACAGGAAACCATCAGGGCTGTCCAAGGGGCTTGGGAATAACTGAGCACACATTCCTACATGCTCCTACATCCACCCCTATAATCCTATCCTGGAAGGTGCAGAGAAGAAGGGAGAGTCAGGTCACTCCCACCTGACAAGGGGTAGTTTAAGTTTTACTCACAAACCTCTAATGGTCTAAAGGAAGGAATGCAACAGAGAAGCATCCTGTGGGAGAAACAGGCACACTGTCCAGCCCTCGTCATCAGAAAACATGTCTCCCTCTGTACCAGCAATTACATGGAGCACAAGAGCAAAGCAGCACTAAAGCTGGGGGGGGTGGGGGCGGGGGCAGCTAGGGTTCTCTAGAGAAACAGAATGAATGAAAGATATGTATATATTTATCATATATATGCAAAAAGAAATTGATTGATAGGTTGATTGATTGATTAACTGATGTCTGAAATCTGTAGGGCAGACCAGTAGGCTGGAAATTTAGGCAGGGTTTCTATGTGAGAGTCTGGAGACAGAAGTCCTTCTTCTTCAGGAATTCTCAAATTTTGCTCTTGCACCGATCTCGGATGAGGCCCACCCATCATCTGCTTTACTTAAAGTCAACTGATTTTAAATGTTAATCACATCTAAAAGAAATTGCCCTGGCTGGTGTGGCTCAGTGGAGCACCAGCCTGCAATCTGCAAGGTCGCCCATTCCATTCCCAGTCAGGGCACAGTGCCTGGGTTGTGGGCCAGGTCCCCAGCTGGGGGTGTGTGGAAGGCAACCAATTGATGTATCTCTCAAACACCAAAGTTTCTCTCCCTCTTTCTCCCTCCCTTCCCTTCTCTCTAAAAATAAATAAATAAATTTTTTAAAAAATACCTCACAGCCACATCTGGAGTAGTGTTTGACGAGACTGGGTGCTGAAGCCTAGCCAAGTTGACGCATACAATTAGCTGACACAAGGTCCATATGAAAACTGAGGGCAAGGGAAAAAAGTCAAATCTGATAGAAAACCAGCCACAGGGGGAAGACTGGGAAGAATCACAGCTGGTAGGAACATGTACTGGGGAGATGCCTCAATGAACAGAGTCTTTCCAGATAGGAGGGTGATCCTGAGTCTTGGACCTACCACAGGACCCTGAGAAACGCAGAGATCAGGGCTCACAGGGAGGATGCAGAGGAGGTCAGAGGCCTTTGGGGGCCCAGCTCTCATGCAGGCTGGTACTAGATATGTACTGGCACCATGTTGGGCTCTGGAGAGGCCAGAAAAGTTTTGTAAAACATAGCAAGAGGAAAGAACTCGCCATGTGATCTTAACCTACCCTCATTCCTGCCTCCCTCCATCCCTGAGGGCCCCAGCCCAGAGTGAAATCTCCCTGCACTGAGTCTAAGGCTGTCCCTTCATGCCCACCTTACTCTGTCACATCCTTCCTGATCCTTCACTGCACCCAACCTTGGCCCCCAGCTCTTTATTCACAGGAGAACCATGGACTCTAGAGTTTAAAGGATCCACACAGAGTAGTCCAAGAACCTCTTCATTGATTGAATCCTGCTAGGTCATACCCAGCCACAGAATTCAGTGCTAGCCTGACACTTCAGAGATGGGACTACCCACCGCTGAGTTAATCACCACACGATGGGGATGAGACCCCAGAGGCCGCAAAAAGAATATCTGTCCCTTTGACTCATCCTGGGAAATAATACACTCAACTCTCAGACTATCAGGTTCTAAATTTTCTTAGGGAAAAATAAAATCAATAAAAGGTTACCCGCTTAAGAAATGAGAGAGCTTATTTACGTTTCATTGCAAAAGGAATCATTGCACCAGGCCAAGACGATTCAGAAAAACACTGGCATTTTGTTGCCTACAATCACCCTGAAACCCCTTTACATACCGCATACCCACTTAGCCTCATCCAAAATTAATGAAATGCTGAACGATAACCCCAAATGACGAATCATGTGTTCAAAACCACCTTCCCTAAATCACCACATGAAATTCCAGAGGCGTAAGGAATCGCAGCTCCTAAGGCAGGGTTCTCTGGGTTGACTTGTGGGTGTGCCATCCAGATGGTGCAGAGGATCTGGCCAAAGAAAGGAGGGCAGAAACAAAAGGAGGGTGGGAGCAGGTCTGAAGGCCCTGACTCCTGTTTCTTGAAGGGCCCGCCCAGGTCCTAAAGATGTGGTCCGCAGGGGAGGAGATGCCGCGGGAGGCCATAGTCTTTGGAAGGAATTTATGGTACATCACTGAGCAGAGCTTTTTGTTGATTGAGCTGCACAGGATTTTAGCACTTAAGGCTTCACGCCAACTCTGCGAAGAAGTTATTTTTCTTACTTGTGGCTTTGCACTTTTTCACAGGAGGGGCTAAATGGCCCCAGAGGACCATGTTTCCAGGCTCCATTTGCTGGGCTGGCTCTGTCTTTCCACCCTGGGCTTCCGTCACATCCAGCATAGAGCCATCACCTGCTCCCAAGTCTCAGAGCCATCCAGGGTCTCCAAGATCCCCACAAAGAGAAAGGAAACCCATAGAAACATCACTCAAAGCTCCCTTTGGAAGAGAAAACAGATAATAGGCCTAGAAAGGGAGAGCCCAGAGGAAGAAGCAGATGTGCTGACAGAGAACAAGGTCAACCCCTGAAGTCATGCTCAGGTGTGTATCAGGGAGGGGTGGGGCTGGGAGAATAGAAACAGAATATGCACGCTTTGGAAACAGACACCTCCTCTATGGGAATGTTTCCCCCATCTCATTTATTCTAAAGGCCCTTTTCCCCATAGAGTAGGCAGTCAAATTAAGTGAAAATGATAACGTCATCTCCCAGTCTTAACCTACAATGGGATCTTGGGCTGCTTTCCTGGAGGAAAGCCACATTTCTGATGAACTAACTGGCTGAGAGATGAGATTTCTTCAGCTCCTGCCTGGAAGAAGAGAGTGTGGTATGAAAGTTCATCGGGATGGCTGTTTCCAAATGCCAGAGGGATCTCAGGGCAGCCAGAGGGAAGAGGTTCCAGGAATGGGGGTAAGCAGGGTTATCTGCTTCCTTGCCAAACTGAAAGCAAGAGTAAGTACCTATTCCCCTGCTCCTGCACCCGCCACCCCAGGACAGACCCTGAGGCAGGTTCTGTTGCTATTTCTTGGAGTCAACAAGAGCTGGAATAAAGGCAGCATAGCATGGTGGTCAAGACATGGGCTTTGGGGTCAAATGAATCAGCCTCTACCACGTGTTAGCTCTGTGATCTTGGGCAGTGTACTTCGCTCTCCAAATCCCTGGTTTCTTACCTGTGTAAGCAGAGTAACAATAGCACATGCCTTAGGTCATTATGAGGATTAAATGCAATAGTGTATGGAAAGCAACTGGCACCAGGGTAAGCTGCTAAATGGTAAATTATTAGCTGATCTAAGGAGCAGTGTCCTCAGCAAATGTGGAGTAAACCCAGACTTCCGGACCCCTCCTGTGAATGGCCAATGTCCCTAACTAGACTGCAGGGGCTGACCTCAGGCAGGCCACGGAAACAGCCTGCTCCAGGGGCAGGTGACAAAGGGATGCACTCTAGGTAAACTCAAACAAGAATATAACTGAGAAACAGTCTGCTTTTTATGCTCACTAGGCCAACAACTCAAAACAATGTCTATGATACAATAATCCCTCCACACTGGGGTGGACGGCCCCCTCCCTGAGCCACACCAAGAGCCCAAGGTTAGCTCCTTCCTGAAATGGGCCTTGTATTTCTTCTATGAGCCCCTTAGCACCAAGCACAGGGTGTGATACATAATAGTTGTTGATGGGCCTGCGACCCTGAACAAGGTCCTTAACTAGTCTGAGTTCCTTTTTCTTATTTAAAATGAAGTGGTGGTGCTAGGTGAGACCACGCTCATGGCCCATGGTCTTACAATTAGACGGCGTTAGATGCAATCCCCACAGTGCAGGGAATTGCGCAAGCACCATGAGGGCCTGAGTGTAGGGCAAAGCTGCTGGGGACCTTCAGGTTCTTTCTTGTACCTCGCACTGCCCTCCATACCCGTGTTGGGTGGCCCAGCCTGCTATGGCTCAGAGGCCTCATCTGCAGAATAAAATTAACACAGCCCATCCCCATGCTGGCATTGGCTGAGAGCACCTCTCCCAGGGTGTGTCTGAAGTGGGCTCAGTCCACCAGGCCTGTGGCTAGATGACATGTTACAGGTGAGGAAGGTGTAAGGGAAAATGACACACCAAGCCGCCTGCCTAAATGATTTTTTTCTGAGGAATGGCCCTGCATGGTGCTCCACTGTGACCTCTTCCTTCCCTCACAGACAGAAACTGAGGAGTGGAAGAAAACAAGACATAGCTTCTACCGAAGATACTTCTGCTGGGATGGACTGTCCCAGTAGAGCTGGTAAACACCTGTAAAACAAAGTTTCCCCCAAAGCATCACTGACTCACATCCCTCAAACACAAGAAAAGGCTCCATCTCAACTGACTCATGCCATTAAGTGAGCTCACATGACCCTTCCAGCAAAAGGAAAATGAAATGCTTCACCATGGTTTTGCAATGAGAAGCGGCAAGCTTGTCTTCTTTCTAGTTTTTCTCAGTAATTCGTTGACCTTGCCCTTTAAGGACAAGAGCTAATAAATAAAAATTCAGGCAAGAAGGAAACAGGAGGCATAGGCCAAAGGAGAAGATGGGAGTGAGATTTTTTTTTTTTAAATTTGTCAAAATAAAGTATCACAACTTCACTCTTTCTCCCCTCAAACACTAATGTCGCATGTGTGTGTTTCTAAAATGTATACCCTGCCTACTTCCAAAGCCATTTTACAAATAAACACAGACTGAAGACCCTCAGATCAAAGCAGAGACCAGGACTGACTTTTAGCAAACTGGAAGAAATCAATTACAATGCCTCGGCAGGACCTTTGATTTCCGTTGTTTTTTTTTTTTTTTTTATCAACAGAGGCCAAAAGAATAAACTCAGAGACACGTGGTTTTGCTATCAACCCTAAAAAACAAACAAACTCACCTACAGAAAAAACACAACGTTTGCTGGCTGAGCAAGTTCCAAAGGCTGGATCATGCCCCTACCCCCCACACCACTGCACCTCTGTGTTCCAAGCAAACACTACAGGGTGAAGGCCCAAGGCAGCCAGAAAAACTAGTTTTAAAACAAGGTAAGAATGGACTGGGGTCGGGGTCTCAGCTCTCTGGGGCTTCCAAACATGTTTATGGCTCTTCTCTGCAAAGAGAAAACCTGAGAAGGGCCTTTGTTGCCACAGGAAAAGACAGAGATGATCACCTGTCCCCAGCTCTGTTCTAGTGGCCCTGACTGATCGAGACACCTGCATGAGATAGATGGGCAGACATCCAAAAGGCCAGTTACAGAACATCAGGGGTTTGTTTTTGTATAGGTATTTTAAGTGCACACAAGTCCAGACCCATCCCACGGCAGCTAACGTTAGTGGATTACTCATTCTTCCTTCCAATCACGTCATGTGCAAGATTCCAGGTGGCTGTGGGGTATTTGCTTACAGCTACCTCTGGTTTCCCTGAGAGCTGTTTATTTTTCCAGGCCTCAGGTCATTACATCACCCCACGGTTTCTGGGCAGGCCAAGAGTGCTGGTTTGGGGGTAGGGGAATCAGCCAGGAGGTGCAGTTGCCTCAGTGACCCCCAAACCCAATCAGAGCAGTGGTTCTCTAGGCAGGAACTTCCCGGGTGGAGGAGGAACAATCCAAATGCAGTCAAAGGGACCCGAAGCAGGCCCAGAGGCACCATGCTCTTCCTGCGGACAGGTCAGGCAGGCTGCTGTGGCATGGGTTGGGAGTTAGGCAAACTCGCTGAGGTATGAAGACACAAGGGAACATTTTCCCAGCAAAACTTAGAAGAATGCATTTCTACTGCGTCCCACTGAGGGCTGTGTCTGGGGACAGTCACCAAAAGCTGTTACATTGGTTTGCTGGGCAAAGAGGCAGGAAGGAAATACATGGTCTCTTTCTATTTAACCCAGAGAGCCAGCTCCTAAGGCCCTTTTGAAGTCATCCCACATTAGATCATGAAAGACATTAACTAGAAAAAGATGGCGATAAGGGAAAGGTAAATGATCCCACCTGAGGCTACAGGAGTCAACCCCTGGGGCCTTGGACCAAAGAAAAAGGCCTCTGTGCCTTGCGAGGACTGCCATGCTATGCAGAGAGGAGTAAGGCTCAAAGAATCCTATTTCCTGAGAGATACTATTTTCCCGGAGGAGAAAACAGATATTTGTCATACCAAAAGAAGAAGACAATGATGAAGCCCAAGACAAAGACAAAGAAGAAGACGAAAAAGAAAGAAAGAAAGAAAAGACTTTTATAAATAATAGCCATAGGCAAGTGTTCACAAATGGTAAAATTGGAAGCAGTGGGATATGGGATGAAGAATGAGTTGAAGCCTAGTTTTTGTCATTTCTTTAATCTCTCTACTCTCTCCTATAAAATGTAGATGACTTTTTAAAATTGTTTTAATTCTAGTTATATTAAGACATTCCTTGGTAGCTAACCCCCAAAACAAAAACCTCAGCAACAGTCCATACGTTCTTATAGAAGCACAACATAGCATCTGGCTAACATCCATGCATGAGAAGATGCCCACTGTCAAATCCTAGGTGTTAGCTGACCAGGCACGTGGGCTTCCCAATGCAAGAACTCCTGGTCAAAGATCCAGAAGTCCAATGAGGCAAACCTGTCAACACTGAAACTACCAAGTACTTAAAAGGTAACACTGGTCATGGTGAACACATGACAAAGTCTTAAAAACAAGGACCAAAATCTCCAGGAGAAACAAAGAAGACAGAATCAGTCTGTAGGCATATGTGTCATGTTATTGCAAAACATTGGCTCCCCAGTGGAACCTTTCCAACATCAACAGTCCCCAGGCCAGAAAACAAACCTGGCGTCACAGGGTCTGAGTGTGAAAGAAGGATGACTGCAGTGCAAAAGAAGTTGTGATGGCCTCTTTGCCTCTGAGACAGAAAGCTGAGAAGAAGAGCTCTCACAAAGTCTGTTCCAGGTCCACTCCAGCTTCCCCAGAGATGTGGACCAACACTTACTGCAAGCCAAAATTTTTCAGCAAACTCTAATGGGAAACCCTCTCAGGGGCTTGACCCAGAAGTTCCAGTCCATACCAGACCCAACTGCCCAGACATGAGTTATCCTTAAAATATAGCTGACTACTCATCAAACCAAGGGAGATCATCTGAAGAGTGGCTCACACAATACCTAAAGATATTTCATCAAGAGTAGCTATAGCTTTGATCTCTCTCCCAATCTCCCAAAGATTAGTCCTTTACACTAATCTTACAGACATATCTGCGGCCAACTAGGAAAAAATTAAGTGTGACTGTGCCCACATCTAACAAAAGGAAGGTGATTATACCAGCTTGGAAATCATTTCTCAACATGACCCTTTTACTCACCCAACTGGAAACTACATAGAAGTAGGAACGGAGAGAAGAACTCTGTAGAGGCAAACAGCGTCAGCTAATGTGACAGCGCTTGACCACATGCAGAGAATACAACTCAAGAAGAAAGGCACTCTGTTCCCAAGGATAGGTGGTTTTTTCCAGCCCCACCACTTACTAGCTGTGACTCAGGACAAGTTACTTCCTCCCTCTTTGTCTCTGACCCTTTGTCTGTAAGATGCGACAGTAACAACACTTATACGGTTATGGTAGAGCCTGAATGAGGTAACACACATGAAGTTTCACAGGACCTGACACAGATGAGCTATGATGACAGCAAGGATTCTGATTTTACTGAGGATGATGATCTTTCCTCCTCTATCCTTCCCCAAAGTCATCCAACACTCACAGAGTTTCTAATCTAGGTAGAAAAGTTAACCATTTATAAATAAAAAATGAAGCAGTTCATGGAAGCAATTGCTCAATGTCAAATGAGTGTTCCAGGTATAAGATGCTGTATAATATCAGAGACAGCACACTTGGTCACAGAATGAAGTCTCATACTGGGCTTTACAGGGGAGCTCAGGGACTGGGGAGACCATTTGCAGATGTCACTTCCAGGTACTACAAGCACCAAAACCACTTCTCTATGACTTAACGATATTTGCCTGACCATGATGGAGAAGTAGAGAAGATTCTAAGTCAATTTAACTACTAAAACAGAGCCAAAAGGTTATTAATTTTTTGGCTGTTTTTCTTTTTTAGCTGAAAGTGTCAACTACTCAAGAAAGACATCCCTGGGATAATAATTCAAGACAATTCAAGTTGGAAGGGATAAACTCATCGAATCTCATTCTATAGCTGTCGCAACTGAAGACCAAACAGGTTAAATAACTTGCACAAGCTCATACAGAAGGTAATCATGGGGTAAGCAAGTGCAACCATGATCAGGTAAGTAGCAAATAATCTAAGGCAGATTATTTACCTGAATTTCTTATATTGGTGTTGTTCAGTTTGGAGTCCTTGATTACCAAGTGTTTAATCCATAGAGTGGGAGCTGTGATTTCTGGAAAAAAGAAACAAAACAAAACAAAACGGAAAAACAGAGGAAAAAGAGACTATAAAGTCTGGGCAAAGAGAACATAACATGTCAATTGGAGTGTAACCCCATTTTTTTAATAGCTTTTTTTTAAAGCCTGAGGCTTTGAAAGGCTTGACTATCTGCCTCATCTTCACTTTGTCCCAAAACCTGTCCCTTTCTCACTACAGAAGCTCCTCTGCCCATCAGTCTTCAGGAGCCAAGCCCCTCCTGTTCCGGGAGGCAGAGTGGTCAGAGTCCAAAAGCGCTGAGCCACTCCATCCAGGAATAAAAATATTATCCCAGGAGGTGAGGAACATGGGTCAAGCCAAGTCTCTCTCAGCTGCTTCCCTGGAAGAATTTAAAAGGGATAAATCAACAAATGAATTGTAAACAAACCACAAAGACCATTTTGGAGGAAAACGGCTGAGCCGCAACAGATTGTAGGTGCCGAGACTCTGCTGCTCGTGGGAAGGAGAGCAAAGGCTCTACCGTGCACTCCAATGCCCTGTCCAGTGGTTGCCTGTTGTATAGAGCCTGACCTCCATTCAGAGAGCGCTGGGGTGTTCCTAGGCCCCGCGTGGCTTGGCTCACCAGTGGACAGGTGGTGTGAGAATCCAGGGTGACCCCAAATGCACTGTACAGTGACGAGATCTTCAGTGGGAGTCTCCCCACTTGCTGTGGTCTCCATTCCCCACCCAGTCCCCCAGGGTCCCAGACATGTCCGTGATAAAGGACCTTGGTGGATCACAGAAGCATGTGAACTTCTAGGCATGAACACACATATGTCCCACTAAATGATCAGTTAAAATGCACAGCTCACGTTTCAGTTCCTCCATTTAGAGCCGGGCCTGTGCTAGCCACAGTACCAAACACTTGCATGATCTCCCTTTTTCCTCTGAGTCACTGTCCAGTCTCCTGATCGGCCTGGATGCCCTTGGCTGAAGGCTGCTAAAGCGTGCTGTATCTTGCCCCAACAGCTGAACCTGGCTGTCAGACTTGGCACTGTGCCGAGCTTTCTGCTCCTCCTCATGGGAGCCTGGTGTACTTAGCAAAGCACTCTGAAGATTAAAGGCTCAGGGCACCTCAAACTCAAACCAGGCCAGCCTTTTGTACCCCAACTTTCTCCAGAACACCCCCTACACCTCCCGGGGATATCCAACCTCTGACTTGCCACCAGCCACCACTATTTCTCTTGACCTAGATTTTCTCCTTTCCCCAATGTCCCAAGCAAACCAGCTCCACTAACCTGGAATGCCCTAGTTCTTTCTCCCTACTTTCAAAGTCCAGTTCAAATCCCACCCATCTCCTCACAGAACCTTCCCCCAGACCACAATGATCTCTCTTGTAAGTTTCTGCTACAATCACAATGGTGGCCATATAATTAAGCACGTAAAGCCCTCCAGTGATTGATTGCTGCTGTCTTTAGAGTGAACGCTTCGTCCTATGTCCCCTTCTCCCCAGAGGCCTCGCACGAAGCTGGGCACGGAGCAGGAGCTCCTACGTGCTGGCTCGTTCACTGGAGGGATGATGCCGGCCGACTGTCTGCCGGCCGTGGCTCCCCGATCCTGGCAGCTTGCAGCGTCCGTCCAGGCTGTGTTATTACTGGACGTCAGCAGCTGGGCAGGAAACCTGGCGAGGACGGAGGGCCTTTCCAGAAGCAGAGTGTACCCGTTCCTGGGAGGATTTGCATTTTTTTAAAAGGTTAAAACAACCCAGTGTAAACTGGAAGAAATTAAAATTTAAAAGGAAAAAATAATACCAATAAAGCTTAAACAAACATCCGAAGGAAAGATCTACCTTCCCCCAACCTGAGCCCGGGCCGGGGAGAGTGGGTGGGAAGGAACACCAGAGCTTACCATCCCCGTCGAACACCGGCTGCGTCTCCACTGTGGGCGTCGGCTTGGATCCATCATCTGAATTGAGGGTTAAAAAGAATCGAAAAGAGACTACCATTATTGAGGTAAATACTATCTACTCTCCAGCACTGTTGAATGGTTTGGGTTTGCACATGGCCCGGCCAAGTCCCAATGAAGAGACCGAAGAGGAAGAAGAGAAAGAAGAACAGAACGAGAAGGGAAAGAGAACCACGGAGAGACACCAACAGTAGGACAAATTCAGGTGTGTGCTCGCCCTTTCAATGGAGTTAGGCTATGATGGCTTTGGGGGACCCTTCCTCACTGACCTGAGTTCCTGGTTCCTCCTGATGGAAGGCTGGAGGGCTGTCTTCCCAGCAGCCCTGAATTCTGGCCACATGTGATAAGGCCGTCACACACAGTAGCATCAAATTCTGTTGTGTCCCCTGTTTCTCCCTGCCCTCTTGTCAAAGGCAGCAGCCCGGGACCTTTCTAGGGGTCCTCATGAAAGAGCTTCAGGAAAACAAGAAACTGTGGTGCGAATCCCTTCCAAACTTCTAGCTATTTCTCCATGGGGAAGACAGTCAATAATAATGTAATAACTGTGTATGGGGACAGAGGGGAACTAAACTTATCGGAGTGATGACTTTGCAAATTATATAAATGTCTAATCACTATGTTGTACACCTGACACTAATATAATATTGTATGTCAACTGTAATTGAAAGAGTAAAATGAATAAATAAAATTTAAAAATTAAAAAGAAGAGAAGGCAGGAAGGACCATCCTCTTTCCAGTTCACTACACTGAAGAGGTCAGGAACCCTGGGAAACAGCATGTACCCCAGTTCCCTGTGAGAGGTGGGGGCAAATCACATAAGAAGGGACCTTGGGAAACTGCACCCTGGATCTGCTTCCACATTTCTAACACAGACGATGGGAGCAGGGAGTTTCAGTAACAAAGTCCCAGTATTCATGGTCCAAGCAGTGCTGGCAGCTTTCTCTGCAGAACAAGGACTTCTGCAAGTCAGGAGCGAATGCAGATTGTACCTACCTTTCAGGATTCAGTTATTTTCATCAAAATAGAACCTTAGTTTACAGCAGTCATTTCCAACATTTTTTTTCCATTATTGTCCACCTAAGAAGCATTTTTAGACATTTTTCGCCTAATAAACAGATACCCTCTATGTAAGGTATGTGCATCTATAACTTTGTATGTAAACAGAGGGTACTCCCCACCCCCACAACCAATGTTTTTCTCCTTAGTGAGAGCCTGGAGCAGGTATCTTTGGCCCAGGGAGAAGGCATAGTTTAGAGAATTACTCTCTGTTTTCTCCCTCAGCGTGTGGAGAGAACGAGGGCACTGTGGTCTCAGACATTTTTACGATTTCACCATCTCTCTCTTCCTAAAACCTCCAGAAGTCTTTTAGAACTGAACACTTTATTCTCCAAGTATTAACTATTTATGGAGAATGCACGTTCTCAGACTTTCTTTGCAAAGTCAGTTCAATCATCAGTAGTAACAACCAGGCACAATTTGGAGCTCCCAGAACCTTTGGCTGACTTCCCTGCATTTTCTTAAAAGAGCAAAAAAGAACACAGCGTGCTGATCCCTTTCTTGCACCAACACCCAACCCTTGAGATCTTAAGATTGGAGAGCTATGCAGACCCCAACCCTTGCTGGAGGCTGAGGTCAGCACCAGGACAGCAGTGTGACACCTGACCCTGCTATTTTTCTCATGCGCTGACACCAAGACCGAACTGTCACAGGGCCAAGGCAATCCTCAACTTGACCATCATCCCAAGGAATAAGATACAGCAGGAAGAGAAGAGTAACTAACCATGCTGGATATCTTATTCACCTCCAGCTGGAATCCAGAAGAGACACCTTTGATGCCAAACTGGGTAAGTTTGGTCTGGAAGTCACTGAGGGAGGATAAACACGGGGCAGTCTCACAATGCCATTTTTTTAACAGCATCACTTCCCCTGACCCTATTAACACCTCTTTCCATTGAATTCAATGAACCACTGAATGAGGTCTTTTGGCAGCTGCAATACGCATCTGGTAGCTCCAGCTGGATGCACAGTTCACAGTGTGACTAGTCCTTTGCACAGGGTGGAGGGGAGTCTTAAGGGCAACAAAGGGAAGGTGAGAGATCAAACATTGCCAGAGGGACAGCTCTGGGTGAGAATCCAAGGGGAAAATGGCTTATGTAATATTTTAATATTCAATTAAAGTCCTCCCATATTTTAAGAGCTGCATCTCTCTCTGACAGGGCAACAGAAAACATCCTGTTTATTTCTCTCACCATCCAGATGAGTGTCTGGAACTGCCCATCTGTTCCAGTGGTCAGAAAAGACTTTCTGCTGCTCAGGGAGAGGAAGGGGGGTTCCAGCCCCCCGGGGAAGTTCTGCACTTCTGCAGGTTAAAGACCTCCTCAATTGCCCAGATGAAGCCACATGCAGGGAGCAAATCCAATCTTCCTTCAGGGATTGTCACAGAGGGTCACAGAGGGTGAAAAGATACAGCTGTACCGCCGCAGGGAGGCCCTAGATGGAAATCTTTGGGAAGTGAGGAAAGACAAGGTACCCTGCTGCCAGGAGAGCCACCTGTGAAATACAGTGTGCCCAAAGGATGGGAAACCAGGCCAAAGCCAACAGGACCCTCTGACCATCATCTCCGGGCACCTGAACACCTGGCTTCCAACTCAGCAAACAAGCACTCCCTTCCACCAAATAGTTCTAAGGCCTGGGTCCAAGGTCCACATCAATTCTGCCTCCTGGCAAACCTTGGGGAGGCACCAGGCCCCACACTGGGCCCTGGGATGAGAGAAAAGCTTCCACGCGTGCTTCTGGCCTCCCAGTCTCCAATGGGGTCACATACCAGGTCCAGGAGTTATGGGCAACAAGTTAGTAAACCTGATCCCCTCACTTCTCTCCTCTGGGCAGGGCTATCTTCTAAAAATGAAGGTTGCCTGCCTCCCCAGCCTCAGGGCACCGAATCAGAGAAAAAGACTTTAAGGCCTTTTAAGGGAGATACAACAGTACTAGAACATCTTATCTTTATGGTTACTTTTAAAATTAGATTTGCAAAATTAAAATCCTACCAAAGTCCTTAAGTTAAAATATAAAGTGATCTTACAACTCAGTAGAAGACAAACAACCTGATTTTAAAAAGGGGGAAATATTTTAATAGACATTTCACCAAAGAAGATGCAGAAATGGCTACTAAATATAACACAGGAAAAGATGCTCAAAGTCATTAGTTATTAGGAAAATGCAAATTACAACCACAGTGAGATCCCACTGCATACCTAATAGCATGGCTAAAATTTTTTTCAATTGACAATATTGAGTGCTGACATGGATGTAGAGAAATTGAAACCCATGTTCATTACTGATGGGAATATAACCACTTTAGAAAAGAGTAGCAATTTCTTTAAAAACTTAAATGTAAGTTTATCATTCAATCCAGAAATTCTTCTCCCAAGAATATAGCCAAGAAAACTAAAAACATGTCCACCTAAAGACATGTTTACAAATATTCACAGCAGCATTATTTCCAGCCTCAAGCTAGCAAGGAATGTTTGTCAATTGGTTAATAAACAGATTGTGATATTTCAGCACTTAAGAGGAATAAATTACTAACACATGTGGCAATGTAGATGAAACTCGAAAACATTATACTAAATGAAAGAAGCCATGTGCAAATACTATATATTGTATGAATCCATTTATATGAAAGACCTAGTAAAGATAAATCGATAGAGCAATGCAGATCTCTGGTTGCCTGGGGCTGGGGGTGGAAGTGGGGTATAACTATAAATGGGTACAAGGTTTCTTTTGGGGGTGATGGAATTGCTCTCTGGTAGTGGTTGAACAACTCCAGAAATGTACTAAATCATTGAATTGTACATTGACAATGAGTAATTTTTATGGTATGTAATTATACTTCAATAAAGCTGTTAAAATAAGAGACAGTAAAGTCAAAGTTATCACATCAATAAATCATCAGGCAGCAGCAGCTGGGTGATCTAAGCAATTCTTGACTTAGAGGGAGAATTTCCATGTATTTTAAAGAAAACGATGCCTGAATCTCAGTTTACATATATGCACATGATAACCTGATGCCTGACATTTATTCTTGGTGATGCTTTGGACTTCCAATAGTAAGACTATTTCTCTTTGATATACCCTAACCTGCTTCTAGACCAAGGGGAAATAGCTAGAACATTGCAAAAGAAGCCAAATTCAAATTTTTCACTTTTCTTACAGGGAGAAACAACTTGGAAACATGAAGGCAAACTTGAAAGACTCTCTCAAGGATGATGTCGAGATCGACAGCATCACTGCATCCAGCAACACTCAAGGTTTCTGGCAGATGGCCTTGCTCACCTAGTCCCACCACCACGCAGGGGAAGTCCCTGGGTTGATAGAAAGAGACTGAGTCTCAGTAAGAAAGGGATTTGCTCAAGGCCCCAGAGGCAGTGAGCAGCCTTGGAAATAGCTCAGACCCAGAGCCATGGAGGTCAGCCTTCCAAAATCCCCAGCCCTGCCTCTTGCCTCCTTGCAGGTGCAGCCCCAGAAAGTTGCAGCCCCCACCCAGGCTCTGGGAGCCCATAGAGGCAGCAGATTTGCATGACAGCACAATTCCTTGCCCCGCAAGAAGGCCTGGCCCAAGCACAGACAGCTGGAAGTCACTTTGACCCCCGATGACACCCCTCAAAGCGTCCTCTGTTTGGCTTTTTGATTCCTGATTGACATTCGCTGGAGAGTGGAGATAAATGCTGGGTGGAGGACAATGTTGATCTGCTCTGACTGTTCTCGGGAAAAGACTTTTCAAAATAACAAGCAAAACAAAACAAAACCCAAAAACATTGGTGTGCTTAGGGAACTGAATAGAGCCCAAGAGGTCCAGGGAAGCAGGGCTGGGCCTTTCAAGGGCCTGGCAAGTCCATTGAGGAGTTAATTGTCTGGGTGTACAATGAGTTTATTCTGACCACATACAAAGAGCTTTCTCTTCCAGGTCCTTCAAAAGCAAATGGGTCAAAGGGGCCAGAGGGGGAATCCTTATTAATGGCATCTCTTGGGGTCTCTGAGACTGAGGAGCCTTGGAGGATGAGAAAAAAAGAAGCCACCACCCCCACCCTGAGATTCGGAAGGAAGGAAGGTCCCTCAATGATCCCAAATGCCCTTCAATCTTAGGCTCTGCCCAGACCGGGTCCATCACTGGTCACCCCCACTTGCATTCTTTTAAGCCTCCATTGGCCATCTTTTTCAAAGACATGGAGATAAACCTCTTGGTGGAGGTGTGGTAGGTTCTTGCTTTTGAAGGGGCCACATTTATGCCAGAGCCATCATCCCCCTAGCATGGGACTCTGGAATCCAGGGTACAAGCCAAGATCACTTATTCTGAGCACCATAAAGAGGCAACTGTGCCTGTTTGCAAAACACCCTTAAAAATCTGGCCCGAATCATACCAGAAGGACAGTGGAATGTTAGTCAACCTTGGCATTTCCTGAGATGCACGTCCCATGACCAACGAGGCCCAGAAATATACTGAGAGCTGTCCTGACTCTGAATTTTGAGAGCAGATGCTATCTCGGCCCTTTGGGTCTTTTCCAGAGCAAAAGATCAATGTTTTACATTCCATCTACCCACCTGCACGCTCCCTTCCCCCAAAAGTGAAAACAAGCTGAAAGCTGTCTTTTCGCAAGCAGTTGCCCACGCCTTCAAGTTGTAATAAGAGCAAAAACAGGAGGCTGGTAAAAAGGGTAGACTAGAGGTGGAAGGGAAGAGAAGGGGGAAAGAGAGGAGGAGGGAGAAGAAGAGGGAGAAGCTAGGTTCACATAGAAGACTTCACTAATTTTTTTTAACGTTTTTATTTTAAAATAATTATCCTGGCTGGTGGCACAGTGGATGAGGCATGACTAGCCATTTTGCCAAGCACATAGGTAGAGGGCAGATAAGCACACAAAAAGATGTTCTTCATTACCCATAAAGACATGCAAATTATGACTATGACAAGATGTCACTTAGCCTCTATTAGGAGAGCTAAAATTTAGAAAGTGAAGATGTGGCCAAATTCGCAAGCTAATGCCACATGCACTGTGCCACCAGCCTGCGAACTCCAAAGGTCGCTGGTTCGATTCCCAGCCAGGGCACATAACCAGGTTGCAAGCCAGGTCTCCAGCCAGGTCTGTAGCTGGAGGCAGGTGAAAGGCAACCATACACTGATGTCTCTCTCTCTCTCTCTGCCTCTCTCCCTACCCATCTCTCTAAAAATAATAAATAAAATCTTTAATGAATAAATAAATATAGATTCACAGAAAGTTGCAAAAATAATACAGAGGTCTTATGTACCCTTCACCCAGGCTCACCCAATAACATCTTTGTAATTAAGATAATTACTTAGGTAGTTTATAATTATATAGGTAATATCCTTATAGCTCAATAGCAAAATCAGGAAGTTTATACTGGGGTAATTTGCAGACCTTATTCACATTTCACCAGCTTTACATGCACTCATTTGTGTGTGTATGTGTGTAGTTATATGCAATTTTATTCACGTAGATTCATGTAGCCATTACCACAATCAAGATACAGAGCTATTCCATCACAAGGATCTCCCCTGTGCGATCCCATTATAATCACATTTCCCCTCCCCAACTTCATCCCTCCCCCTGCCAACCACTACCTCCATCTCTAAAATTTTGCCATTTCTAGCATGTTACATAAAGGGAATCATGCAGTAGATGATCTTTTGAGATTGGCCTTTTGCGATTTATATAATGCCCTTGAGATCCATCCAAGTTGTTACTCATATCAACAGTCTGTCTCTTTTTATTACTGAGTAGTTTCCATGGTGTGGCTGCAACACAGTTTGCTTCAGCCCTTGAAGGACATTTTGGGTTGTTTCCATCTTTGGCTCTTAGAGATAAAGCTGCGGGGATCAGCTATGTACAGGTTTTCGTGTGGACATAAGTTTTCATTTTTCTGGAATAAATGCTCAGGAGTACAATTGCTAGATTATATGGTAAGTGTATGTTTAGATGTTGTGTTTTTAAAAGAACCTTCCAAAGTATTTTCCAGAATGGCTGTATCATTTTACATTCCTTGCCAACAATGTGTCAAAGATCGAATTTGGCCACATATTCACTTTTTAAATTTTAGCTCTCCTAATACAGGCTAAGTGACGTCTTGTCATAGTCATAATTTGCATGTCTTTATGGGTAATGAAGAACATCTTTTTGTGTGCTTATCTGCCCTCTACCTATGTGCTTTGGTGAAATGGCTAGTCATGTATTTTGCCCATTTTAAAATTGAATAGTTTTTCAACTATTGAGTTTTTGAGAATTCTCTATATGTTCTAGATGTAAGTCCTATGTCAGATACATGATTTGTAAGTATTTTCTCCCAGGCTGTAGGGTTGGGGTTGTTTGTTTGTTTGTTTGTTCCCTCATTTTATTTTCTTGTAACAGGATCTTTCACAGAGCAAGCTTTTAATTTTGATTAAGTCTAATAATTCATCAAAATGTTAATGTTTTTGGATCACGTGTTTGGTGTTCTAAGACAACAAAGCTCTAGGCTCACCTAGCTACAGATTCTGAAGATTTTGTCTTTTTTCTAAAACTTTTAATAGCTTTACATTTACATTAAAATTCAAGACTCATTTTGAATTAATTTTTGTATAAGGTGTGGGTTTCCTGGGGTTTTATTTTTGCCTATAGATGTCCAGTTGCTACAGCACTACTTATTGAAAGGTGTATCCTTCCTCCACAGAGTTGCTTTTGCATTTTGGTCAAAAAACCAGTTTTCCATAAGTGGGTAGCAAGCCTATTTCTGAGTTCTCTATTCTATTTCATTGATCTACGTGTCTATCCCTTGGCCAATACCACACTGTCTAGATTACTGTAGCATTATAATCTTAAAATCAAACAGAGTATTATGATTTAAACTTCGTGACAGAGTGAAAAAGCCTAGATTATGGAGACAATAAAAAGATCAGTAGTTGTGGGATGGGAGAGGGAGGGAGAAGGGATGAGCAGGTGGATCAGAGAGAACTTTTAGGACAACAAAAATACTTTGTATGATACTGTAAGGGTAGATACATGTCATTATACATTTGTTCATTCCTATAGAACGTGTCCCAAGAGTGAACCCAGTGTAAACCGTGGACTTTGGATGACATGATGTGTCCATGTAGGTTACTGGATTATAACAAAAGTAGCATCTGGAGAGATGCTGATAATGGGGAGGCTGTGAATGTGAGGAGGCCGGGGGTACAGGGAAAACCTGTGTGCCTTCCTCCTGACTTTGCTGTGAACCTAAACCTGCTAAACAATAAGTCTTTTTAAAAAATGAAATGAACATTTAAAAGTGGGAGGGTAGCCCTGGCTGGTGGCTCAGTGGATTGGCACCAGCTTGCGACCCAAAGGTCGCTGGTTCAATTCCCAGCCAAGGCACATAACGAGGTTGCAAGCCAGGTCTCCAGCCAGGTCTGTAGCTGGAGGCAGGTGAAAGGCAACCATACATTGGCATTTCTCTCCCTGTCGTCCTCCCTCCCTGCCCTTCTCTCTAAATATAATGAATAAAATCTTTTTTTTTAAAAAAGTGGGAGGGTCATAGTATTCGTTCAGAAGAACAAAGGAAAGCATCCATTGAAAGTTCATGAAGTGTCATGAGGGCGTAAAGCATTAAAAGGTAACATTGTTTAAAAAAAAAGATGGTGCTATCTCCTACTTGATTTTTTTTCTTGTTAATATTCGTTTCCGCTGCCTCTCCACAGAAGTTTGAGGATGAGCAGCCCTTGCATCTCACAGCCTGTTTTCACCTGGCGCAGAACTGCTGTAATAGGACCCAAGGGCTCCGGCTCCTCAGCCTGTCCCTGTGGAACCACCTGGTGCTCAGGGCTGGAGGGAGGAGCTCAGACGGGGTCCCCAGGCCTCCCCCCCAGGCCGTAAGGCCCACCTCCCGCCAGGCTCCTGTGTCACCCCTGGCACTGGGCTCACTCAGCCAAGGAGCAGCATGAGCAAGCAGCCTGACACGCTCAGCGCTGTCTCACCTGGGCTCCAGGGGCACCACAAAGGCACCAGGCAGAGGGTCCAAGAACTTGCCAGCAGGTCATGTTCATGTTGGGAGGCAGCCTCCCCCAAAGCTCTTTCCTCAGGAGCTCTGACCCTGAGGGTAGCAACCAGGGCTGTTTGGGGGATGCGCCTGCCTCCTGCAGAGGTGACAGCTTCCTTGCTCCGGAAGCCTGTGCTGCCCTGGGTGGCTCTCCCTCTACCTGCAGCAACTTCTATGACAGGAGGTGAAGAGCTATTAGAAAGTGAGCTCCACAAGGCAAGGCCTGGGCTCTCACCAGCTCACTTGTCACTGGATCCTTAGTGACTGGAACAAGCCTGGCACAAAGATCTCAAGAAGTATCTGCTGAGTTAAAGGATAAAAGAGCCTGATATTAAACATCAGTGGTTACTGATAACACCAGGGATGTGTAAGAATCTATGAGTAGAAGTCTCTTCCGGATGCCGATACGCCATTTCTTCTCTAGTCCTTGGAAATGCAGATATGGCAGGGATTCGAACTCCTAATTTCGTATCTTCCATGCAGAAGCTTTCTTTTGGAGACCCCAGAAGGGAAGCCACGATGAGGGGCAGGGGAAGGAGTGGGTGGGGAGGAGGGCGACGTGGTGCATGGAGGAGCACTCGTGCCCACGTGTGCGCACGTTTTCTTCAACTAATCTCCGCAAAGCTAGCACACAGATACGCCAGGCCTGCCCAGGGCGGCTCGGAGCACCAGAAGGCAGCAGCAAAGTGCATGGAGGGAGCAAGGAGCTGCCTCTCACGGCTGGGAGCTGCCTAGGTACAGCGCCGTTCAGCAGGCCCAGTATCAGAATGAGAAGCTTCCCCACAGGGAAAGTCGACGTGTGCAGGAGCCAATGTGCACAGGCCATCAGCTGCCTGCCTCCATTCAAACCCAGCCCCGGCTGGTCGGTAATCAGACTTACATGGACAATGTCCTGAGACAGCCAGCCTGCACACCTCAGCCAGGCTCAGGGCGGTGAAGTGAACTTCCTTCAGGGGCTCAGCTCTTTCTCTGGGATGCCTGCCATCATCACTCCTGCCCTAAGCACATCCCTCGGCCCTGAATGGGGGCTGGCTAGTCCATCCCTTGAGTGACGAGATCTCCAAGGTGGTACCCATCGGTAGACCAGGCTCCACAAGAAAGTCTCAAGGTAGAGACAAAGAGAGGGGCCTTGGAGAAATAACAGTGACTCCCTTTTTACCTGGAGCCGCCAGTGAGAGATTAAAAAAAAAAGTCTCTGTAAATTAAAGGTGGGTCGGGTTTTGGAGATTCAGCCCCTTTCTGAGTCTGGCTTGATAAACACATAAGCCCATGCAAAAAAATGTACGTAGAGTCTGCAACGTTTTCATTTTCCTCCCTCACTTTCCTTAAATAGCTAACCCCCAGACATCTTACACATAGGAAAAGAGGCAAACCACAGAAAACTCCTGATGGCCCCAAACTTTCACTTGTCATTTATAGAAGTAGCACCCCAGCATCTCTAAAATCCTGGGCACTCCAGAGAGCTGTCAGCAACCATTTTACAAATATTCTCCCCTATTCCTTCATGTAGTCATATGCGCCATGCCACCCCACCCTCATCTCCCACCCCGGCCCTCCCACCCACCACCCTCCCTGCACCATCTCCCTGCAGGAGGCTGAGAACTTCCCTCTGGCACCTCACAAGCAATGAAGCCCAGGACCAGCCCCTGACTGCGTTCAGTGGCCCTGAAGGCTCCCCAAATCATCCACATTCAATATCTGATCAAGACCTTGAACAGGCACCACGGGAAAATCCACAAGCCTTGGTCACCCAGGAAAAGCCACTCAGGGTAAATTCATGATCCATAAAGACGTTTGCTTCCCAGCCACTCTTCATACAACTTCAGCTGAAACCAAAACTTCACCGCCCCTGCAACTTCCGCAGCCTTCAACTGGCTTAGCAGCAGCAGCAGCAGATCACAGAGTTTAAGGGGCTGCTGGGGTCCCTTTCCTCTGCTCTGACATTCCTCTGTAGTGCCAATAAAATACATGTGGATGCACATGTGTCCCCCCACCCTCCACACACACACACACAGACCCCTTCCAAAGCTCTTCAAGGGTGAGGACCAAAGGAGAAGAAGGGGAGGGGTGGCCAGGATGGGAGTGCCCCAGATCAATGGATATTTGAAACGTAAACACATGGCCAGGACCTACACTGCACGTGTTAATGACCACACATGTGCCTGTAAAGGGGTTCGTGAAACACAAGGGGCCCAAAGATCAGAGAAAGACAAGGACATTCCAAGGGATTAAATAAATAGTCTGAAGTTCTGACCCTCTCCCTTCCAGGAGCACGTGCATCTGGGTAAGATAACAGCGCCGCCCTCCCTCCAGATCCCCTTCTCCCCTCAGGCCCCGCACCTGCGGACCGACCTGGAGCTCAGCAACCGGGGCCTCCCTGCCCAGGCCAGCCGGCTGTGACCTGCTACCACCGGCTCTGTCCCTCCTCCCGCCCTCCTGCTATCTCTCTGGGCCTCCTCCCCCAGCCTCCTCTGGCTCTGCCTTTCTCCTCTCTTTTGGAGGGCTGATTCCTGGCTGGCAACCAGACTCTGTCCTTGCACAATACGCCTTTTCATTCCCTCCAGGCAGAGAGAACCGATCCCTCCAGCCCTGTCAGAGGAGCAAATTCAAGAGGGTGGAGAAAGAATAGGCTGAGTCTGCTCCTCCCCCCACCACTCACACACCCAGCCCTCCAGCCTCACCTCCTTTCTGGCTATACCCCTTACCCCGCCCAAGGGCCAGGTCTCACATCTGTCCGTGGCAGGCCTCAGGACTGCAAGCTCCTGCTCTCTGGAGATGCCTTCTAGGAGATCCCACGTGTGGGCACGAGCTCAGACAAGGGGCCTTTGTGTCTTCCCACCTGCTGCCCTCCGGAGCACATTCCATTCTTAAGTGGCAGCTGAAAGGGGGACCTCAGCGGGCCAACACAGGATATTACGAATGCCCTCTCGCACCCTGTCCCCATTCAAACCTCAGCTTCCTGGACAGGTGTGGCTTCAGGTGGCCCTTCCTACAGGTGGCCCCAAACTGCTTTTCACTGCACAGCCCATGGCGGACAAAGAGCAGAGGATCAAGAGGATCAGCACCTACGCTGATCCTCACATGGAGGGGGAAGGAGCCCACTGACAGAAGTCAATTCTCCAGGCGTAGTGAGCCCCAGCACCCCTCTCTGCCCACCTCACCTTGCCACCCCCCCCCCAAGACTTTTTCACAGAACCATCTGGGAGGGAGAAACTCACCTGGGGAAGGAGAGCAAAGAACAAAAAACTGATGGCAACTTATCTCTGAGGTGAAGCTTCAGACTCTATCCCCCAACCCCCACCCCCAGTCCTGGGCACCATCCCTAGAGGAATCAGGTTCCCTGACCTCTTCCAGATGAATCCACTAGGTCCTGCCCTGAAACGTGTCTGATCTGCTTGTTATCCTTGGGGTGCAAAGCCGCATCAACCTGGACAGCAGCCCTCTGTGCAGTTGAAGAGCCCAGACCCAAACCCACGGTGGCTTTTCCTGCTATGCACATTTTATTCAGCGCCACACTCTCAGCGCCCTTCTGTGGGGGAGACTTGGGGGGTCAGTTTTGTGTGATTGCAGATTTATTTTTTCCTACCACCAGGACCTCATGCCCGGAAATGAAGTCCACGTTCTGAAGTCTCCAGCTGCAACAAGCAAAACAGAAGGCAGAGGCAGCTTTCTTTTCAACCCCGATAAACTGTAGACCCACACCGTTGGCAGCATGGGCGATTTCAGGTCTTTGCAGAAAAGAAACGTTCCTGCGCCTCTCACAGTAAAAGGGAACTGCTCACATCCACGGCCATTTCCTCTGTTCTGGGAAAGACCTGGAAGGGCACTTGTCCCTTTTTTCTCACCCACTTACTGGTTCCTGTTCGCGGAAAGGGGAGCAGCCCATCTGGTCCGTTGGCCCATGTTTCCTAGTGGGTGGTGGTGTCACAGTGCTTCGCCTCCACACCTTCTTGGAGCACCTGCCTTTCGGGGCAGCAGGTTCTCTGACACTCATCTCCTGCCTTCAGGAAGGGTGACTTGGACTCCTCTTCCCATCCCCATGCAACAAGCTCCTGGAGCAGGTCCGCAACTTGCCTTGGCCGCCCTTTGACAGAGTGTGCCCCTCTGTAGCCCCAACTATCACGTGGGCTCTTATGAGCATGAAGTTCCCGAGGCCCGGCGTCAGGTGGGAAACCCTGGACTCAGCCCAAGTCCCTTGTCTGGGTTTTAACTGAAAGCCCAAAAATGGGAGTTCCGGATGCTTTCTCATGCAATGAAATCGATAGCTGTTTTTTATGCAATGACAGCTCTCTGTGCACACGTACCTGGAGGTGAGTAGTAGTGACTCTTAGTGTCCATCACTCGGGAAATCATGGTCAGCATACCCCAGGGGCCTATCCCTCATGGCAACCGGCCCAATAAAGAGCACTCAGACAAATGCCTTACTTAGGGTATATATAATTTGTAGGGCCCAGAAGGAAGTGAAAATGAAAGGCCCTTTGTTCAAAAAGCAGGAAAAAGTATCATTAAAGATACTAAAAATAAAATTTTATCCTCTCTTCCACAGTGTGTCTCTTGACTTGAGTGGTGGTTTTAAATGTGCTATTTAATGTTGTTCTAGGTATAGAAAACTTAAAAATTTTAAGCATACTATAAAAGCCCATAGCATGCATCACAAAAGCTGTACGACATGGGAGCCAATGTCAGCAGCAAGCATGCACACTACATGTATTTCTTCTGCTCACATGCATGCCTCATTGTCCTGTCAACTTTATGTACTTAAAATCATAGGTTCAAAGACAAAATAATTGAGAATTTCATGACTACAACTGCACAGGTTGCAAACTGACTCTGGAATAATTATTAAGGAGAAGCAGTGATGGAGAAAATGCTCAGATAGGTTTCCAAAACCTATCTGACCATGCCTACTCCCATTATCCTTCTTGGTTGAATGCTGGCCAGACTGATAAGCTGATTGACTGAAATTTCTGGGAACCAAGATTCTCAGGGTCTTCACCCCTTCTGCACCTTGTACTTGCTCACCTCCCTCAGAAATTCTGGGAGCTTGGTTGGTCCCCACCACTCATGAGCCTGTCCTACCTCCAGTGCTTCTGAGAGGAAACATAAAATAAGAATAGAGTTTCTCTGCAGGGCACTTTGAGCTTTCACCCCAGCTTCTTCTATCTTGTCCAAGAATTCTTGCTTGGACTGGCTTTAGAGGCAGACGTTTAGATAAAGCATAAAACTCTACTCACCTTTCCTTCCTGAGTTACCCTGGCTCAAGGGCTTGTCAGTGACTGAACCTTGAGTGAGAGGAAAAACAAAAACATAGATGTTCAGAATGTATCATGGTGGTTCCTTTCAGAGGGTTGGCAAAGCTTGATTTTATGAGCATATGGTTATGTATAGATATACAGTATACACATCTTGAGATGTTATATACAAAGTTAGTACTTACATGTCGAGTGGGGTTTGTTTAATGTCAATGTCATTGATACCACAGCACCATTGAGATGAACCATGAATTGCATGTCCCCTGGCCATAGTCTTAACCAGACTTTTACGAAATTCCACCTCCATTTAACTCCCTTATTGAACATTCCAATAACTGCCCCTCACCTCTACTCCCCATTTCCCCCACTCCTACCATCTTCATGTTCTGAGCCATATCCACTCAGTGGGGCCAGCCAAAAAGAAACCCCCTCTCACTGCAAATGCAATGATTGACAGCTCTTGCTGGTTAGGGCAGGAAATCGGCGATTTTCCATGTGCAATAAGTAGAAAATTGTTGGCCCAATTGTCCTGAGTGGGCCCAAACAGTCTGAGGCATGGAAACAATTTTCTAGATGCAGCAGGCTGTTCCTGAAGGAGGGGGTGGTGTGTGTGCTCGGCCATCACTTTGCCCTGCATTTGCTAGGGTGCCACATGCATCCATCCTACAGCCCAGACCTGGTAGCACCTGTCTCCCTAGGAACCCCACACAGGCAAGGCACAGCCAGCTCATCCACAGAAGGGTCTACCAACAAAAGAAAAGACAGCAACCATTTTTTCCCAGTCTATCTCATACCCCTTTCTCCACAGACTGATTTTGGGAAAACTCAATGATCGTTCCCTGCATGGTTCATTTCTAGTGCATCTGTTTGTTTTAAATGAAACTTCCCATGTCATCTGCAAAAAGGACCCGTCCCTCCCCTCCCCACAACATCCCCAATTAAGGGTTCCAGTTTCCATATAATCCACAGATAAAGTAAACCTTCCTTTTTAGCCTGTAAGTCTTGGTTTCCTAATGTCATAGGCACTGCTCTTCCCATGTACTTCTCCCTTTAAGATAGCAGGACCAGTGGAAAAATGAATAAATGTTGTGAAAAAGGAAAAATGTGAGGATGGCAGAACCGCTAACCCTTGGACTTTCCCATAGGTTTGAGAGTAACCTTTTACACTTTGCTTGCACTTAAACATTGTAAGCAAGTACGTAAATAAATACAACTTCGCTCACGCAGACACAAAGAACAATGAAGCAGAGACGGGGTGTTTTTAAGGAGCGCTGACCTGCACAGTGCACTAAGGGAGTGTCTCTCAAGTCCCCTGCGACCTTAACTGAGTGGGAAGTGTGGGGCTTGTGTCAATCCACAGTCCGCAATGCCATGAAGGGGACCGGACAACACAATGTCTTTGTGCTTAATAAAGCTGGACATAGACAGGGCTTAATTTTCGCCCTAAGCTGACCTAGAGGGTCACTGTGCAGCCATGGCTCCCGAACCTGTCTCGCCATCAGAACCACCTGAGCAGCTTCATAAACATGAGAACTCCAGGCCTCACTGCAGACCTCCTGGGTCAGGGTATTCAAGGAGGGGCATTGCACCTGGGTTCTTTTTAATTCCCCAGGCACCGCTGATGACAGCCGGATGTGAGGGCCACTGGAAGGAAAATCTTCTGTCACTCCACCTTACTTTGCTCAGGGCTGGCAAATATATGGCACCTAGGCCACCACTCTCCTCTCCTGTGTGCATGACGGACATCGCTAGTGGACCATTTCGGCCTTAGATGTTGAACTGCCATGAAGTCTTGAAATCCACCTCAATCAGGTGCTCTCAGGGCCACTAGCCACCTGAGCATTCCAGTCAGAAACATATATGCTATATTCTAAGGGTTACGGCTGATACTTGGGGAAAAGAGCCTTGAACCAGACACCTAAAGTTACTAATAACTGTACACACACAGGCCTGTATTGACCCTGTCACACACAGCTGGCTACAGAGTAAGTGCCTGTTTGAGTGGAACCCTCCTTCGCCTGGGGGATGGCTCATAACCACCACCGATCTTTCAAAACTTCCTCTGCAAGATGCAGGAGACAGCCAACCGGTCTCTCTCCAACCCTTGTCTTTCTTCCCGCCCCTCCCTACGGTACCTGAACATACAGGAGTTTTATTCTGCACCGAAGAGCCACTGATGGGCTTCCCATCTGGGGTGACACACCAGCAATACCCGGTGTAAGTATGGCACTGCACCTGCACAGAAAAGCCACAGGGGGGAAACTGTAAGGTTTGGGTCACAATGTCAACAGTCATCTCCCGCCCCCTTGAAAGCGTCCCCAGCACGTTATGTTTTCTGCATGATTCCCATGCACAACCACAGAAATGTGTTTCTTTCTTCTGACTTTGGACACTGAATATCATACCCAAATACATCCACTTAGATATGTGTTTCCTGTGATCATTCTCACCAACAGCCACGCATTGTTCCCCCAATCACTGGTACACGCTCCCATCCAACGGTAAAGAAAATCCTTATTGGTAAACTAATTTGGTAAGTACAAGTGAGAGTGTCACCATTGTAGGCTGACCCTTCTCTAACAGGCAGAGACAAGTGGTAAGCTTTTCTTCTTTTTCCAGCTTCCCCCCGCATCCGCTCACAGCGTCAGCCTGCCTGCTGATCAGGTGGCTCTCCTGAGAAAAGGTTGGGACTAAGGTAAGAACAAGGCCACTTGTGTCTGCGGGTTCCAGGGGCCCCTCTGCACCACTGTGTGATCTTGCCCAGGCCATGATCAGGTTTACCCTGTCCGGGAGTCACTCGCTCCATTTTCCCCAACCCTCCATCCTCTTCCCATCTGCTTCCCACAGAAATCAGGGCAGCGTGCCCCACCTTAAACCCCTGGATGACTTGCTAGACTCAGGATGGAGCTTAAACTCATGATTGTGCAGGAAGGGCCTTGAGCACCAGGCAAATGTGCCCATTCGTGCGGCGCTCAAGGCTCTCAGTGGTCTGCCCACTTCCTGTTCCTGCAGCCTCGTTTCACACCATGTCTCACACATACGCTCCATTCCGGCCACCAGGAACCCTTTGAAGCTTGCAAGCACGTCCAAGTTTCTCATGGCCCTGCACTTTGTTTGCTCCAACTATTCAATCCATCTGGAATAACACTCCACAGCCCATGCCAGGCCCCTCCTAATCCCTTCAGACTCCCACCCTCTCGGTGACACACCTTCTCTGCCAAGTGGTCCCAGCCTCCCCACCTCCTCTCCCTCGCTCCTCTGATCCTGCACACACCATTTCCCAAAAGCAGAGCCCTATCACAGCGAGCTGTAACCATGGATCTAGCTAGTCTACTTCCCCCTAGAAGGTGATCTCCCGAAGGCAGGGGACAACATATTGCTTATTTTTATATTCTAAGCATCTAGCATGTTGCCTGACTTTCACTGTAAGCATTTGATGAATTGAATACATGCATGCATTATCATATTTTCTCAGTCTTGGTCTCCATCTGTTCTAAAATTGTATCATCAAGTTAAACAGCCCACCATATTAAACGTAGACCTTATTTACAAGATATGTGCTAATTTGCACAGATACTAACGTGTGGGAAAGTGTGCTTCTTGGGATCAAGGACATGTGAAATTGAGGATGGACAGTAACAGCAAACAACCTGAGTGCTGAGGTCTGTGAGGGGCCCAGAGGTAAAAGACAAACCTGATGGCTTGGATGAAACACGGAAATGATCCGTAAGGAATGCTCCTGCTTTTGTGTGGCTACCAAATGCTGTATAGTCTCTCCAAGACTAGATGTTTCCCTGGGGCCTTAACCTCAAAATCAGGACGAGAAGAGGGAGGGCATCCTGTTCCTACCACTACGATCCTGTGTATAAATGAGGCACGTACCTCTCCTGTCCACGCAAGGATGCAACACTCAGTGCCTTTGCTTCAGTGCCCTGTCCCACTCCCGCTGCACATTCTGGAGACAATCCCACAGCCCGGGCTGCTGCCTCAGATGCTCACTCAAGGCCGGCATCTTGGGTTGGGTTGGTGCTACCTTCTGAGGAGGCGCAATGGTGGAATGGAAAGAAACCCCCGCAGACCTGAGTTTGAATCCAGGTCCAGCCAACGACAAACTTAGCTCTCCGAGCCCCATCTATAAAATGGGGATAACAGTGCCAAGCCTGGAAGGCTCTGAGTCCATAGCCTGGCACGGGCGATGGCCGGATGCAGGGTGGCTGTGTCAGGAACACCTGGCAAGCCAGCCAGCTCCCACGCCAGACCTCCCTGAGTAACCTCCGGAAGCCTGGGTGGGAGACGCGGCTGGAAACTTGGATGGTACCCCTTCAGACTCGGTCAGCCCTGCAGAGGATGGTTCCTAGAGATGGTTCCTCACCACGGACATGATTTTAATAGGGCCTGGCTGGCTGCGTTCTCCTCCTTGGCCAATAATCACCTCAAGGGAAACCTGCCCCTGGGGCTGGGTGGCCACATTGACTCACTCCCAGGCCCCTTAGCTCCCCCTGTCAGGGCCGGCCTCCCTCTCCTTGAGGATGGTGCTGCCTGCGCCCCACGCCCAAGGGAGTGCCTTTGGCCCAGTGCAGCCGTTAGGTACAGCCACGCACAGCCATCAAACAGGCCACAGAGAATTGCTGGGTGGGAGGCCCCTCCTCCTGGGCCTGCAGAGTCCCGGCCAAGGCTATGGGGACAGAACTAAATGCATGAGGAAGAGCTTAAACCCAAAGCTTTGTCTCAAGGAATATAACCTGACCTGGGGCCCAGCAGGTGACAGGGGCCACATGCTCACTGAGTACGCCCATTGTATCCCAGAGGACACGTAAACACTGCCTCCCGCCCCCAGCCAGGCCCACAGCCCAAACACAGCCCCTTTCTCCCTAGGGCCCTCAGCATTTTCCTCAGACCAGGCTCCAAGGAATAGGCTCCAAGTTGCACAATCTTGAGGCTGGGAGCTGCTTCCAAGGCCCAGGAAACTGGAACCAAATGAGGAACTGTTGCCTCTGAGGACACAGAAATGGGCACAGCTGCCCCAGGTGTGGCAGGAGGAGCCCAGCCAGGTCACCTTCCTTTGCTGAAAGAGCCCCAACCAGGTGAATTAACCCATGATTCTCAATCAAGAGAATGGTTGTAAGTTGTCCTGGGGCGTTTTCAAGGTGCCTTCTTGAAGGAAGAGAAATGACGCGAAGACAGAAAGCAGCGATCATCAAGTCAGGCGGCAGCCCCCCACCTTTAACGAACCATCTCCACCATGTGACCTCTGACCTCTCCAACCCCCTGCAGCCTTGAAAAGCTTCTTAGCCAAACCAGGCCTCGGAGTTCCCAGGTCTGTTTTACAGGGGGAGATAATAACCCCTACCTCAGTCCATTGTTGATAAAACTAAATTAGATAACGAAAACAAAGCACTTAGTTCCCATGGTTAAACTACACTATTTATTATCACTGTGTTATTTGGTAAGCAAACTAGGCACTCGAAAAGGGCAAGCCAGATTCTCCAATGGGAACCAAAGGGCATCCTTATTCTGACCAGCCACAGAGGAGGGAGTAGTCTGAAATCAGCAAAAAGTCTGGAAAAGTTTCGGCGCAGGAAGGGGAAGTTGGCTGTATAGTATAGCAGGAGTTTTATTACCCTCAGAAAAGAGAAGGCAGGCTTCTTGCCGAAAAATGACCAGGGTATCAATTCTATAGACTTGGTAGTTTATACGTACACGAAGACGTAAGTTCTACCCAGCTTAGCCTCCTCCTTTACAAACTTATTTATTCTTTGGAATTAATAAATTAAATATTTATTCTTCGTTCTCCCTTCCCTACCCACAGCCTCAAGTTAATCGACTCTCAAATATCCCAGAAGGAATGAGTAAGGTCATTACTTGGCCATTTCTAAGTATCCCACTGTGCAGTTCTCAAGACTCCAGGATGCTCTGGCTTCAGAGAAACAGAGACTGTGCAATTTGCTCCTCTCCCTCCCTGGAGCACCCCGAGAGGCTGAAACATCAACTGATGGGTCCTCCCTGAAGAGACAAAAACTGTGAGTGCGTCAACTTAAGTCTCTGCGTAACTGGACTGTTGCATGTAACCGGTGTTCCTAAAGGTACTTGAGAACAGTGTTTTCTTAAGTAAGCACATTTCACCTCTGACTCTTTTACTTAAGATTTTTGGCTTGACATCCTTTGTGTAAACAGCCCAGTGGTATATTGCAAGTCAACTGCTGTCCAAAGTAAGACAGAATCTGAAATTGTTTCATGCTTGTTAATCCTCAGCATTAGCACAACTCCCAGACACCCAGCAGATGGGGGAGGCTGGCCCTGACAGCAGACCAGACGTAGTGTAGTGGGATGCGTGGTGCAGAGAGGACAGGAGAGCAAACACTAGCTGCTGGGACAGAGCACAAAGGGGGTGAATGGAGGGGAGCATGGACAGCGACCAAGGAGACACAGGTGTGTGGACAGCAGTCCCTGCAGGTGCCACGCCCCCCATGGAGAACACCACCTTCTACTGTACTTTACAGCAGGTCACCATGATGATCTCTGCATTATCTCATTGGGGCGTCCATCGCCCTGTGCGCCTATCTTTTGTAAGAGAGGCACAGGGAGCAAAGATGCTCTGTCCAGGCGTCACAGCTAATCCATAACAACGTAGGGATTTGAATCCCCTATCTCTAAACTCACATAAAATTTCCAAATGGACAAAGATGGAGAAAACTTTAGCAATTACCAGTCTAACCTAAACATTTGGCAAAGGAGGAAAACAAGGCCCAGAGGCAGAGGGGTAGCTGGATCACCGGCACCCAGTCACGACAGGTGTCTGAGGGAACTGACTGTCTCTTTGCGCCTGTAATCTCCAGCAAGTGGAACTCTTTTCAGGGAAGGAGGAGGCTATTGGATAAATATGCAGATCAAGGAGACAGCTAGCTGGAAGAGAGGCTCTTGCTCAGGTTTGAGTGAGAGGCATTTCCTGGAGTTATTTGAGGGACAGGGTGGGAGCCTCTGCCATTCCCATATGGCTGGTCTGGCTTTGCTTTGGTTGTTCTTGGGGATGTTTCTCGGACAAGGGTCAGACCTCCCATCCCAAAGTTCCTCCTCTGTCATTGAGCTCTTGCTTTCCCTCCTATGAAGGGTCTCCTGCTTCCTTACAAGACCAGTCTTTCCTGCGTGTGCCCCCTTTTCTACACTGTTCCCAATGCCTTGACTTCTGCCACTTTGATACTAGCCAAATAACTTTGGAAATATTGGGTGAACTAGAATTGAAAGAGGTCTCGATGCCTCAAAGCCTAAAATCAGTTCATGAGTTCGCTCTGAGAGGACATAATCATTTGCAGCAAATCCTAAACTTATTTAACTGTGGGATCTTCTTCCTTTAATTTTGTGTGGGGCACATTTCATGGTACTAGTATTATCAGAAATTTGCTTTAAAAAAGAAAAGAAGAGGCAGTATAATGAAGCATGGGGCCTTGCTGTATTTCTTTGCTACTCCCAGACCTACATTTTTACAGACTGGGTATCAGGCTCTCATTTCATTCATTGTTCTCGAAATAACTTCCTCCTGGCAAGCCCCTACCTCCTGTTTTGTAATGCTTTCTCAAGCTCTATATTTGTTTTTGAAAAATTATCTTAAACTGCCTCATACCTTCACTGACAGCTGAGATCCCCTCCAGCCACAGCACCTATAGACTTATCCTCCCACCCACCACCCCATTTCTTTGTGCTTCTTCTGTAAAATAGAAAATGTGAACCATATGCAAAGACAAGTTTGATGGAGCATCCATACTGCAACTACCAAACTCATAATGAAGTGACTACTATCATGTACCTGACCATCTCCTAGTGGGAAAAAGTTAAACTAAAGGCAGAAGGCATATGGATCTTTGTCTCTTTGGGCAGCAAGAGTGTGAAGTTATCTTTTCATTTTTAATCTACCGGTTGCTCCAAATCAGCAGATTCTTTGGATTGGACAAATGCACATGAAAGTTAAGGGCCTTCCTGTTGGTCCAAAGGATTCACTGTGTTCCGTGGTGCCCTGGGCTCTTGTTGGAAGACTGGGTCTCCAGGCCTCCAGAACATCACCTTCCATCAGAAGCTGTGGGAGAACATTATTTACTGGGTGTGCGTTAGAGCAGAGCTTATGAAAACAGATGGCTGAGGCCCAGGCAAAGAGTTTCTGGATTCGCTGGGTCTGAGATCAGCCAGAGAATCTGCATTTCTAACAAGTTTCCAGGTGATGACATGGCTGCTGGTCCAGGCATCGCCCTTGAAGAACAACTGTTTCAAAGGAAACTTCTCCACCACCCTTTCTGGCAATCATCATGAAATACTGAAAAAACAAGTACAACATTTTCTAATTAGGAAAATGCAAACAAGGAGCCTCCTGACCATACCTCTTTCCAACGTTTTCATATTCTAGTCATTTTGATGACATACGGTCTTTTAATTCATGGACCTAGTGATTGCAACATTAAATTTCCTGCGTGATTACACACATGGAAGGGAGCTAGAATGCAGGGGGCGGGTGGGGGCAAAACAGGAGATGAGTAATCCTTTCAGTCTGCCGAGCATGCGGTATTTTTTTCTCATTTTGGGAAAGATTATCACATAGATGTCCTCATCATTGGTCAGATTTGGGGCAGAAGCAACATGATGCAGGAGGGAAAACAGCTTTGGAGTCAAAATGACCCAGGTTTAAATACCCTCTCACCCAAATGACTTTGGTAAAGTCACTTAACCTTCCTGAGCCCATCCATGAAATAAAGCTAATGGTGTCCACCTTGAAGGTTACTAAGAAGACAAAATGAGACAAGATATACATGATGGGAGTAGAGTTGTTCCTGTGGAAAATAATACATACTTAACAAATACTAATACAAGAATAAACTCTCTTTCATGTATTCATAACTGTAAACCTACTTTTGTCCCACGCTGGATAAAACATCTAAAATAGCATTGCCTACGAACCTAAGGGTCACTGGTTCGATTCCCAGCCAGGGCAACATAACCAGGTTGCAAACCAGGTCTCCAGCCAGGTCCTTATTAATAATAAATAAAATATTTTTAAATGTTTAATTAAATAAATAAATAAAGCAGCATTGGGTATGGAGTAGACACTCAGCCTACGTTGTTCCTGTCCTTTCTCCCTTCCCTTGTGGAGGGAGGAGGGAGGCCAAAACTTCAAAGCACAGCTATTCTTGTTGGCTGTAGACACTGTCCCCTACTCTGTGCCAGGTGTAGGGAGGATCATCTGCTAAGGAATGAGGGATTTTCCTTTTACAGTATCTACCTCATCCTCCAGAATTTAATGGAGGAGGGGCAGGGAAAGAAGATGACTCTTCAATGTCAGATCCTTCCAAATAAGGGATTCTTTGTTTGTTTGGTTTTTTGTTTTGTTTTGTTTTGTTTTTAATGAGATAATGGTATAATGTGGCTCCCAACACGATATTAGTTAGAAGTGGTATATTTTAGAACGAGAGACAGTCTCATTCTTCCCCAGGCTGCTTATGACCACTTCTGAAATCTTGTTTCCAGTCTGGGGAAGGGCACTCCATATTGAATTCAGAAGGAACAGGCCAGGAAGAAAGAGAGACATAAGTCCCTATGATATGGGAATGAGTGATAGAACTGAGGGTTTATGCCAGGGCAAAAAGAAATAGGTTGGCTAAAAGACAGGATTGCACACAGACATAATGCTGTCTGTTTTCACATTTTCCTACGGAAAGTGGGATTTCTGTGGATTTTACAAAGATCCACAGCTGGAGTCATGGTCATCAGATGGAAATTATAGGAAGACAGCTCTTACTCGAGTCATCGTAGAGAAGCACTTTCCAACTAAACTGTCCCAAAATAAATGATGCCTGTTGTTGTTGGCGGTGATAAGCTTCCTGCCTCTGGTGGCAATCAAGCAAAAGTTCGATGACTGCTTGGTGAAAAACTGGCGGTGGAACATGAGCCCTGGATTAGGGCAGGGTAGGGGGAGGAAGAAGATGAACCAGGTACCTCTGAGGTCCCTTTTAACCCAAAGTGACTTTACAGCCTTGCTCTAAACTGAACTTGGGCTGCTTAGGAGTAAGGTGGAAATTTATAAACTAGTACCTAATTGTCAGTGTTACTACCACACTTCCAAGTATATGATGAAGACCATTTTTTAAATATTTTCGGAAAAGTATGAACAGTATTCCCCCCAACACATATTTTGAAAACCTGGGTTTTAGGGCTTTAGGGACACAAAGGCCTTTATTTTCTTAACTCCTGACCCTCTGTTTGGTGCTTAGAATGGCCCAGGTTTTATAAACAGCAAATATGATACCCGATTCATTTACTTTTATTTCCACTGGTAAGGAGGGGGAATCAAATATGTTTTTATGTTTTAAAAAATTCCCAATGAGTCCCTCTTGTGCAGGGGCTTTGTTTAGATCCAAACTGTGACAATCTGGCCGGTGCTGGGACAGGGGGAGTAGGAGCTCTTTCTGGCTTCCCATATCTGACTTCACTTTTAATTAAACTTCCTGCCTCAGACCTTCCTCCTATGTTCCTATTACATTTCTCTACTTTGACATGGAACGAAAAAGCTGATCCCTTTAATTTTGCAAAAGAGTTTAGTTGACTGACCTGCAGGGTCACCTCTTGACATGTTATATGCATACACAATGCAGTGGCATAGCCCTAAATGTGGGACTCAATGGCTCTGTCTGGATGGTTCCTAAGTGTTTGCTGTGGGTCTTCTATGTACCTAAAGTATGCACGTTACCTCCCAGGAGCCTTCAGTTTAAGACCCTCCTCAGTGCAGTGGTACCCCTTCCCCACCCCCACAGCACCCCTGCTTTGTGGCCATTCAGTCCCTGCCTACCCATTTCCCAGGACGGAAAGTTAAGTTCTCTTTGCATCACAGATACTCCATCTGTGAATTGCTCTACCTGTAAGAAGTTCTTGCGTATTTTGAGTCAGGATCTGAGTCATGCATTTTACTCATTTGGTCCTGGGTCGGCTCTGTGAGGCTCTTTAATAAACATAGACAAACGTCTGAAGATGGTGCTCCTATATCCCCTTGGTCATCTCTCATCCCCACATGCCCCGTCCATGGGTGCAGAACAACACCTACCCCACTGTTCATTTAAAAAGGAAAAGGATGATTCAGAACTTACTGCAAAGCTATAGTAATAAGGACAGACCTCAGACCTGTAGATTAATGGAATAGAATTGAAAGTCCAGAAAGAAACCCTCATATATATGGTCAACTGATTTTCAGCAAGGGAGCCATGATAACTCAATGGGGAAAAGAACAGATTTTTCAACAAATAGTGGTGGGACTACTGGACATATGCATGTACCAATTCACACCATGTATAAATATGAACTCAAATGGATCATCAACCTAAATGTAAAAGTGAAAACCATAAAACTCTTATAACACAGGAGTAAAGCTTTGTTACCTTTTTTTAGGGAAAGGTTTCTTAGGACACCAAAAGCACAAGAAATGTGTTTTGTTTTGTTTTTGCTAAGATTTTATTATTTTTAGAGAGGGGAAGGGAGAGAGGCAGAGAGGGAGAGAAACATCAATGCCTTTTACCTGCCTCCAGCTATGGACCTGGCTAGAGACCTGGCTTTCAACTGGTTATGTACCCTGGCTGGGAATCAAACCAGCGACCTTTGGGTTCTCAGGCCAACACCTCATCCATTGTGCCACTAGCCAGGGCTTAGCAATGTTTTTAAAAAGTAAGTAAATTGGGCTTCACTAAAATAAAAACTATTATGCATTAAAAGAGATCATCAAGAAAGTGATAAACTCAACCCAAGGATGGAGGGAAATATTTGTAAACTGTGTGTCTGATAAGAGTCTTGTATTTAGAATATATAAAGAACTCTTACAACTCAATAATAAAGACAAATAACTGAATTTAAAAATGAACAAAAGCACCCTGGCTGGTGTGGCTCAGTGGATTGAGTACCGGTCTGTGAACCCAAGGGTCGTTGGTTCAATTCCCAGTCAGGGCATATACCCAGGTTGCAAGCCAGGTCCCCAGCTGGAGGCAGGTGAAAGGCAACCATACACTGATGTTTCTCTCCCTTTCCTCCTCCCTCCCTTCCCCTTTCTCTAAAAATAATGAATAAAATCTTTAAAATAAAATAAATAAAAATGGACAAAAGCTTTATATAGACATTTCTCAAAAAAAAGATAAACAAATGGCCAAGAAGCACATGAAAAGATGCTCAATGTCAATAGTCATTAGGGAAATGCAAATCACAAACACAATGAGATACCACTTCACAGCCAACAGGATGGTCCTAACAAAGAAGATGGACAATAACAAGTGTTTGCAAAGTTGTAAAAACATTGGAACCCTCAGACATTGCTGTTGGGTTGTTAAATGGTACAGCCACCTTGGAAAACCGTTAGTTGCTCAAAAGCCTAAACATAGAGTCATAAAACCAAACAAGTCTAATTCCAGGTATATACTAAGAGAACTGAAAATACACATCTACACAAAACTTTCACACAATAGCTCAGAATAGCATGTTTTATAATAGACAAGAAATGGAAACAACTCATGTGTCATCAGCTGATGAATAGATAAACACAATAGGGTATGTCCATACAATGGAACATTATTTGACAACAAAAAGGAATGGAGTACTGATTCATATTATAACATAAATAAATATTGAAAACATTCTGCTGGCAAAAGAAGCCAGTCACTAAAGACCACATACATATTATGTGATTCCATTTATATGAAATGTCCAGAATAAGCAAATTCATAGAAACAGAAAGTAGATTAGTGTTTGCAAGAGCCTGAGGGGAAGGGGTCATGAGGAGTTACTGCTAATGAGTACAGGGTGTTTTCTTGGATGATGAAAATGTTCTGGCATTAGATAGTTGTGAGGGTAATACAACTCTGTGAATATGCTAAAAACCACTGAATTGTATATACCTAACCAAGTAAATCTTATGGCGTGTGAATGATCTCATATATCTCCATAAAGCTGTTATTTTAAAGAACAAAGCTGGGTAGCCTGCCCATGGGTCACAGTTTGCTAGCCTCTGGAATAGCTCAGCTAGCTCCCCATTTTACAGTTGAGCAAACTGAGACCTGAAGAGGAAGAAAACTAATACTTGCCAAACAGCAAATATGTGCTAAATAGTGGGCATTTCCATACAAATGATCACATTCACTATCTGGTTGTTTGGAACAAAAACAACTCCATGAAATAAAAACATGTAAAGCAGGTAGTAAGATGCTCTGAGCATGCAGATGCTCAAATCGGAACAGCACTAATATGTTTATTGAGCACTTAACAAAAGAGGAAAAAGAAAAGCAACCATTTGCTCAACAGTGGGTCTATTGACCATTATGCCACCTATACATAAAAGGTGGGCTTGAATTTTTAACAGTGTGACTGCTTTAAAAAGAAAAAGAAGAACAAGAAGAAAAGTTGGTATTGTACATGCCCCAGAAGGCTGAGGGAGCCTAAAGCAGGGGACTGCCCACTAAAACAAACTGGCTTTGTTTGGGGAAATCCAATGGGCTACAGAAGCTCAGAACACTCCAGCTGATGGATGCAACTAGGGTCTTAGCACTAGAGTGTCCTGAGCTTCTCTAGGCTCATCAAAGACAGGACAGATCTTTTCACCCTATGAGCATGCTCAGCACTCCCACCAGTCCATGTTTAATCACCTGAAGCCCATCAAGGCTCACAGTCCCTAAAATCACCAATACCTTCCATACTAGCAGGGGAGTGGGGGGGCCCTGGAAGAGGGAGGCCCAGGTGTAAACCCAGGTGTTTGTTTCCAGGGCAAACTGGTCACACAACCCAGGCCTAAGGGGATAGAGAACTTCAGGAAGTGCAGTTCTGTACTGTGAGGGTGGGGAGGAGGGAGCTAAAGACAACTTCAAGGCCTGCTCATAGCTCAGGCCCAGGCACTTTGGAAGTAAGTTGCATTTCCCTAGGTTTTGGCAAACACAACAGTAAGAGTTATAGAAATGCTGACAAGGGGAGCCCGCTATCTTTGCCAAAAAGCCACAGCACATTTTCTTTGTGCTTCCAACTTCAGAACAAGGCATCATGAAGAAGAAAGCGCAATTCCCCAGGTCCCTTTATGCAAAAAAAATAATAATAATTATAATAAGTCTTCAAGAAATAAAAAGGTACATAGATATATGTGTGTGCATTCATGGGGGAACAGTGATTCGAACAAGTGAAAATGGGAAAAGTGTTAGTACCAGCCAAGGCTATATCAAGAAAGACTGTTCCTAGAATACGGAGCTCAAAGATGGAAATCCTAACACATTTTTTCACATTGAAATAACATTACAAATGGCATTTTATATTCTACAGTAGTATTAGAACTTAAATCCATCTACACAAAAAATTAAGATATCTTGGGAATGGATTTGGTAATAACCACCCATCAACCACATTGTTGCTCAGCACTATGGAAGGCAGTTTGGTAGCATACATCAAATGGCTTAAAAAGTGGGTGTCCTTTTAACCCAATATTCACCTTCCAAAAATTTAATCCTTAAATTTCCAGGATTCATGGTACATTCATACAATGAAATACAAGGCAGCCATTTAAAAGATGAGGTAAAGGTATATGTGACTAACCTGGAAATAAGTCCACAATATAATTCATTTAAGGAAGTATTATAAAATGATATGTGATATTATACCATTTCTTCTCTAAATAATAAGTACACATGAAGAAAATAAACCTAGAGGGTTATAGGCTTCCTTGTTCCTATTTCAGGAAGGTGAAATCATTGGCTTTACCTTCCTACATTATGTATTTCTATATTGTTAGAATATTTTTTACAAAGTGTATATAACTTTTCTATTTAGAAAGAGTGAAAATAGTTATCTCTAATTATTTGATTAACTCCTTAACATACATACAGATACATATATGTAAAATAAGCCTCTACAACACATCTTTTTACAAGTTGCATAGTGTGGCTATGTCATAATTAATTTAAGGAACTCTCTATTATTAGATATTTGGGTTGTTTCCTAATTTTTTCTACTCTAAGCAAAACTTAGGTACAAATCCTTGTGGCCAAGTACTTGCACATTATTTTAAATGATGTACCTAGAACAAATTCCTAGAAGTAGAACTTTAGGTTTGAGACATGGGCAACAATTAAACACCTTTGACCCATATTGCAAAATCATCACATGGAAAGTCAGTGCCAATTTATTTTCCCAACTGCAATGTGGGGGTAGCCTTTCCCCTTCACCCAAGCCTGAATATTTCCATTTTTACCAATTTGGTAAGCAAAATGACATCTCATTTTTTGAAAATAGTTTGAAAATATTTGTATTTCCTTAATTACTAAGGAAAATAACCTCATTCGCATTCACATACTGGCTATTTATTACTGTGTAACCTGTTTATTGATACCTCTTGCCCACATTTCTACTAGAATCTTTTTCTTCCTGGTTTAGAAGAGTTCTTGATATAATATTAGTCCTTTAAGGTTAATATATGTCATTTGATGTTTAGTTTTGCTTAAGGTTTTTCTATTTAAAATTTTTTAAAATTTGTATCTATTTTCTCAACAATTGAATATACTCAGGGTTCGAAATTACTGACTCGTAAATGGGCATTTGAAATATAACCAGTTGTACATGTATGATCTCATACATATGATACTTTATCATACATTTTAATATCTTTTCTGCCTGGAAGTTCCTTGACATTTCTGCAATCTCCCATCACAACCAGCACTTAGCCCAAAACATAGGAGAGCTCCAAATTGTCTAAGATGAAAAAATAGTGTGTCTGGGATTTGCTTTGAAGCAATCTAGTTTGGGGTGGAAGATAAAAATGGAATAAGATGAAACAGAGTCAACCATATGTCCATCATTGTTGAAGCCAGTTGATGGGTACATGGAATTCATTACACTATTATTTCTACTTTTTTGTACATTTGAAAATTTCCACAATCAAAAAAAAATTTTTTTTTCAAATGTCTGCTTGACTGATTGGTCCATAGCATCAGAGAGGTGACTTCTAGAATAACAATTGTGATGGAAATGAATTACCTTTACACCAAGGACCCTTCTTAACGAAGTTAAGAGCACGGGCTTTAAAACTAGGCAGGCTGGGTGCAAATTCTTTTTAGCTTAGTGACCTTGAACCAGTTACTCAACCCCTCTGAAACTCAGGTTTCCATAATAACTACCTCTCAAGGTCCTAGTGGAGATTCGTGGGTGTACAACTCAGCACCTAGTACCAAGTTGCCATCATTATTATTCGGCAATGCACAAGCTTGACAAGCGCCAGCCAACATTTCCTGGTGGTGGTGACCCAATACCTTTCTGCTACAGCTGTGATTTCTGTGAATCAGCTCAGGCATCACGCAACTGCTTGCACAGACATGGTAGAACAGATGTCAGGAGTCACATCCGGGATACCCAGAAGAGAAACCAGATAAGGCCACCGCAGAGGACAAAGACCATATAGTCTCTGACCTTACTCAAAGGTCGCCAAAAGGTATTAACTCTGCATTCCAATGATGCAATCAAGGACAAACCCAGACAACTTTGACCAAACTCTATCATCACCTGGGGAGTTTGAAACAATACAATATCTGGGTGCCACTCCCAGAATTTGATTTAAGGGTCTGGGATGTAGACTAGGTAGGTTTCAAGGTTGTTAAAAGTCAAATATAATTTGATGTCCACCAACCACTCTGCTGTGTGAATTGGGATGGAGGGGTCCAGAGGGAAGAGAACAAGGAAAAAAAACAAAGAGACCATTGCAACCCCCATGAGCCCTGATAAAGCCAACCCAGTCATGTGATCCCAAGCTGTGCCCCATGCCAAAGTTGGTCTCCTTTGGGTCCCTTCACTGCCTTCATAAGCTTCAAGAGTGTGTTGCTGTAATAATTCACAAGGCCAACACATGTTATGAGCACCAAAGTACATGCCTATCAATATTATAAAGAATACTAAAACAACATAGCTAATCTCTGGATTTTGGTTTTAAAAAACAAACCAAAAGTCCAGCTAAAAGATAGTGGAGGTTGGGAGAGGGAGAAAAGCATTTTGTCCCATAGCCTTTTGGCAGCCCATCAATGCGACTGAAGCACACTCAAAGAGACAACCCCACTTTGTGAAGTTATTTCAGCGTCTCTGATCACAGGGAAAAGCACATCCATTTCCATCACCATAGTGGGGACCAGCCTGCTGTCTGGACGCCTGACAGCCCACCAGGGTGACCAGCCTCGAGCTGGCAGACACATGGCAGTGCTTAGTGTGTCAAACAAGTAAGTAAGGGGTTCCTGACGTCTCTCCAACCTTTGCTGAACTCCCGGGCCCTCTTGCTCAGCAGTTCAGCCCTAACTAATCTGCAAGTTCCTCTCCCCAGCAAACACCACCTGGTCCGGCCTGGCGGGGCCAAAACAAAAGCTGGCCTGCAGCTGTCTGTCACAAGGGCTGCAAACACTTCAGAACCAGGAGGGCAGGGGGCAACCGTTCTCATAAGCAACACGCTCAGGATTACACATGCCTCGAGAAAGGGGGGAAAAAGATTTTCCTCCCCCCTGCGACCTTTACCCCATCTCAGCCCCAAACTCACCTGAGAGAGGTCCGCTTTTCTCACCCACACATGAATTCTCAAATCCGTATACAGAGATCACCTGTGTTCTTTTTACTCGAACACATGATAAAATAACTGATGAGAGAGCTTCATCGATTTCAAACTGGGGGAGGTTCACCAAAAGATTTTATATTCATGAAGTGACAACATCCATAAAATCTGGGGAAATGTGAGTGGCAGAATCAGAGTCGAGCTGGGGATAATGGTGATGATCACGACAGATATTTATGTAGCAGTTTATGTACTTCCAGAGTACTACAGGGGTTCACTCATTAACCCTCATCACAACTCTATGATGTAAGTTATAGTAATAGTCATTAATGATAGTAATAATAATGGTAGCAGAATATATATAATAATTATTATTATCACGGTTACATATAATAAAGGAGGTGATCTTCACTTTTCCGCATAAGAATACTATGACTCAGAGAAGTTCGGTGACTTGCTGGAGGGGGTGGGGCTGGGAGTCACTTTCAGGCAGTCTGGCCGCAAGGATGAGTACATAACCACAGCACTAGACTGCCTTCTTCCAGTCCACACTTTACATAGAGTCTCCCTTAAAGCCACCAGTCCAGAGAAGCAGAATAAGGAGCCTTTGGAGCTAGAAGGAGCAGAGACTGCAGCCCAGTCTGCCACTCCACATCCCACTGTGGTCGCATCCTCTATAAACGGGGATAATGGTACATACCTCACGGACCCCGGGTGAGGCTTAAGTGAGGAAATGAATAAAAGCACTTCTCATAGGATTAGGATTGCAGCCAACGTCAGTTTAATGTGGTGGCCTTCAATCCTGGATGGACATTTGAATCATCTGGGAACTTTTAAAACTAGGAAGCCCAATCACTTCCCCACAACCCTTTCACATTGATCAGTCCGAAATCAGCGACCCCCTGGCCCCAGCCTGGAGAGGAAACCTGAGACCCACAAAACCAAAGGCCAGCTCACACCCCTTACCCTACTGATTCAGAATTACAGGGTAGCTTTGAAACCTCGGAAGCCTTTGCTTCCATTCAACTCCTCTCTCTTTTCCACAGACACAGGCACCGGACCACCGGCAACCACGCGGCCAGCTCACCCTTGTCCAGTGGGTTTCCCCACTTTCACCCAACAGTGCCTTCATCCAGACACCTCCCGCTCCCCAGACTGTGTGTTCCCTTCAGCCTAAAGGCTTCTGAAGGGGCAGCCTATTGTCCCTATTGTTCCCTGCTGCCTGCATTTTAGAAATAGGCTGTGCCAACACCAACATAGCCAGCGCTACTTTTACACAAAGCTCTCACCAGAGCCGGAGGAGAGGTGGAACTTCCTGAAAAGAAACTTTAAAATCTGCAGGCGTGCATGCATACACATGACTGTGCGTGCATGCATGTTTCCTGGCTCACGTGTGTGCATGCACACACACAGACACTATACGCCACACTCTCACACATAGCCCACGCGGACTCCGAGAACCACAGTTCACTTTGTGCTCGAAAGGATCCCTGCTTCATCTGAGGACTTGGGGGTAGGCAGGAGGGGAGCACAGAGGGGTAGCAATAAACAGCGTAGGGAATACCAGGGTTGCCCATGGAAACTGGCAAGGAAAAGCAAAAATAATCAGCCCCCATTTGACAGAAGAGAAAAATGGAGAGGGCCAGCAGGGAGGATGGGGACCACGCCACGCCAGTTTCCTGGCGCAGGCTTACATACGCCTTTTCAGGCCCCACTGCCAGCTGGCAAGGGGAAGCGTGGAGGGTCCAGGAGGGGGGACGTAGGCACCAGTAGGTAGCACAGAGGGTGTCAGAGAGCCCTTAGCTGTTTCCCAGAAAGCCAAGGCTCAGAGTGGCCCTCCAGCGCTCAAAGTCCCCCACCTCCGCCGGCCACTCGGCCTCAGTCCAGGAAACGGGCGGGAGACGTGGCCCGGCCTCACCTGGGTAAAGGAGCCATCTTCGCTGCACTCGGGGACAAACACCGCCTCCTGGGGCTTCTTGGCTTGCTCTAGGGCCTGAGCCCGCTCCAGGCGACACTTGCTCTGGCCGGCATCTAGAAGAGGAGAGGAGCGAGCAGGCTTCATACTTCACTTGGATCCCACGCAGGAGCCTCGGAACAAATGGCCCCTGGTTTTAAGAATATTGAGAAAACCCCGCGCCCGTGGCCATGGGGGAGCCCACACAGCCGGAGCCTTGCTAGGAAGCCAAGGGCAGCGGCTAGTGAGTGCCACCAGCCTCACCTACCTCTTCTGTGTTATTCTTAGGAGAGTGGGGTGTTGTGTTTATACCATGTTCTACTGATTTCTTCTCCCAAGTACCCCACCAACTCAGGAAAAATTGTTCCATGACTATTGTTTTTCATGGGGTTTACGCAAAATCGTGGAAGCCTAAGGAGCCTCAAGGGTGTTCAAGAATGGCAAGCAATTTCTTTGGAAAGTCGGAGGCCCCAGACTGGCTTGCTTAGACTCCCATAATTCCTTTCCTTAATGGCTCTAAGCTGTCCAGAATCACAAATTGAAATACCTACAGAGTATAGGAAAGTGACATAAATTAGAGAAGCGAACTGAGTATGCTAAGGATGGCATTCAGCTCGGAGACACCATGGGGAATGCTGAGAACTGTGACAAACTGGAGATCGGTGTCCTTGTAAAGGAAGTAGCTGCTACTCTGCTCTAGCCAGTGTTGCCTGTGGGGAAGAAACACAGACCTGATATTCTCGAGGCTTCCAATTTTTCACGAGAAGCACAAACAGCCAGATTTTTACAAAATCTGGATCTCCCGATTTTTAAGTGTCTCAAATGTTTCTAGTATTTTTGTTTGTTTGTTTCTAATATTTTTAAACACATGCGCAGACAAAAAGAACAAAAACAACACATTTCTTGAGCAACAGTTTGGAACCCCTATTCATAAGCCAGCAATAACATCTTGTCGTTTTAAGCATCTCCATTTATAAAATAAAAATAAAAATAAATAGCACCAGCCCACAGCAGCACATGTCTTGTAAGCCCAGGCCTGGTGACAGTGTTTTAAAGACAGAAAAGTGCTCGTTTCATCTAGCAGACAGTTCTCCTCGTATCCTCTGGTAGAAAGGGTGGGGACCCAGGCTAACAAACTAAATAAATAGACTCACTCTGGGCTCTCCCGACAGGGAGTGCACTGTGCAGGAAGCTGTGGTGCTCGGGCACCTCTCCTGGATGAGACAGAGATGCACACTCACCTTTGCATCGCCCTCGATGAACCACGCCCAGGGTTGGATCTCGGCACTTGGCTCGCTGGTACTCACACATGGACTCATAGGACCTGCCGTCGGAGGCACAAATGGGTTTGGGTTGAGTCCTGGAGCAGTGGAGGTTGCATTGGGGGTCACGGTCGCTTATGAGAAACTGGAATGAAAAAAGCAAAAGGGGGTAGAGGTTACTCTGGCAAGAAAATTAGGGGTGAGCCCATGCCTTACAATGCCGGTTTGCCTGAGCAAGTCCAGAATAAATCCAAAGTGATTAAGCCCTAGAAGAGGAAGGGAACTGAGCAGCCACAACAGCTAACCAAGGAAGGCACTTGTGCTAAGTAATTCATATGCAGGACCTAGCTCATTAATCCTCACAATAATCCTGTGAAATAGAAACCATCTATTTTGCAGGTTAAAAAAACAACAACAACATGAAGCTTAGAGAAGGGTAATTTGTCCACTGTTACATAGTTGTAAGTGGTGAATTTGAACCAAGATTGGCCAAAGTCAAATCAAAGCCCACCGAGACATTCTGCCTTTCCACCCATGAAGATGACCCTGAATCCTCTTCTTGTGGTACTTCCCCAAATTAGCAACTCCCTAGCAATCCCTAAATTCCATCTTTGGAGAGTTTCATTTATTAGAAAGTAATACTGAGTCCCAAATCTGTTGCCCTGTAATTTCTGTCCACTGCTCTCTGGCAGAATATGAGTTAAATGATTTTCTATGAGAAACAGATTTCTTGATTTTAACTGTAACAATAATAATCAGTTTGGAAAATGCTGAGTTAAGCAAGTTTGTCTCCTGCAGGATTTCTCGGGCACCATGGATACGCTCTCATGCATTGTGAATCTCCAAGAGGCAACAGTAAATTAAAGATAGCTGCGAATTATTTGCTACTCTTCCCATTGAGCTCTGGGATCTAAGTCCCTCCCCTTGATTCTGGACTGGCCTCATTAACTTGCCTCAAATGCTGTGGCCGTGATGTTCTGGGGCTTTTGAGCAGGTTCATACTAAGCCTTACAGCTTCTTCCCAGGCCTCTGGCAGCACTTGCTTCTGGCAGAAACCAGCTGTCTTGTAAGAAGCCTAGCAACCCTGAGACTGCCATGCTATGAGGAAGCCCAAGCTAGAATGCGGCAAAACCACATACAGAGAGGAAACCCCAGACAACCCGGGCATGGAGACATCTGAGTGAAGCAACCTTTAGATGTGTCTACCTCCAGCTCTCATCGGATGACAACCAACAGAGATGAAAGGAAGTAACTGCACCGGAGATTCCAAGTGAGAGCCACCTAGCTGAGCCCTGTCTACCCACAGAACTGAGAGAAAAGAAAAAATATTTTGAGCCATTACGTTTTGTGACCATTAGTTACATAGCAATAGATAACCAGATCTAGGGACATATATAATGATGCATCTCCCAAACATCTTCTACCATGAACCCCTTGATCACTGAACTCGTATCAACAACTACAGAATATGGTTGAAAAACAATAAGTGGGTCATACGATCCATGAGCTTCTTTAGAATAGCCCACTATTAGACTGTCTGGGCCTCGAGAGCAGGGTCTCCCCTCACCCACCCCTGCAGCAGAGCTCAGGATTCACTGATGGCTCTTCATCAGTGTGCGGTGAGGGAATGGGTGTCCCACAATAACACATGACAATGTCACGAGCACACACCTGGAGCTAGCGCCGGCTGAATCATCACGCTGAGTCTCAGGGTTTAGGGGAGGTGTGACACAGCCTGTTTCAGGCCCATCTTCATGCCTTGTGTGTGAAGCAAAACTATGGGAACTTGCTGGCCTTTTTCCCAACAGCACAGGGACACTGGTGGCACTGGGAACACACGCCCCTACCGGGCACATTCCAAGAGATCCCAAGCCTGTCCACACATATGCAGACCCTGCCTCGGGCTGTAAAACCAGTTCTTCCCACCAGCCACCCTGATTGCATGCCCGGGTGCCTGCGCAGTACAGGGAGGGACAGCTGAGGGCTGACGCCCCCACACGAGGTTCGTCAGGAAGGACGTGCCCCGCGGCGCTCTCTTCAGATACCCTGAGCTCCCACACTCGCAGGTTCAACCTGAGCCTTGCAAAGCTCACAGGAAATGTCCTGAGAGGGTTTCACAAGGGAGGCTAGTGTTTCAGGATAAAAATCAATAGTGTAGAGTCACGTCCAGAGGAAGTCCACCACCGGGTTGACCCTGGAGTGGGGGTGAGCTGAAGGGATAGCAGGAGGAGTCACAGGATCCCCAGCCTCAACTCTCCTCAGGCTGCCCCTGCTTCAAACCCCTGAATGGTGTCTCATTGCCCTTGGGTCTTCTGGTCCCCAGCCCCTCTCTGGCCCCAGCACTTACCGCTCTGTCCCTCACCCTCACTTGCTGCTGGTCAGACACTCCAATTTGCTCTTTCCCCAGAGGAGCCACACTTGTTCCGCCTCCAGGCCTTTGGACCCACTGCTCCTTCTCCCATCTCTCCCACCCCTACTTCAGATTTTGGTTCTAGGAGGCTTTCCCGGATTCCCCAGGTAAGGCTGGGCCCCCCTGTGATAGCCTCTCACACCCCACTTTTCCTCCGTGGCTCCCCGCAAAGACAAGGAAAACACCTCCTCTGCCCGTGCACACATCCCCAGCACCCAGCACAGCGCCGGGCACTCAACTCCACGTGCGAGGAATGCATCCCTGCCGCGGCATTTCCCACGTGGCATCGCCTCAGAACCGGCTGGCGCGAGGTGACAGTGTGGCCTCCTAGGCTCCTGCCGCCTCAGGGATCCCTGGGCCTCTTCTCCATCCCCCTGCTCGGAGCTTCCCCCTCCCTTCCAAATCACATAGGGCAGCAGGGGTCCACAGCTTCCTGCCCTAGAGCTACCTCTGAGGCTGAGGGGTGCCTATCTCCCACCCCAACCCCAGCCCTCCTGCCGCTTCAGCCCTCCCACAACCAAGGGTGCACCATGAAAGCCTGGGATCCAGAGGCCCAGCTTTAGTCCGCCGGCAGGCGGGCCAAGCCTGGGCGCAAGGCTCCTGGGTGGGCACAGGACATGGGCTGCTGCAAACAGCAAAGCCAGCCTCACTTCCCCTGCAGGGGGCGTCCCTCGGAGCTGTTCCGAATCTGGCTGCCGCCTAGAAATGCAGCCAGGCCTGGCTGTATGATTCTCCCTGGTGAGCAGCCAGACACCAGGCCAGACGGCAGGGTCAGCTCCTCACGTGCCAGGGTGGGCCAAGGGCAGGTTAAGGCCCTGCTGTCATCACACCACCCTTGCCTGGTCTGTGGATGTCAGGGCTACCTACATGGAGTAACACCCTGATTTTTAAGGCCAATTTATTAGGTTATTTTGCCATGTGAATCAGCAGGAGTCAAGGACTGCCTTGTTTTCATGATCACACGAAGACAGAAATATCTCCCTTCTAATGCCTGAGAAAACCAAGGAACTCATTGTTGGTCACAGAGGGATCTGGGCGCCAGGCCTGAAGCCTAATATTAAGAGCTGATCATTAGATATCACTTATGAGATGCTAACCATTTAATCTTTACAATAACCTGATGAGGCAAGGTATGTTACAATCTTCATTATACAGATGAAAGAACTTCAGAATGTAAAGCGCTTCAGAAGAAGCCCCACGTACCCTAACACATGGAAGCTTTCTGGGCTCCGAAGACCGCCCAACATGCTCTGTCTCGAAATGACTGATCCCGGAGGCCAAGTGAAAAAGTCCGGAGGCAGCACAGGGCCCTTACTGAAGGCCCTCCTCCATCATCAGTGCTCTCTCATTTTCATCTGTTTTAGGGACTCTGTGTGTTTGTGATTGTTTTAAAGAAAAAAAAGGCACTGAGTTCTATACAATGGAGTTTAGATGATACAACTATGCTGGAAAAGAGCCACCGAAACCCCTGGGGCCCCACAGGGATCACTGTGGGTCCACAAACACTGCCTGTTCAGCCACCACCCGGTCATTCACTTCTGGACTCAACAAGCCCTGCCCTTCAGAGGGTGTGGGAAGCTCAACAAAACAAACATGGTCCATACCTCAATGAGTTTGCACTCTCAGGTTGACCCACAAGCACGAGGGTACGGTAAGAGAGCAGGACGCTGCAGAGCGAGAGAGACTTTTACCCCAGGGTCTCTGCACTGCTACAGAGCCACACATTTCTGCAATGATGGGCATGTTCTACATCTGGGCTGCCCAAAATGGTAGCCACAAACCACGGGTGGCTATTAAGAACTAAAACGTAGCTAAAGCACCTGAGGGATGAAATTTTTAGTTGAATTTAATTTTGGTTAACTTAAACTTGCACAGCCATATCTGGCTGGTGGTTACTATGTTCAAAAGGGCAAAGGAGAGAGGTTCACCCTCACCGGGATTTCTCCTGGTTGAGTCAAACTCAGGCTGATTGGCCTAAGGGAGATGGGAAAAAGATGCAGAGCCTGCAGATAATTTCCACGTTCTGAAACTGGACCTGAAATCAGTTCATTACTTGTGGGTCAACAATAGGACATACCCAGGAGTTCATCACAGTCCACCTGAAGCCACAAAGGCAGATTTCTCTTCTTTCTTCTGCAGGAGACAGGAGGTACACCCTAGAAGTCTCCAGCACCAACCTGCAGCCTGGGTCAGTTTTCTCAGCACACAGACAAAACTCATGGTCTGAGTCACCCTGCTGAGACCTGAACCTCTGAACCACAGAAGTCTGTTGCAGGCTCAAGAGCAGCCACAGTTAGTGGAAATTTTTGGTGTTGGGCAGAAGTAAGCTGTCTCCCCAGTGAGGCCAACACTGAACCATTTCCCTCTGGGGGGAAATGGTATTTTCATAAAAAATCCTCACATGCATTCCCTTCCTTCTCCCTAACCAAAAGACAACAAAAACAAAATGATTATGTTAAATACGATTACGTAATACGGAAACCAAACAAAAGGGGCCGGGACAATTGTGCATTTGCAATCTTCTCCCGCCCTCTCTCTTTGGAGAGTGAGTGATTCCAAAGCAAACACACAGCAGTTTGTGGTCTGCTCACATTTGTAAAGTAGGACAAGCACTTGAAATACATATAAACAATCCATCCTTCCTACTGGAATAGGAGGCTACCAATGGGAGCTGCTTCACCATAGAAGAGATGGGGGTGAAGGAAACCAATGCTAGACCAGCAACCCCTGCGTCTGAAATGCACACACGCTGATCTTGGTCCCGCCACCTCCACGGAGTAGAATGCATACCCTGCCACAGTGTTCGCTCAGAGACCACCCCAGGACCACAAGCTGTGTTAGCTTTGACTGACTGCCAAGTTTCCGTGACAATATCAGGGACAACGGAGGCAGCCTAGGGTTCCATCTGGGAGGTGTTTGATTCTTTACAATATGGGAATTGGTTTCACTGTCGTAACTTCCACCTGCACCATGTTGATTGAACCTGTATGTAACGCTGTATGCAGGTATTTTTCTGGTAGTTTGCATTCTCTGCATGTTTCCCAGGGGATAGAAGAGGGGTAGGAGCCACGCTAATCATCTAGCAAGTGGCCCACCCCCTGGGTTTTGGAAGTGAGACATCCACAATTTGGGGCAGCAAGCTCCCTTCCCCTTTATCATATCAGACCCAAAAATCACAGGCCAAGTGCAAGTAACCTGAGGGGGGTTTTTTGTTAATAAACTTGTATGTAACACAGCTTCCGGTTACAATTCTGCTTCACTTATCTATTGCTGCCAAACAAGCCGTCCCCAAATTTGATGGCTTTGAACAACTATTTACGATTTCTCTCCATTCTGTGGGCTGGCGGGGCTCAGCTGGGAGTTTCTTCAGCTCCGCGTGGTGTCTGCTGAGGTACCACACCTGGCTGCATTCAGCAGAGAAGTCGGTGAGGATGTCACTCTCTGGTGTCTCAGCTGGCTGAAATGACTGGGAACTGGCAGGGCCTCTCTATCCAGCTGGCTTTCCTCTTATCCATGATGACTTGATTCTGTCTTTTATCTCTTGCCTAGATGTTTGACTTTTTGCCCCAACCCCTTCTTCCCCATTCCAGTTCAAATTCCATACGGTCACATAGGTTACTGCCCTTCGCCTATGCTTTCAAGTTTGAAGCAACACCCTTCCTTGACTCTCCAGCTGCATTGTGCTCATACTTCTCTCAAAACCCTCAGTGTTCTGCTTTATCATCGATGTGCTGACATGTCCAGGAAAGACGGTCTTATTCCTCCTTTTATACACAAGGCCTAACAGTGCCTGATCAAATAGATATTTGAAGAATGAATAGGTAAAGGGCAAACCTTGCCTAAAATATATCCTAGATAAGCAAAGTCTTTTTGTATCGCCTACTATATAAAAAAGATATTCTTTGTCCAAACATCACCAGAAGCTTAAAGCTCTCAAATGCATAGAGTAATGAAAGCAGTTTGTTCTTTTAAAAATTATTTTATCCTCATGCAAGGACATGCTTATTGATTTTAGAGAGAGGGGAAGGGAGGGAGAAAGGGAGAGAAACATCACCGTGAGAAAGAAATGTTCATTGGTTGCCTCAAGCATGTGCCCTGACTGGGAATTGAACCCGAGACCTTTCAGTTTATGGGATGACACTCCAACCAACTGAGCCACACCAGCCAAGGTTGTTATTCCCACCCCCCCACTCCGCCTTTTAAGAAATATCTATTAGTAAACGAAAACCATATTTTAAACATAGTATTTTTTCCCTTGAATTAAATGAAATGGGGGGGAAAATTCCTAAGTTATTGAAGAGAATGCACCAAAGTGGCTGAGACAGTATCCGTATACCAAAGCCCATCATCACTAAATCACTGTGGAATTCATTCCAAGGAGGCTGGCCTTAGCCTGAGGATTGCCGTCCCACAGCCCTCCAGGAAGCCTCTCCACCACCCGCAGATAACGCCTGTCACCCACACGTCAGGCAGTAATCTGAGATGCCCAGGGTGGCTGAGCCTGCGATGAGCATAATTTAACAGCCAATGCGATCAGCAGTCTGATTTTTCTGACAGCTACCATATGTATGCACTTGAGTAAGAACAACAGCCAGATAATAAAATGGATTCACTTATACAGTCAGATTTTTCACACCTTGGATTCATTTTTTCCACAGAATTAAGGTTGTAAATAACAGTGAGTTTCCAGCTCCATCCACAAATGCCTATTTGGAGGGAATGAGGGGAATGTGCATGCATGCCTGCCAAGTAGGGGACAGGCCCTGTAAAGGACCTTGATGCTGGGCCCCTGGCTGGGTAGAACTCAGCCCCAATGCCCCGTCCTTCCTGCCTCCAAACCCGACACATGCTGGTCCTCCCAGGGCTGTGCTTCCACCTCATAAGCTCCTATTCATCCTTCTAATCTCAGACAAATGCAGCTGCCTTGGGGCATTTACTTTCCAACTAGGTCAAGGCCCCTGTGATGAGGCTCCATACACCCTCTACTTCCCACGGTGGCCTCTGTCATACTTCTAACTAAATGACCAACTGTTCAATTACGTTTCTCGCTCATCCTGCCCACTAAACTGTAAGCTCCCTGTGGGCAGGAACCGTGATGTCCTGGGTGCCACACTGCAGGATCCTCAGTGCAGAATCCAAAGCAGGCACTCCATAAATATTGACTGACTGAAAGGAGGAGGAGGACACCCAGGCTCAGCCAGGTTGAGCCAGCGAGTGGTAGTGTGTGCCTTTAAGCCTGACTCTAAAAGCCTGGGTTCTTTCTACTACAGCACCTGGCCTCCTTCCATGCAGGGTGCCAACCCAGAGACCCAGAGGTTAGTGGAGGAGCCGGGAGAATCCTGTTGTTAGCCCTGGTGGGGGCCCCTCGGGTGGAGAGGAGAGGAGACGGGCTCTACAAGCAAAGAGAACTTTCTGAAGGGAGAGATACTTTCCCCATCGTGTTTGTAAATCAAAGTCCAGCTCAAGTTTTCAGACCTCAGGCACTAAAGAGTATTTCTGGGAGGTAGATCTGCTATTGAAAGGGGGGAAAGAGCCGCTCCGGGAGCCGGTGCCTGGAACAGAAAGGAACGAGCGCATTCCAGACGTCCAGCTATACAGCTCGGCCTCTTCCCCTCCAACCAGGGACTGTGCACCTCTTGTCACTTGCCTCCCCATCTGCAAAACCCAACTGTGGCCTTTTTCTTTAGGGCCCGAGTCTTTGGGAACGAAGAGCAGTTTCCCATTAAAACGTCACTCACCCACCCACAATCTAATCCATCATCTGCACGGAGAACCCACAGCCCTGTTTCTGCCAGCTAGCTCTCACCCTTCCCTGACCCCACAGCCACTGCATTTACACAGGTGCAAAGGGGGGCTCCTGAAGATGGAGGAAGGCAGATAAGGGAGGTCAAAGGGAAGGGGCGGTCCGCACCACACAGCTCTGCTCTTCTTCCACACACCTCCACGCCCGGCCTGACAACAGCATGCCCGGATTAAAGGGCTTTTCACGCTGCTGAGGGAAAGCAGACATCCCCCTCCAGCTGTTCGGCAGCTGGAACCACTTCTGTTGTTTTAGCCAGGAGAGGCCTGACCTTCGTCACCCCATCCGCCCCTCCCCAGGGGAGGAATTTGGTGGTCACCCCACCCTATCCACCCAGCTCTCCTCCACTGTGCCCCCTGCAGCAGGGATGGGACCCTGGGCTGAAGCTCACACCAACCCCATTCACTGCCCCAACCCATGCCCCATGCCAGTCTGCTAGAAAGGTGGGTGCTGATAAAGTATCCTAAAATTCCAAAATAGGAAGCATTATTCTAAGTGAAAGGAGCCAGGCTCAAGAAGCCACCCATGTATGATTTCTAAATGACATTCTGAAAAAAGAAAAACTTTGTGGAGAGAAATCAGATCAGTGATCGCCAGTGATTAGAGGTAGGGGGAGGAGCATGATAGAATGGGGGTGGGGCAAAACTACATCAATTTGTCAAAATCTATAAAAGTGTACACCTAAAAATGGTAACTTGTACTGCAAGTAAATCACATATCAATAAAAAAAAAAAAAAAGAGGGAGCAAAAAGGGGATGGATGTAATACAACAACAATAAAATTTTAAAAAATAATAAGAAGAAAAAAAAAAAGAGGAAAAAGGCATAAAACTAACAAAAAATAATCCCAAGGAATGTTTGTTTGGAACAGCAGACCTCCCATGGGCCCTCAACGAGGTTTCTGGAGATTTCTCTGCTCACCCCCTTCAATTACCGGGCATCGTGTGAGGTGCATTGGGGGGTCATAAAAATAAACAACAAAGTGCCTGTCCCTAGAAGCTGAGCTTGTAGCAAAGGCTGACTTGTGTACAGTTAACTCCACAGGGACTACGCTTTCAAAACCAGCAATGAGGAATCGAAGCCTAAGTCAGCCAGACAAAAGGACAGAACACTGGAAAATGGGATGCCAGGAAGTCTAAGATGTGAGGTGGCTAGCTCTTTAAGAAAGAGAGAGAAGAGGAGAGAAAAGAGGGGAGAAAGAGGCATCCATTCAGCAAAGGACCGCTGAGCACCCATGATGCCCCAGGGCTGTGCTGAGAGCTGGGGACCAAGCAGCGGACCTCACATCCGTTGGGGCTGGAGTGAGAGCTTAATTCAGACCAGACAGGTGCAGAAGGATTCTTCAGAGGGCCATAAACTGGGCCATAAAGGATTTCCACAGGCAGGAAGAGCTGTCTGGAGAGCCATCCTAAGCAACAGCAGCAGGTATTCGGAAGTCATTTCAGAAGCTAGTTCAGAAATGACCATTTATGGGAGAAATAAGTCTCCAAGGCCAGGCTTGGGTGAGGTCATGGAGGATCTTGAACATTCCTGTTGTCTTTTTTTTTTTCTTCTTCTTCTTCTTTTTTTTTTTAAGAACAGGAAGCCAGTGGAGAAAGTAAAAGACAAGATCAGACCTGAGCTTTAGAGATCTCTGGCTGGGGTGTGAAAGCAACAGAGAGATCGACTGGGGGTCATTATTGCTGGATATCACAGCAGGAGGAAAGGAGAAGACTTGTGGGCTGAGGAAGGGCTGGGTGAAACATCTCTGTCTCATCCAAAAGCACCAAGAACCAAACAGCTGTCTGCAGGGAGTGGGCCAGCTGCTTATGGGACGGGGTCTGCCTGCTGCGTCAGAGCCTGCAGGACGTCCCCGAGGCTCGGAAGGGAAAGGTGAGCTGCCACAAGATGTTGGCAGGGTGAAGAAATGGAGGACGAGCAGAGATAAAAAGCATTTCTTTGAGACAAAATAAACAAACAAAACTAAAACAGACTCATAGACAGAGTGAGTGAATTGGTGGTGGCCAGAGGGGAGGGGCTCAGGGAACTGGGTGAAAGAGGTGACAGGATTAAGAATTAGAGATTGGTAGTTTCAAAATAGTCACTGGGGAGTGAAGCATAGGAAATATGGTCAACAATATTGTAATAACTTTGCCTGGTTCCAGTTGGGTACTGGAAATATCAAGGGGACACTATGTAAAGTACATGATTATCTAACCACTAAGCTGTACATTTTATTTATTCAAAATAAAATTTAAAAAAAAAAAAGTCAATTTAAAAATAGATATTTCTGGCCCTGGCTGGTGGCTCAATGGATAGGCACCGGCCTGAAAACCCAAAGGTCACTGGTTCGATTCCCAGTCAGGGGACATAACCAGGTTACAAGCCAGGTCTCCAGCCAAGTCTGTAGCTGGAGGAAGGTGAAAGGCAACCATACATTGATGTTTCTCTCCCTCTCTCCCTTCCCCTCTCTCTCAAAATAATAAAATCTTTATAAATAAGTAAATAATAAAATAAAAATACATATTTCTTTGAATAAGTAGAGCCCTTCCGCTTAAAAACCACACATTTAGGATTTAACCTTCCTTGATTACTAGCAGGGCATCAAGGTGAAAAACACTAGTTTTTGTTTCCTACTTACGGTCCCTGTCACTAACTACTAGGCAATAGAACTCACAATCACTAACTACTAGGCAACAGACCTCAAGATCACTATTAGGCAACAGAACTCAAATACACCAACTAGTAGACAATAGAACCCACAATTGCTAACTAGTAGGCAGCAGAATTCAAAATTGAAGGCATGGAGAAAGTTACTTGCCCATCCCCACCCCCATTCCTCAAACTCTGCCACCAGCATAAATAAAAACTCCTCTCACTTCAAATCAAATAAACAGTGTGCTCTCCAGGACCCAGGACCCAGGACCCAGGACCCAGGACCCAGATTTTTTCAATTCTCTCAGCCCACTAGCACTGGAAACAAAGGTTAAGTTGATGTGTTAACAAGAGGCAGCAAAGTAGTCTTGTATTTAGGGTGTATCCAAGAGATTATGGGTTACAAGAGAGAACTCAGATGTCGTGCAAAGCTAAGAGGACAGGGAAGGTGTTCTTAAGTACCTGTTTGGATCTAAGTGTCCAACCCATCATCCCAATGACACACACACCTGGTAGTAGGGGTTTGCTAAATTACACTATCTCTCCACCTGGCAAGAGTAATTTATCCCAGCAAGGCCAGTAGCTCCTTCCATGGTTATCCTGAACCCTCCCATAGGCTCTGCCCAGTGACATGCTCCAAATTTTCACTGAGTATTGCTAAGTTCAGAAATCTTCAACATGTCACTGAGTATCCTGGCTAATGGCAATGGGGCCATCCGTAGACTACTGCCCCTGGCCCTGCCCCACCATCATGAGTAGATTTTATGCCCAGTGATATGTGACATGTGTTTTATAATCAGGGGAATGAGCTTGGCCAAGACTGGGACTAAAGGCTTCGGGTGTGGTGGCTGAGACTAGTCCTGATCCACCTGGGTGCTGGGAGGTGACTAAGCCCCACTGGATGGAAGGACAAGGTCCCCAAACAGAATTGTTTTCACAGGAGACTTGGTGAGATTCTGGGCAAAGGAGGAGGTACAGAACCTGAAAAGGGTGCTTGAGAGACCCAAGACCACTTTGAGAGATTCTAGGCACCCAGAGAGCTGTATCAGGGCCTAGGTGACAAAGAGACACAGAAATGAGGCAGGTCCCTTTCCCCACCTCTGCGTGAAACCTACCCCTGCTCTGGCAACTCAATCAAGAGCTTTGGCAGCAGCTGGACATACTTCCATTGGCACAGACCCCAGTGTTCTCATGACACGCATTGCCAGCAATGAGGTTCCTTTGGACACAGGGGAAAATTGTGACTAGTTTGTGGAAATATTTAAAGTACCCCAAAGTGGGAACTGAGGAGGATTGCTGTTTGAGCAGATGAGTCATTGTAATTTGGGAGTAAAGGTAAGTGTGGCGCCATTTTGCAATCGCAGACAGAAGAGGCTTGGAAACACCAGTTACAAGAAAAGAAGCTAACAGGAGTGTAGGTCCACTTTGCAGGCCGTAGGAGGCAAAACAAGCAGCCCAGAACTTAGGAAGAATTTGCAAAGGCCAACCAAGGATTCAGAGATCAATTTTCTAATAAGGTGACACTGAATGTGGTTGTCAGGCTCCCGAGCCGGTAAACAAAATGCCTCAGAAACTCATACTGTGGCTGAAATAGAAATAAACACACTTGGCCCAGAGCAGGGTGGAGAGGCTGGGGGGGCGGGGAAAGGGCAGGGGCTGGAGAGTACCCCAGTAGAACGGGCCACTCAACTGAGTCTGGCCATGAGCAGAGACAAGAATATGTGCATACCCATATGCACACTCCACACACTCAGAAGTATCTTTGGGGCACAATCACTAGCCCTTGTTCAAGAATATAGTATAGGGTCATGCACATTGAGGAGAAAGCTGCTAGCTTAGTGACTTAAAAAACAAAAATAGCAACGGAGACTGTTTTCCTCTCCTCATGGACTTGCTCTGCCCTGTCAGATAGAAGCCCTTGGACACGACAGTATGCTCCCCAATCAAGGGGAATGTAGACCCTATGCAGTGAACTTCACAATACCCAAAGATGTCAAGATTACACACCCCTAGCCCCGCCTACTACAGGCCAGCGTGCCAGATGAGCCCTCACCCCTCAGTGTGCTTCCTGCCCCGACTCTCACACCAACAGCCTCACAGCATCCTGGGTGATGGCAAGGCCCCAAAGCCCCTCTAAGACTGAGATCCTTGACTTCAAAGACAGACTCCCATCTTGGCCAAGTCTCTTTTCTTATCTTGCTAGAAGGACCACATTTAGCCCTCGAGTCCACCATTCCAGGTTCTTGACGCTACTGCTGTAAGTTCTCTGACCTTAGGAAAGATTTGTCCACTCATCTATTTGCATGGGGTTCTCCAGCCTTTACCAGTAACTGCTCCCTTATCAACATAAAGAGCCCAAAACAGCCTTACCACAGCCCACCAAGATAAAATGAAAACTTTCCAAAGTTTTAAACAAAGTGGGAAGAAGAGGTTGGAGTAATTCAGCCTCCCAGACCCTGGACATTAACTCATGGCTCTGCAATAACTAAACAGAGAAATTGGTACACTTTCAATGTCATGGGATTATCCCAAAGGAAGATGTCATTTTAATTCCTGTTTCATTTGGGCAAGAGACTACCGCATATGTACAGGCTCATCTTTGCATCCACTTACACAGTGGAGCAACAGACATTGACAAGGGAGATAGAGGATGAAACGCTTTATCCACAGCATTTGAGGAAATCCACTCCCTTAGAGCACTAAGCCCTGGGGATGAGCTGAGCAAGTACAAACTGAAACAAACAGAAGAGGAAATCCAAGCCTTGCTATGTTGGCAAATTATGTTGGGGTTGCATGCTTAAACTGTGTGTTTCCTTTCATTGTGATTTTCGCTGTCATCTTGAGATCCTGCTCTACCAGTGGTGGGATTCAGATCACAAAACAGAAGCATACATACTCATGCATGCCCACGCTTGCTCACGTGGACACACACACACACACACACGCCTTAAGAGTCACTTATTAACAAAAGAGAAGAAGAAATAGTTTGGCACATGTGGGACTGCCATGTGCCGTAAAACCTGTGCTGTCAGACCATCTCCGGCTGAAAATCCCCACTGCGTTGCTCAGACAAGGATTAATGACTGCTGTCCAGAGTCCGGGCTCATGTCTTGCTTCACACAAACGTGAGGCTGTTCTGGGCAGGGGAGAAACCCTGTTGACCCAAACTGGGCCAAGGAAAAGTAAATAGAACCATGTCAAATTCTACAGGCAGGAATGGACGATTAGTGGAAAACCAAAGCAAGCCCACTCCTGAGGCAGAGAAAGAATGGTTCTTCCATTTTCCAACCCTTTTAGTTCCTGGACACAGAGAAAGTCTTTCTTTTCAGAATAAAAACCTGTATATGACTTTTGAGGATCTTTTTCTTCTAGCCCAGACATCTATTACCCTTAAGTCCAGACTTCCCTGAAACACTAGGCCTGATTGAGAGGACACTTACCTTAGCAGCAGTTCCCACCTAGGAAGTCCACGAGACATGGGGGTGGGCTGGATCTGCTCGGGAGAGCCTCAGAACAGGGCCAGGCAGGTACGCCTGCTCTCCCGGAATGGGCTCCCCAGCTTTCTGACGTGAGATACAGAGTACGCAGACCTGGCAGTCAACATCTCTACTCTGGGCTCCAAAGCGGTTCTCACACTTTTTATTGGCCAATGAAATGCTCACAATATAAAGTTAAACAAAACCAAAGCTGACTATCAAACATACATACAGTATATGTATCTCTGTAGACAGAAAGATAAGAGATATACACATACATACATGTGAGGTCTGTCCCATGCAAACTGTTTAAGTTATGTTGACATTGGCTCGATACTTTCAGGACAGAACTTGTACATTTTCACATATATACACATTGATTTTCCACCCCAGAGAGAGAGAGAGAGAGAGAGAGAGAGAAAACAAAGATAGAAGGAAATACACCAAGGTGTTAACAGTGACTATCTTTAAATGGTAGGGATACACATGGGTTGGCTTGTTTGTCTTCCCTTTGCATTTTTATTTTCCAAGTTTCCTATAATGCACATGTTTTAAGGAGGTTGGTGGAGGGTGAAGCACATACAGAATTACAAATAGGTCGATGCAGACCTGTCTCTTAAGCAAAGTTGTCCCCAAGCTCCACCCCAGGCCCTGGTGTCACCTCAGCAACATCAAAGCCTGAGAGCCAACGGCCCATGCAGAGCAAGGACTGGAAGGAGCTTGCCCTAGTTTGAAGTGGGAGGGGGAGGCTGTCTTCCTCTTAGCTTCTGTATCTCCGGGAGAATGGTCAAGTTTCCTGCTCTTCTGCATGACAACTTGGCATCTTTGCTGTGGTGCTACACTGGGGTCTGATGATAACTGCAGCATCCACCCGGGCAACAGCCCCATCACCATGTCGTCGCCTTATTCAGTTCAGATGGCACAGCCAGTCTCCAGCCTTCCCATGGGAGGAATTCTGAATCTCACCAGCTGGGATGAGCTTTAACCTCCCAGTCCAAAGCAGAGCTGTGGCAGGGTTTGCCAGCAGCTTTTAACAGTCTTTCTTTCTTTTCTTTCTTTCTTTTCTTTCTTTCCTGGGCACGCAGCGAGGGACACCGTGACATGGTCCCTTCCTTCATGGGCTGTGTGAGTCTACAATCCTGTTGTCCATGTTTCACATACACACGATGCCCTCCTAGATAGAGTTGGGTCCCAGGCACAGGCCTAGGGATGAGCCAAGGCCAGTGTACCATCCACATGTAGCAAATTCCTTGGGAAAGGTTCTTCCTGACCTGAGTCACAACATAGGCCCCCTCACAGAAGAAAGTGCCATTTCTGCGCTGATCCAGAAAAACAGGTCAACTCTTAAAGAGAACCCAGAAAACTCACTGGGAGAGGGACTCCTGAGGGCCCCGGCCCCTCCCGATGCTGCTCAAGCTAATGAGAGGACCCCAGCAGAGTCAAGGTCCTGGGCAACCGCCTCAGCCTGGCCTCCGAGTTCAGGGCCAATGGTGATGTGCTGGTGCACTCGGTCTTGCATAAGAGACTATTAATCCTTCTAGGGAAGGCAGAGAAAGACAATTTCCAAGTTGCCCTTGTATACCTCAACAGAGTCTATCCTCCCGAGTACTGGTGTGTTTTAAAGCATTTATTTTAAAAAAAAGCTTAAAGTAGAAGCTTCCTTGCTTTAAATAGGTTCTTTGCACTAAATCTAAACCTGTTAGGGTCTTGGTATTCACCAGAAAACTGCCTCAAAATGTTGTATTTTAGTGCAGAAGTTCTAAAAAAGAAGTCTGTATTAATCTAACCTAGACTATAAAGAACCTAAATGCGTAGCTAAAATTTCAAAGCACTCTAGAAAAGAGTTGGAGGGGACAAAGTCACGACAAAAATAAATATTGGGGGGGAAGGATTCTCATAAATAATATGTAGTGTAGGGGCCAGGCACAGTGCCAGGCATTTTGCATAAATTATTTTAATGGACCCTGACAGGCAACTCAAGAGGTAATACTTTGCATCCCGCTTTGCAGATGAGAAAACAGAGGCTCAGAGAAGTTAAGCAATTATTCAAGGCCACCAGATCTGCAGTGGGATTCTGACTACACAATATTCCAGCCAATAAGAAACAAAGAACCATGTAAGGACCCATAAGAGTTACCCAATCTAGCCTTGGACTATGTAAAGGCTTGTCAATTTAAAAACTACAATCTCAGAAAGAGACTTTGGGTGGTGAATACACAAAACAATATACAGGTGATAGGTCATATAATTGTACACTTGGTTAATACCTTTACGAACCAATGTCACCCCAATAAATTCCATTAAAAATTTAAAAAATAAAAATTTCAATCTGATGTGGTTGTGTTCTTGCACAATTGAGTAAAGAAAATGTAGACTTTTAATACCTAACCACCGCATTCTCACCCTCTCTGGCCCTTCCCCTTAAAACATTAAGGACAGGAGGGCAGTGGGGAAGAACAGGACTAAGCAAAGATTCTGACTTCTTCACAGGCCCCAGCACCCAGTTGCCAGCAGCAATTTTCTAAGAATCTATCACTTCTACCCCGGTGATCCAGTTCCACCCATCTTCCCACTTCCCCAGGCTGGATTGCAGGGGTGGGGGTCATTTTGTCTGTCTCTTGGGGGGCTTCTTTCTAATATAATGAGGTGCAAATATCAGGGACAAAGTTCAGAGTTCTGATGTGGGAGAAAGAGGTTGTCCTCATTTATGGGTTGGAAGGAAGATGAACTCAATACCCCAACTGTCGGTCAGTGGTGCTGTTGTTAACAGAAACCAGATCTGAGCCTTTCACAGGACGCAGCCAAGAAGGTGTTCCAGGTTGTTTTCTGTACCATATCAGGCAGAAAACACAGGTGTTAAAAGCATAGACTGACCCAGCCCTTGGACTGCGATCTCAATCAAGATACCTCCCTCCGAGTCGCAGCTTCCTCATCTGTTAAGACAAGGTAATAAAGCAGTCCAATTATCAAAGGTTGATTTGAGGATTAAAAAAATAGGTTGGTATTTTAAAACTTCTCAGTAAGCTTCGCTATTAACCATATTACTTCTTCTATTGTGAATGAAATATAAGTTTTTCAGACTGCATTCTGTAGTTTCACTAATTGTCACTGAAGAGCCTGCAGACTGGTTTGCAAACAAAGTTAAACTTGGGCTATTTTGAGAAACAACCACATTTTACATTTGTGTGAGTGCATTTCTTTCTAATTTCATACTACTTTTTCATATTGGGATCTTCAAGAACAATGACAAAAAGCGGAAAATATTTAAGTTCTAAAAGTTATAAATTTTAAAAGGGTGCAACTGTTTACTAACTATAGTCAAAACTGTCTTTCATTTGTTTTATGGGGATAGCAACATTGAATTTCCTAAATGGAAGAATAATGTTATTACTACCCCACAATTGCGTCTGAATCTAGCAAACAGTAAACACTCTTGCCCTAAGCACTTCATTTTAGACCTCGTTCTTTCCAGTTGGAGTCACTGGCTTGAAGCAAAAGAGTGAAATACAACTGTATCTTAAAGATCTATTTTGCAACAAAATTACACCCTCTTTTCGCCTGTGCTGGTCTATGAGAGAAACTCACAAAATCCTATCGGTTATAAAGTTTTGCTTTGCATATATATGTCGCTCTACACAGACCCAAAATATAGTAGCTTGGTTTAATACAAGAGTTCCATGTCTTCAAGTCTGAAAACTAATGCCCTTAGCCTTGTACATCAGAGCTCGGAATTGCTCAGAACTCCTCGTGGGGTGGTAGAAGGTCACAGAAGAAGGGCCAGTGTCCCCAACCCCCGAAAACTTCCAGGCCTGACAGGGCAGTCCTTGCTCCCGCCTTCCCATCACAGATCCTGAGGTCCCTAAGAGAGAACTACCATGGCCCTGCCAGCCAGGCTCTCTCCAGCTTCCAGTACAGGGGTTCCCAGAGCATAAGGGCCAGTTCCCAGGCCCACAAGGTACCCTTGTATGAGGGCTGGGAGAGGAGGGTACACCTGTATGAACAATGCTATTATACCTGTAGCCCAAACAGGTACTGAAAGGTCCCTGCTGTGGCTCCCATTGCCCCTGTCCCCCATGACTCCCTGCGGCTGTCTTTGTTTCTCATGCCACTCCTTTCACTCAGCACCCGCCACTGTACCCCTAGGGAGACAGAAGGACGCAGGGGGCTGAGGGCCACACTGCAGCCACCTGGGGATACCCTCCAGGGAAGCACCCAAACCAGCAGAGGAAGGTCACTCTCTACGTCTTGGATGTGTTTTAGTTTCACAGGCATGCATTCCGTTGCAAATAGACATCCACATCTACGCTAAAACCAATACACCATCTCCTCTCCAAACAGGCCCTTCAGGGAGCTGTGTTGTCCAGGAGCTGAGCCCGGGGTTCTACATATCTCTGGCCAACCAAAGCACGTGGCCACCCCTGATTCGCCAACTTGTGTTCAAGGAAACATGGGAATAGCAGTGACCAAGGGTGTTTCTGTTTGTTCAGGGACGATGGCACCACTCAACCGACCGCGCACCTGGTGGCTGGTTGGTGAGCAGCTCAGGTTTCAGGTAACAGAATGGCAAAGCCACTCTGGCTCAGGACTTGTAGAACAGGCAAATGGCTCCCTGACTTCGGCCCTAACAAGGCTGCTGCCCTTGTCTTCTCCATGTGCCTCCTGCTTCCCTTCTCTCCCCGTCCATTGGATCTACTTCAATTATGGCCTGACTATGGCTGGGTAGCAGGAGGGACAGTAGGGAAAGCACTGAGCCCATGACAAGGTGGTAAGTACAAAGGCAGACTCCGGCTGAAAATCCGAAGTCTAACTGGAGGCTGAAACTGGAGGTTGACCATCTGCCTTTTCTCCCCTTTCTCTGCATAAACCTTCACTTCTGCTACCAACACACACCCTGACAGCATCTCTCAGGTCAATTTTCTCTGATTTTTCATTAACATTACAAGACCTACTACTGCTACAACCTTCCTCGGTTGTCCTTTCTAAACATCGCATTGCTCTCTAGAAATCCTACCTTAAGTCTATGCTAAATCTCTCCTGCCCCAACGTAAGCTTATTTCCTGTTGATCAATGGAACAGTCATTTCTTGAGAACCCATTAGAGCCCTGACGTATCTGGCTGCTTCCTTCCTGAAGCCCATGCTGCAGCAGAGGAGAAACGATCCACAAATAAGGGGCCATACGCTGTCGGCCTCATCACCTGCTCTCACCACCTGCTTGTCAAAAGCAGTAACAGCAAGCAGGGTGATAGGGTAAGTTGAAACAGCCGAGGGACCGAAAGGAGGAGGTGGGACACAGGCAGCTCATTGCCAGGTAGATGCGATTTAGCTCCGGGTTGAGAGGAGGGAGTGAACAGAGTGACCATGTGAGCACAGAGCACCAAGGAGTCCGATTTAGCTGCTGCAGAATGTCTGTGTGATGATGGAGTGGGGTCCCTCTGTCCGTCGGGCCAGAAGGTACCCTTGGAGGTTGGGGTAGGAAAGTCACTTCATAAAACTGGTGGTTTTTACTGGTTTTCTGGCCACCATGGGTAGAGGAGGCCAAAGGAGAAAGAGAATCAGTGCAACAGAAGACAGTGAGGAGGTGCTGGCAGGCAGCTGGGTCCGAGGTGCTGACAGGGGTCTGGGCTACCAGTGGCAGTGCAGATGGAAAGACAGAATCAATACGGGACATGGTTTAGAGGAAGATTCTGGAAAGGGCTGTTACTATCTTCTGGCTCCAGCCTTGTTCAGTAAATGTGATGTAATTAGGTCACTTCCTGCATTCCCTGCTCCGGGCCAAGAGCTGCTTCAGGCGCTGAGGGGGTGTCCGTGCCAGGGAGCAGGCTTCAGAAGGCTCCCACGCCAGCCAGGCTCCTCCGGGACAGTCTCTCCAGGTCACCCCTGCAGGGGGAGCTTTCCGAGGCCCAGCCCAGAGGCCCCAGCAGCTCTGGCTCCCTGACCCACCCTTCACTGTCACCAAGGCCTCTGCTCACAATGGTGGCCCTCCAAACTCCAGTGCGGGGACCTGAGGGTTGGCTCCTGCCCAGGAGGCTTGTTTGGAAGTGGCTGGGTGGTGTTACTCTGCACCCTGTCGGCTACTAAAGGGAAAAAGACACCTTCCCCAAAGCTGCAGTTTGGTCCGGGCGAATAAAACTCATGTTTCACAAAAGAGAACTCCGTATCCCTAGACCCTCCTCCCAAGTACATATCCATCTGTGTTCTCTAATGGGGTAGTCCAGCAGCTGACTCATGCGACCCAGCGTGCGGTCACTCTAACTGGACAAGGAAGTGCGGTGATAGGCAGGGGCTGACCAGGAACGCTGGTCCCTAGGAGACCAGGGCAGGTGGGATGCAGAGGATGGAACGGAACCAGGAATGATCCACAAGCAAGGCAGAAGCACCCGTGGATGCTGTAGCCCAGTCTCTAAGTGGGCTTGAGGGTCAGGCTATTCTCTCAGGGACCATGGCACTCCATGGCTGGTCCCCCACTTCCAGGCCCTCCTTGAGTTTTGTGCCAGGCCTTGCCTGAACCTGCAGAAGAGAGGCTGTCTCCTACCTGGCCCAGACACCAGGGAGAAGTTTCATTGTAAGACAGCTTCTCTCCTCCTTTGCCAAGCCGACACCCTGGGCCTGCCTCCTTCCACGTCCACATGGAGAAACCAGCCCCATGGCATCTGGCCAAATTCCCAATTACTACTAGGAAGTTTAATCGATACCCAAGATGCTTTTTATTCACTTGTGTTTTCTCCTGGAGAGCACATTCCCTTTCTCCCACTGTCTCTGGGGACTCAGATTTTTAAAGATGCCTCCAAGATTCAATACCCTGTGTCCAGGCTTAACTCTCTTACATGGCTTACTAGAACATCTCTTTAAAACATGCACCCCAGTGTCCTGGAAAGTGCTCAGTTTCTCAGGCATCTCTGTGGCCAGTGTAGAGAATGTGACCTTCAGAATCAGACAGACCAGGTTTTCAAATCTCATCTCCACCACTTAATTGCTGTGTGACCTTCAACAGATCATTTCACCTCTCTGAGCCTCAGCTTCCTCATCTGTAAAATAAGAATAATGCCTGTTCCATGGATTTGTTACGAGTTCTAGTGAAACGATGCATATAAAACACTTGAGCACAATGCCTGGTCCTCAATAAAGGGTAGTAGCTATGTTTTTTAGGACCACACCACAGCCTGCAGACCAAACCTGATTTTAGGATAAAGGTGGAAAATGAGAACAAGCAGAAGCATAGGAAACATAGGTACCCAAGACTTTCTATCTGGGCTCTGAAAATAAGTAATATTAATAACCACACCCAGATGAACACATTAATTGGGCAAAATGGATTAGTCTAGATTTCCTCCCACATTGTTATGCGAGGTAGGTTCTTCTTTCATTTGTCCTCTGAAATAAAGGTCCCAGGCAACAGAAAAGGGCCCCTAAAGTAAGATGGAAGAGCACCACTAAAGTAGGGCACATAGGAGACCCCAAAACTATCCAGCACAAACTCTTTTAATTATAGTGACACGTTGGCTCGATACTTTCGGGACAGGCCTTGTACAGGCTCTAAGGGTCAGAAGGACCCAGAGCTGGAGCCACAATGGAGTTTGCAAATCCAGCTACAAAACTGTTTGGGTTGGGCAGGACCCTCACACACACACACCTCCTCCACCCTACCCCCCACCCCCAGCTCCTCACTGGCCTCCTGCACCCTGGATGGAGCCTGCATAAACAAACGGGGGATTACGCATACCCAGGCTGCAAGGAGATTGCATTTTTCATTTTCTGAACAAGTTGGGATTTGCCAAGAAAAACCATCTCTGATACAGACGAGGAAAATCTTGAACTAAATCAGAGCCACACACGAGCCCAGCTGAGGAAGCCCGTCTGCTTCCTGGAGGAGGAGGCTAACGAGAGGTCAGTCCAGCCTCCTGGCTCCCAAACTGGGTGTCAGCCGCAAATATCCACAGACAGACATGGCCTCCTCCAGGCCCTGGGCAAGTTCTCCAATCTGGGCCTCAGGTAGAAGGCTTCCTGGATTTACTCAAAGCATCCCTTCTCTTTGGGGCAGGAATCCCACTGCCCCAAGCCCTGCCGCCCTCCTGGGCCTCCTTACCCAGGTCCTTGCCACCCTCTCCTTCTCCATACTGACCTCCACTAACCCTGGTTATTTGCCCTCTGGCTTCCTCAAGGGCTCCCTCTCCTCTGCACAGAAGGGAACTCTGCTCCATTACCGCTGGCTGAGGTGGTTTGAAAGTCCGGCCTAGTACTTGGTTCACATGTGAACAGAGAAGGACCAGGTTCTCCCAGCCTCCCTCCAGAAAACCGGAGGATGGCCGGAGAGTGGCCTCACCCCAAGCCACCCTGCACCTCCTCCAAGGTTTTCTGGCCTGGGTGGGAGGTTTCCTCTTCTCATTCCATGAAGCCCCTCTCCTTAAGCCACCAGTCTCCTCACATTCGCAAGCAGTCACAAAGCCCTTCCTGTTTGGCGCTGGTGGGTCCCAGCACACAAACAGCAAGTGACCTTCCAAACCAAACCTCAGGCCTTGACCTTCTGGAGCCTCCGAATGTAATACTCAGACAGCTGGCAGTTGGCCCACATTTTACAAAGCATGTTCTGCATATACTATCTCAGTTGGTCATGGAAAATAGAAGCACAGGTTCAGTCCCTCACTTTAGACTGTGGCCTAGGACATGTCATTGTTGAACTCATCTGAGTCTCAGTTCCCATAGCTGTGAAATGGGCATAATAACAGAACTATCACCTGTGGATGGTTTAAGCAACATGAAGGACATGGGAAGGATGTGTGAAGAACACAGCATCATTCAGGCACAGGGTGAGGTCCCAGGGAATGTTAGCCATTGCCATCATCATCATAACCACATTCAGATTCTCACAGCAACCTGTGAGCCATCCTGGGCAGAGCTTGATTGAGGTCCCAAGGTGAAGGTCACTATGGAAAGAGATGCCAGAACACAGCTTTCCATGAGGTCTTCTTACTCCAACATACTTCGCACCACCCAGAATCTAAAAATGGTTATTTTGGTGCCAACATATCATTCTGCTCAAGGAGTGACATCGGTAAACAGGGAGAGCACGGTCCTCAACTGTACCCCTGGGAGGAGCAGAGAGCGGAGAGAGATGCTGGTTTGGAGGCAGTTAGACAGGACTGGTCGGAAGTACTGGCTTCTGAAGAAAAGGGCGTTTCATTCTCGGCAGAGCCTCTAAACCTGGAGGCCACGAGAGGGAGATACAATAAGAGGAGAAATCCAAATTTCTCCTGCACCCACTATCTGGTCCCTCAAGCCCTGTTTTCCCCACTTTCCCTCCCCTGGGCTCTTATTTACCAGGATCAATAGTCTACCCCACCACGTGGCCTGACCTGCCGCTTAGAGGGGAGGGTGGTTCCGCTTTCCCTGGCCCCCTCAGCTCCTGGCACAGAATCAGACACTAAGATCCAACCTCACTGTCACCGGGAGGGGGGGGGGGGTGATGGGCCCCAGATCTGAACCTTCTCCTTCCAAAACTTCTGCTCAGAACACAATTCTGGTCTCACATCATGACTGCCTTAAGACTCTCCCATCAGAAAGATCCCCCTTCTTGTTCTTCAAAGTAAGTTGTCATGCAAGAGAACATAGTTCATGTGTGTTTGTTCCCTGGACATGCAACTTCCAGACCTCATCAGAGTTTTGGTAACACCAAGTCAGGAGATGGAAAATATTTTAATGGGCTGTGATATTAACCAGCCCCATATGCCTTGGTGCCAGAGGGTTCCATAGAGGAGCCCTCCAAGGGGGGGGGGGGTTGATCAAATCCCCAGGGAGAGGTGTCTTCAGTTGGGAAGAAGCGGAACGCCACTTCAGTGCGTGCTCAGGTTTTTCCAGATTTGTCTTTTTTTCCTGGTGGTCTGAGGTGCAGGCAGGAAACTGGGTCTCATTTCCTGCTCTGCTTATTTTGATAAGAAGGAAGTTGGGAAAAGAACAACTTCTAACCTACAATGAACTTTCTGGCTAAAGCTGCCTGGCCTTAAACTGGCCCCTGAGATTCCAGAAAGCTGGCAGCCCTCACGTCTCTTTGTGCGCTTCTCCCAGCATTCAGTCATTCGGTCTGCAGTTATTTGAGCCTACTATGTGCCCAGCACTTTCTTAGTACTGGGGACATGGCCCTGAGCACGTGGCCCTGTTCTCACAGGCTTACCCCTTCGTGGGCTGGACCTGACGAGTACACAAATAAGTGGACAAATGGTTTCAGACAGTGATTTTTGTTCTGAAGAAAACAAAACAGGATGATGGCACAGCAAATAAAAGGATCATGTGGTCAAGGGAAGGTGGAGGTGGTAACACTTGAGTATAGACTTAAATGTTGAGAATCAGCTGCCAGCCCTGGCTGGTGGCACAGTGAATAAGGTGCCAGCCTGCAAACCCAAAGGTCGCAGGTTCAATTCCCCAGCCAGGGCACATAACCAGGTTGCAAACCAGGTCTCCAGTCAGGTCTGTGGCTGGAGGCAGGTGAAACGCAACCAACCATACATTGATGTCTCTCTCCCTCTCTGCCTCTCTTCCTTCCCTTCTTTCTAAAAATAATGAAATAAAAGTTAAAAAAAAAAAAAAAGAATAAGCTGCCAACACAAAATTAAAAGAAAACCATGCCCCCCGCTCTTAAGAGCCTCCCAGTCTAGTGGACGAGAAGGATGCACAGACATGAGTCACATCCTACCCTACCTACCTTTCCACATCCTGCCTGATGCAGGAGGTGGGAGAGGGAGGGGAAGGGACAGAGGCCACTTTACGAAGGACTTGACACAGGACAGCATGAGAGTTTGAATTTCATCCTAAGTATGATGAGAAGGCACTAAAGTGTTTTCACAAGGGAATGACATGATTTGATATACATTATTTTAAAAAGATTCCCCCCAATGAGAAAACAAATAACCCATTTAAACTGAGCCAAAGACCTTATAGAAATCTCACCAAAGAAGATACGCAGATATCAAATAAGCACATGAAAAGATGCTCCATATCCTAGCTCATCAGGGAAATGCAAATTAAAACAACAATGAGAAGCCACTACACACCTATCAAAATGGACAAAACTCACAACAGCAACAACACTGAATGCGGAAGAGGACAGGGGGCGACAGAAACTCTCAGTCATTGCTGGTGGGAATGCAAAACGGTACAACTGCTCTGAAAGATGGTTTGGCGGTTTTGTGCAAAACTAGGCATACTCTTACCATATCATCTGGCAACTGCACTCTTCAGTGTTTACACAAAGGAGGCAAAAACTTAAGCTTACAAAATAATCTGCACACACATGTTTGGTGATGATTTATAATCACCAAATGTTGAAAGCAACCAAGATGTCCTTCTATAGGTGAATGGATAAATAAACTGTGGTCCATCCCGACAATGGAATATTACTCAGTGCTACAAAGAAATGAGCTCTCAGGTCCTGAAAAGACATGGAGAAAACTTAAATACATATCACTAAGTAAAGAAACCAATTTGAAAAGGCTACCTATGGTATGATTCCAACTATATAAAATCCTGGAAAAGGCAAAACTATAGAGGTAGTAAAAAGATTAGTGGGGTAGGGTGGGAAATGGACATACAGAGCACAGAGAATTTTTGGAGCAATGAAAGTACTCTCTATATGATACCATAACAATAGATAACTGTTATTGTACATTTGTCCAAACCCACAGGATGCATAACACCAGGCGTAAACCCTAAGGTAGACCACATAGGTTCATCAGCTGTAGCAAAGGTAGCACTCTGTAGGGTGGCCGATAACAGGGGAGGTGGTGCATGGGGCAGAGGGTATATGGGAAATCTCCATACCTTCCTTTTAATTTTTGGCAAAGCTAAAACTACCCTTTAAAAAAATAACTCATGGCCCTGGCTGGTAGCACAGTGGATAAGGTGCCGGCCTGTGAACCCAAAGGTCGCTGGTTTGATCCCCAGCCAGGGCACATGACCAGGTTGCAAGCCAGGTCTCCAGCCAGGTCCGTGGCTGGAGGCAGGTGAAAGGCAACCATACGCTGATGTTTCTCTCCCTCTCTGCCTCTCTCCCTTCCTCTCTCTCTGGAAATAATAAATAAAAAAGTTTAATTAATTAATTATTTTTTAAAACATGTCTTTAAAAAAAAAAGATTTACCTCAGCTGCTCTGTGAAAGGGTAAGAAAAGGAGCAGGGAGGCCAATTTATTGAGGTTATTGAGGTTGCCCAGGCAGCTTAGAATAGGGTGATCTACCTGGAGAGAGATATGTCACTGCAGATTGGATGGAGTTTGGACATAAGCTCAACAAGGTTTGCTGATGGACCAGATGTGGGTGCTGGAGGAAAAAAAAAAAAAAAAGACAAGTATGGTCCCTAGATCTTTGGCTTAAGAAAATGGGTAAGTGGCAGTGCCTTTACTGAGACAGTGAAGTCTGGCGAGGACTAAGTTTGCAAGGAAAGAGCAATCTGAGGCTTATTAAGTGATAGATGCTTATTGGACATCACAAGTAGCGGCTCAGCACCCGGCCCAGATCCTCTATTCAGGCTGGTGGGTTCATCCACCAGTTGCTGAACGCACGGCGGATCCTCGCCACAGAATGCACGCAGCCGCCCCACCAGGGAACACCGGGTCGGGAGGTCGTGTACCCACCCTCTCAGTAGATCAGGCCAGGGCCAGACATTACCTGGAACCACATCCTTTTGCTTCCCAGCTTCAATGACAAATTAAAGTTGTATATATACACATAAAAGGTGTACAACATATTCTAATATAGTATACATTGTGACATGATCGCTATAATCAAGCTCAATGTCATATCCTTCACCTTAGTTACCTTCTGTGTGTGGTAAGACCCCCAGACCTACTGTCTTAGCAACTTTCAAGTATATATTGTCTACAGTCATTACACTGTGCATTAAATCTCCGGAACTCATTCCTCTTATAACCAGAAGTGTGTTCCATTTGACCATTATCTCCCCATTTCCCCACCCCAGCCCCTGGTAACTACTGCTCTACTCTCTGGGGCAACAAGTTTGACTCTTAGATTCCCATGTAAGGGAGTGGCACCCCATCCTTGTTTAGCCTCTTCTCCTACCCTACCTTGCTTCCTTGGATCTCTTTTGCCCATAGACCACGCCCTCAATAAACCGCAGGCACCAGAATCCCTGTCTCAGGCTCCGTCTGCAACCAGGGAACCCAACCAAGATGATACCTAAATGAAGATTCCAACAGACAGCTGTCAGGGGAGTCCAGAGGTAAGGGCCATGGGACTCGACACCATCTGGGGCAGTGTCACACTGAGCGCAGGCAAAGGGAACGAGGCAGCCAAGCAGACTGAGAAGGAAAACCCAGTAAGACCAAAGGAGGGCCAGCAAGTCTTCTGCTCCTTCTAGTCTGCACCCAGTCACCCCACCCACTTCCACCGCCTCAGCCCCTCTCTGCCCCTGGGTTTCAGATCCAATGGAAGGAAAGTCACATTTACATGGGAATGGTTTGCTGTATTTACTCAAACTTTTATGAGCCAGGCAATGAGCTGGCATGGGAGGGTGGGTGGTAAAGATGACCCAGACCCTACCCCAGGAGCCCACTTAGGACAGAAGAGAGCCACCAGGTGAACAAAGTTCACCGTGACAACCCATGGGAGGCAGAAAGTCAGAGATCAAGTTCTGTTGGTTTTCGGCGATCTTCTCTGCTTTAGTCCTTTCCTCTCCTTTGCCCATATACACCCTCTCCCCCACCACACCAAAAATAGAGTGAAGGCTCTATCTTCATGAGCTGATACTATGCCAAGCTGGCGTCTCCAACTTTGAGGTGCACATGAGTCCCTGTGGGTCATGTTAACATGCAGATCCTCCCTCGGTGGACTTGGAGGGGGTCTGGGATGCTGCATTTCTGATACAGGTATACATATAGGTGGTCCCAGTGATGCTGGCCAGTGGCCCACAGTTTTTTGAGCATCAATGTGTAGAAAACACATTACACCCACCAGCAGTGGTCCAGGGCAACAGCCAGAGGTCAGCCTGAGCCATGCCTTTTCCCAGGTAAGCCGGTTCCTGCAACAGAAGGGGTTCAGCTAACCCTGGGCCATTTCCAGGGTTTCAAGCAGCATCACGTACTGGGCCTGAGCATAGAACGATGCACAGACACCCTGAAGCATGATGGGAAGAGTAAAAGGAGCAGGTACCTATATCTATCGCTGCTTATTGAGTTCGCTGACCTTTACACCAGGCACTGTGCAAAGGACCTTGGTGTCCAACAGGCAGCTGGTCCAGTCTACCCAGGCGGTGATTGAGTCTACCCAGCTAGCTTGCACCTATGTCTTACCAACAAGAAAGCTCCAGAGATCATGTTATGAGCCCAGGATGTCACAGCCCTTCCCCAGGCAGTCCCACTCAAAGGCCTGGTCCCTACATCTTGACAACTGAGATGCCCCTTCCATGAGCTCATGGAATATGAAGCCCATCGCTTTGAGCTGGGGGTAATGCCTGGTTCTGCAACAGTTCTCTGGGTCAGAGGTAGGAGGCTGATGAAGATAGAAGCAATATGCACAGGAGGGGTATCCCATAACCACAGCCAGCCTAATTCACCGGAGTACCTCAGGGGTCCTAAGGTTGGGGAGGCCTCCTTTCCTTGGTCCCCTTCCCCCACCTTGATACCCATTCTGCTGTTTCTGTTTACCACCACAAAGCACCAAGGCTTCAAGGCCCCGTGAGCCATTTTATAAAAGGAAAGAAACACATGAGAAGCATCAGTTCCTTCTCCAGCTGGATGCAGAGACCACCCAAGTTAGGCCACCAGCCCAGCCCCTGGGAATGCTCTGAGTTGGAAACAGAAAACTAATAAGATTCTCCTGGGGTTTGTGTCAGCCCTCTCCCTCCCCAGAATGCAAGGCCTGACACAGATATGGAATTTCATTCACCTCTTTTGCAGACCAGTCCAGAGAGGGGCAGGGGAGCTGGCCTTGTCACCTGACTGGGAGTCCCCAAAGATACAGGACAGAGCCCAGGGACTGGGAATACGACACATCAGGAATGTGCGATAAACGTCTGTTGAATAAATTGATGTCTCCTCTGCTCCACTGGGAAACTTGGCCCAGAACAGAGAAGAAATCATCACTCTGAATTTCACAGGGAGTTGGTGGAAATGAAAAACAGGGAAAGCAATGAGTTTCATGTCCTGGGAAGGTCTGGACACACTGTGAGACATGGCCGCCCTGTCTCTCCACCAGCTTGCAAGGTCTTGCCCATGACGTCATGGCCCAGGCAGAAGTCTGCACAGCCGGCGGCTACAGAGTCAAGCCCACTTCCATCCCTGCCCTCGGCACCCCCAGGTGGTGACTCCATGGGGCAGCAGCGCTCAGGGGGCATTGGGCCAGCCCTGCTGCATGAAGGTGGTGTGAAAGAGGGTCGTTCATGGCCCATTCCAGGCACCCAGGTGTAGTCCCTCATCCCTAAGGAGAGAAGTGTGTTGCAGGATCTGGGGTATTTCAAACACCTTAAGAAACCCAGTGCAAAGGAGCACAGAGCCAGGCTCCCCATCTGAACAGTGATTGTGCACTGGCTTAAAGAATGGGTAGGATTTCAACAGGCCACCTCCACCTACTAACCTTTCCCTACGCTGTGACTTCCGCCTAAGGCACCTCCCCTCCCTCTTCACGGAGGGAGTCCTGCTCCTCCGCCAGACCTCACATGGAGCATCCCACACTCAGGAAGGCCATCCTGCCTCCCTGACCTTCCAACTTTAGGCAAAGCCCCAGGGTTGAGCAGGCCGCCTTCACACTGTGTAGAAGCTGTGTTTCAGTTGTGTGGTTACTGTATTGCCTCCCCTGCGAGATGTCAACTCTGCGGTGGCAGCAGCTGTGCCTGTTTTGCCCTCTGCACTGTATCCTCACCTGGGCTGTGTTTGGCTTGGAGCAGAAGCTCAATAGAAATGTGCAGGGTGAATGTTAGAACAGCTTCGGGAGGACTGAGAAGCGGCATTTTGGGTGGAGCACATAGTCCGTATATGTCAGGAAGCTGTGGTGATGTATAAGCACATGAATTCTGACTCTAAGTCCCGCTTCTGTAACAGCCTTGTATTAATAATAAGCTGCCTGCTTCCCGCAGCACCTGCCTAATTTTCATATCCATAAATCCCACAGCCAGGTGGGTGGCACAAATGCAGCCAGCATGGGCAGCGACCATATTTAGGATGAGGGCATTAGGGTTCATGCATTCAGAGAGTCAATCAGAGCAAAGCCCTAAAGACACCAATCGCAGACAGTTTCCCATGACAGAACATAAGGGCCCTCACTGTGCTGCTCTCTGGCACTAGCCCTGCTACGGGGCAGACACTGTCCTTCTGCCTGCAGATCCAGGCCCTGTACAGGCTCTGAGCCTTGCTCTGATGCGATCCCTTCATTGGAACCCATTCTACTGCGACAGCCTCAACAGACCAGGGAGAAAGAGCCCACCCTCACCTCCCAGGAGACTGTGGACATGGCGGCACCCAACTTGGCATTAAGACATGATGTGTGCCTTTCATCCCTGCCCCAGGAAAAAGAGAGAAAAAGAGAGAGAGAGGGAGATTTGTTTTAAGAGAATGATCCAGTCCAGATGGTTATGTTAATTCTATAATGGAAAGTCCTCCAACTGTTATGTTGAATAATTGTATAATAAAAACATTTTTTGAAAAATCTACCTCTGCCCTGGCTGGTATAACTCAGTTGGTTAGAGCATTATCTCATAAGCCAAAAGGTCGTGGGTTCAATTCCCAGTCAAGGCACATACCTAAGTTGCAGGTTCTGTCCCTGGTCAGGGCATGCACAAAAGGCAACCAAGCAATGTTTATCTCATTGATGTTTCTCTCCCTGTCCTTCTCCCTCCCTTCCCCTCTTTCTAAAACCAACAGGCATGTCCTTGGGTGAGAATTAAAAATAAAGAAAACTCAGGCCCTGGCTGGTGGCTCAGTGGATAAGGTGCTGGCCTATGAACCCAAAGGTCGCTGGTTTGATTCCCAGCCAGGGCACATAACCAGGTTGCAAGCCAGGTCTCCAGCCAGGTCTGTAGCTGGAGAGAAGTGAAAGGCAACCATACAGTGATATTTCTCTCCCTTTCTTCCTCCCTCCCTGCCCTTCTCTCTAAAAATAATGAATAAACTTTTTAAAAAATAAAATAAAATAAAGAAAACTCCACCTCTGGTAGGTTTACATTGATTTCATCAAAGCCAGAGAGTGAACAAAACAGGATTCCCTACAGGTCTCAGGCCCTTGTGGAAGCTTTGACAGCTGTGAGTTAAGAGCACAAGGTCTGACGTCATGCGCAGAGCTGTGGTCAGGTTTACATTCACAAGCCAAGTGATCTTGAGCTTAGGTCGAGTTTAATACACCAGTTTCCTCTGCATGTCCATAAAATAGAAACAATCAGGTGACATGATATTACATGTGCCTGGTACCTTCTAGATCTCTGTAAATACTAGTAGTAATAAATGATGTGGTTAAAATAATAATTGTTACCATTTTTTAAAGTGCAGAAGGCAAAAAATGGTTTAGGGTACATGTGGGAAGCAGAGTAATGTCCCCTTTGCCTGGAACACAAGCTAGACCAGCAAGACACAGGCTGGGGAGGTAGAGTCCAAACTGGGGGAAGAGACCAGGAAGGCTGCTCTAGGAGGCTAGGTATTTATCCTTCACCCCCACAGGGAATGCCTGGGTTTCTCAGCAGCTTCTCTGTCTCCAGATAGGACAGGTTTGCTTTATCAAGCTCTTACCACAGGCCTGGCCTGGCTGCACAAGGCACCAACAGGGTTTCCCAATGGGAATCCAGCCCCAGGAGAAAGAAACTTCCATCTCCTTCCACCAAAAAATAACCCTAAGTCAGCACTTCTCCAGCCCACCCTGAGTTGGTGTGCCCCAGAGGTGGCAGCAAAAAAATTTTTAAAAAGCAGCAGATGGCTTACACTCCAGAGAAGTGAAAATCAGAGATGCCCCAGACGACTGTCCCCCGACACCCACATCAACAGAAAGAAGTGTCTTTATTCCTATGTTGTTCTTGGGGTGTATCTGACACCCTGAGAATTACCCCCAGGCCCCTCGAAGTACTGCAATTCAGAAGGGACAGAGCAGCTTTGTTCACAGTTCAATATCCTATGGCCTTTGCCTGCTGCACCGCTCTGAAAAGTGTCACCTTTTGGAATAATAATAACAATAATAATAGTACTCTTTTTTATTGCCAGTCACTGTTCTAAGTATTTAACATGTTAATTCATTCAACCTTTAATACATTCCTGTCAGGTACTTTTCACAGATTTTAAAGAATGAAACTGAGGCCCAAGACGTTCTGTTACTTGACCATGGTCACCAGTTGGTCACTGACGGAGCCACACATGCAATCCAGCCAGTCTGACTCTGGGGGTTCATGGTCAAAACCACATCATACAGGCAGGAAGAAAGATGAAGCAAGATTTTGTTTAAAGAGGATGCGGCATGCTGCCTCCTCTTCTGACTTCCGCTGTGTTCATTCAACACCTAACAGTGCTTAGAGGTTGTCTTTGGAGTCACCCCAAATGGCCCTTTAGAAAAGACACCCAGGTTCCCTTGCCTGATGCCCACTGCTCAGCAGATTTTATCCAAAAAATAACCCCAAGCCAACCATGGTGGCCATTTTTAAAAAGAGGGTTAAGGAAAAAGAATGAAAAGAAAAGAAAAAGAAAAAAAGAATGTCAGGCAGCTTAACTGTTTTAAAAACCACTTTTTAAATGAATAAGTGATGCATTGCTGTCTAACTTTTAACACACTGAACATTGCCAACACGTTGCCTTGTGGTCCCAAGGTTTTCACACAATACTCAGTAATAAAACCTCTCCCAGGTCATATCTCTGTGTCTATTTAAATGTGTTCTAAATATGTCATTCATTGATTAATAAGCTCTATTTCTTTTTTAATTAAGGCTGCACATATCTGTTCATGTGAAATTCTACAAGTAAGTCAAGTTCACTGCTTAGGCACGTGTGCACTGCAATCCAATGCTCAGACACACCCAGCAAGTAGGCCCATTAAAGTGTTTTGGTCCATTAAAAACCCATGAATGTGTAACTAGTCACATCATAATAACAGCCCATTATTGACCATTGGAGACCTGATTATAAATCTGGATACTTCTCTCTAGACTGGAACGTCTGTATGTGTGTATGTGACGGACAGACAGAGACAGAGAGAAAGGGAGAGATAAGGAAGGAACAGGTGGTAAGTAGTGCTAGTAATTCAACTTTGAAATCAAAATATCTTACTATCCTTCTTTCAAACTTCTGGGTCAGCTGAACTCAAGTGTATTCTGCTATGGTAAAGTCTATCAGGACTTTCTCAACACTTGACAAAAGGACAATGAAAACAAGGTAAAAATTAGATAAACTCAACTTGATCAAATGTCAAGTTTGTCTTGATAGCCATCAGACAAACGTGAGAGAAAGGTCAAGAATGACTCAAAAGGTTTTGTTACAACTGTAAAGATGATGCCACTGATGAAGCTGGGAAAACTTATAGGGTAAATGGATTTGGCAGGTTGGTGGGGAAAAATCTCAAATTTGGTTTTGGTCATGTACCATGTAGAGATACCATGTAGAGATGTTGGCAGTTGGCAGTTGGATGTCTGACATAGATATATCCAGGCTATAGATGAAGATGTGAGGTAGTTCTGCATATAGATGCTTTTTAAACCATAAAATTAAACGAGATTAGCAAAAGAATAGGCATAGGGGAGAAAGAGTCCCAAGGACTGAGTCCCAAAGAAGTCCAACATTTAGAGTTGGGAGATAGGGGGAACCAGGAGATGAGGTGGGTGCAGAGCATCAGGGCAGGTAGGGCAAGAACCGAGACAGTGATGCCCCAGGCATTAAAGGAGGCCATGAACAAGTGTGTTAAGTGCTGCTGAACGCCTAGGAAGAGGGGAACTGAACACTGACCCGGGACTAACCAGCTTGGAGGTCAATGTAACATTATCAAGTTGGAATACCTGAACAGCAATGGGTAGATGTGGAGATGTAGTAAAGGCCTGCAGAACTCCTGTCTTCTTGTCTGTATTTTTTTTTTTTTTCTTTTTAGAGAAAGGAGGGAAGGGAGACAGATAGAAAGGGAGAGAAACATCAATGTAAGAGAGAAACATCCGTCAGTGGCTCTCATAGGCACCTAGACTGGGAACCGAACCAGCTACCTAGGCATGTGGTCTAACCGCAAATCAAACCAGCGATCTTTCGCTTTACAGGACATCCAACCAATTGAGCCACATGGGTCAGGGCTTGCCTGGATCTTCTCAGTGGAAAAGGAAGCAAGGCCACCAGCTGAGAGCAAGAAGGGAGGCTGTCGTTAGAGGTTGAGGAGAGAATGTGAGAATGTGAGACCTAGTCTTCCAGAACAAAGGGAGGATGAATGCACTAGAGAAGTCAAACAACTGCCAGTTAACATGAGATAAACAGGAACATTCCTAGTAAGGACAGTCCGAATGGTTTCATTAAGAAGCACTCCAGTTGGAAACATTGGAAGACTTACAGATGGACAAACATCACTCTGGGCCTGGGGCCCGTTAAGACGGAGCCTTTTTTGATGACAGCAGCTACTGCATGGGCCAGGGTGGCTATTTTGTTTTCTTTCTTCCTTGGGGCATCACCTACTTCTGATTACTTGGCGTTTTAGGAGCATTTCCCATTCATCAATTACTAGAAGCTGCAAATGACAAGCAGATCTACTCTTGAAGGAGTCTTACTGTTTGCAGGGTACAAACTACTCAGAAAAAAACACATCTGGCCCAGCTGCCTGTTTTTGTGAACACAAAGCCTTATTTACTTTATAACACAGCCCCACCCATTCTTTTATATATCATTTGTGGCTGCTCGCCACTACAAAGGCAGAGTTGAGTCCTAGAAACCCTGTGGCCCCCAAACCTAAAATATTTACTCTCTGTTTCTTTACAAAGAGGAAAGAAAAACAAGTTGCCTAGCCCTGATTTGGAGCAGTGTAGTGGTTCTCAAACTTCACCATGTATCAGAATCACCTCTAGGATGGTTAAAAACAGATTATTAGGCCCAGCACAAAGAGATCCTGATTCAACGGGTCTGGGGGTGGTTCACATTTCTAACAATTTGCCCCGCAGTACTGATGCTGCTGGTCTACGGACCACACTTTGAGAACCACTGGCTTAGAGAAAAGCCTGAATATGTCACCTGAATATGCCTACTGTGCTCACATCATAAGGATTTTATTCATGACTCTCTATGGTGACCTTGAACTTTTCCATTATCCCTCTAGGTTCAAATGCATAAATAGATATTAAAAAGGAACCCAAGCCTTTGAAAAAAGAAAAGTAAGATTCTCTAAACAGGCAAATGAGGAGCCAAGGAGACAAGGGAACATCAACCTCACATTATCCCTCCGTCTCACGAAACCTGACCTAGCAAGGGTTTTTCTAAGGGCTGCTCTTGACTGATCTTATTAGCAGCTCCGAAAAAGGAAACTTATTTTCTCTTGCTTCAGACCAGCATCAGATGTCTCACACTCAGAGCAATACTAGATCAACAAATTCTGCACCCTTGTGCCAGAACTGAATCATTAAATCAATTTGATCCTCCCAGCTGCATCACACCGAAAGGAGATTGGGGCCTTCTTCTGACACACATGCAGTGCACATAGTGTTGCCTGATTTAGCAAATAAAAATATAGACTGCCTCGTTAGTCAGGAATTTCAGACAAGCAGCAAATGGGTTTTTAGTACAAGTATATTCCATGTACTATATGGGATATACTTATACTTTTAAAAAATTCTTATTTATCTAAAATTCAAAATAAATAGGTATTCTTATTTTTTAAAGATTTTAGTTTTTTATCTTTAGAGAGAGGAGAAGGGAAGGAGAAAGAGAGAAAGAGAAACTTTAATATAAGAGAAACATCAATCAGTTGCCTCTCATACCCCAACTGGGGACCAAACCCACAACCTAGGCATGTGCTCTGACCAGGAATTAAACTGGTAACCTTTTGCTTTGTGGGATGATGCCCAACCCACTGAGCCACACTGATCAGGGCAGGTATTCTTATTTTATCTGTCAAGCCCAATGCTTAGGTTCTCCAAAGTATCCAATCACGTTTCACTTTAGTCTTCCTAGAAAGCTGACATGGAGTACATAATTCACATGTATATGTATATAGAACATTAGCTATAGGTGGAAAATCCTCCATGTTCCTCCCCTCAGGAGAATATACAGTCTAGAAGAAAGGAAAATGGTACAGAAGTTACTTGATTACTGGCAAGCCAATCCTAGAAGTAGAATTAAAATGCCAGAGCATTGAAGCCACCTAGAGCTCTTTCCCTCTACTCTAGATGGTCTTAGGTCATCATCCAGTCTTTTTTTCTGCTAAGTTTCACTGTCAAACTATCGGTGGCCAGTGTCTCCAACTGTCAGCTTTTAGCTCTCTCTTCTCTAACTTTCTAATTTGAGGCTTCCAATTTTCAAATGAAGTTAAAGTAACAGACTTGTTCAAAGCATGCTTAAACTGAAAGGAAGCAGGCCCTAAGTGAAAGCCTGGCTATCTCTCCTCTGCATAAAACAGTCCCACACACCAAAGGATAAAGACCAGTCGGAGCCTGAACAGGTGTGCAACCAGGAGGGTGAAGAAGTGTACGAGTCCCAGATGAGAAAAGGCTGAAAAAGCCTCCCTCTGGTCCCTCTCTGCTGCCTGGAAGGAAATATAATAGCTGGAGCTCCAGAAACCACCCTGTGACCTAGAGGAAGGAAACCACAATCTAAGGATGATGGCACAAAAGGAAGAAGGACCTGAGCCCCTGGTAGTTTTGTGGAACCACCTTACCAGCTCCAAACAGTCTACATCTGGAATTCCTTTATGTGAGAAGACAAACCCAAACATGATGAAGCCTAAACTAGAGTTGAATATATGTCCATTGCAGCCAGACACCATTCCTAAATGCTACAGGCTCAAGGTATATTAAAATATAAAGAGACACCAAAACAAGGTTACCAGAATTATATTATATTATGTTAAATTTTGGTAACCTTGTTTTGGTGTCTCTTTATATTTTGACATATACCCTGAGACTATGGGATGTCTACACAATGAAATACTACTGGGCCATAAAAAAGAAGAAAGTTTTATTATCCTTTGCAGCAGTATGGGTGGACCTGGAGAATATTATGCTAAGTGAAATAAATCAGTCAGAGAAAGGCAAATGCCATATGATTTCACTCATATGTGGAATCTAATGATCAAACTGAACAAGGAAATAGAGACAGACTCATAGATGGGAGAGCAGTGTGACAGCTGGGGGGCGGTGGTAAGGGGTAGAGGGATGGAGCAAAAAGGAAAAAGGACACAAGGACAACAGTGTGGTGATTGCAGGGGGGGAGGGATATAAGAGGACTAAATAGTAATAGAAAAAATATATTAAAACTTTTTTCTAATTTTAAACAAATGACATGGAGGTTAGGGACACCAGCCCCCATGCAGTCAAATTTGTATATAATTTTTTTTTAATTTTATTGTTGTTGTATTACATCCATCCCCTTTTTGCTCCCTCCTGCCCCCCTCCCCACCCACCCATTCCCCCCAAAATCAATGTCAATCCCACCTATTGTCCATGTCCATGGTTCCTTTATACTAGGTTCTTGTCTAAACTGCTCCCCTTCCTTGCCTCTTCCTCCCAAAAATATGGAACGCTTCACGAATTTGTGCATCATCCTTGCACAGGGGCCATACTAATCTTCTCTGTATCGTTCCAATTTTAGTATATGTGCTGCTGAAGTGAGCACTGTATATTTTTGACTTCCCCAAAACTTAACTACTAACAGCCTACTATTGGTTGAAAGACCGATGATAGCATTAACACATATACAGTATTCTTACAATAAAGTAAGCTAGAGAAAATAAAATATTAAGAAAAATTAAAAAATATATTATAATACAGTATTCATTGAAAAAAATTCATGTATAAATGGACCCGGGCAGCTCAAACCCATGTTGTTCAAGAGTCAACTGTATATACACTTGGCAAATAAATGGGGTTTTTCCTGCATACAAAAATAATTGTGCTATTTACTTCTTTCAATCCTATAAATTGTGACTGTATATATAACTGCATTTAGAAACAATGTCCAAAACATTCCAATAGAAAATGCAGTGTAAACGCACAATGAGATGCCATATTCCTATGCTAAAAATAAATATAAGCAAATAAAAACTGGGAGTATCAAGTGCTGGCAAGGAGGTAGGGTAACTGGGGCCCCCATGCACTGACAATGGGAATACAAGATGGCACAGCCACTCGGACAAAAGTTGGCCAATTCCTCATAAAGTTAGTCACACACTTACCCTATGACCCAGCAATCCCACTCTTGGAAATGAAAGTTTATGTTCATACAAAAACCTGCACATGGATGTTTCTGGCAGCTTCACTCAGCAGCACCAAAAACTGGAAACCACCCAAATATCCTTCAACTGGTGAAAGGATAAACACACCATGATATACATACAGCAATAAAACTATTGATTCATGTAATAACATGGATGACTCTCAAATGCACTATAACATGTGAAAGAAGACTATCTAATTTCATTTACATGGCATTCTGGAAAAGGTAAAACTCTAGGGATGAAACACAGATCAGCAGTTGTCAGGGGTTCAGGTAGGCTGGGTCGGCGAAACGGAGCAACACGAAAGAAGTTGGGGGGTGACAGAAGGGCTCTGTGTCTGTGCCGTGGTGGTTACACAACTCTGCGCATTTGCCAAAACTCATAGAACTGTGCACCAGAAAGAGCATTTCATTTACTCTCTGCAAATTGAAAATAAATTTTTAAAAAGTTGAAATGTTTAGTTGTGGGCTCTATGGCTTTCCTAGGGTGTCTACCTTGGATGCAACCTCAGTGTTCGTCCCAATCTATACCCTACCCTATACCTGTAGGTGCTATCTGGACATTCTTGCCGAATCTAATACAGTGGTAGGCAAAGGGTTCGCCATCCAAATCCTGGACACATTTTCACACCAGCCACTAACAGGCACCCCCGAAATACAGAACAATAGCCATATTGTGCGCAGCTCCATACGGGCCACTGCATAAACATTAGCAACAAGTTCCATGGTGACTCCCTGCTACTGGCCTTTGCAGCTGCCCAACTCCCAGGACTTGAGGATCTGCCCAGGGTAGCATGAAGCCTGGATACAGTTCAATGTGTCAGTCTTGAATCTATAGTTCATAACAGTCTCAGCCCTTGGAAACTCCCTGGTCATGATACAGACAACAGACACACCACTCCCACTGAAATCCCCAGTTTTAGGCTTCCTAATAGTTATCGCTGATGACCTCCTGGAGGACACAGCACCCTAAAGCTTTGAACATCCAGGGTTAATCCCTGAAATCTGGGCCATGGAAATTCCATCTGCTTGGGAGGGATCCTGACCAGGGCACATTTGCTTTGACACCTCCTCAGCATAAGCACAGTCTGTCTCTCTTGACCTTATGAGCTACTAAGCCTGGTTTATTAAATATTGAGTACCCAAGGCTTATTGCAATAGGGGTATTTTGTCAACCAAAAAAAAAAAAAATTCCTCCAAACATAAATCATTTAAGGCACCCTCCACGTTAGCTGGCAAGAAATAAACAGAGCCTGTCTTGTGGGAAGAAGGTGCCAGAAGTTTCAAACCTCCTGCCTGGCCATCATAAACTCCACCCTAGATGCTTGAAATATAGTAAAAACCTTCACAGAAAGGTTTCTTCCCACCTATTTTTTTTCCACCCACCTGTGCTGGGTAACCTGAACCCTGCCCTAATGTGCTATAAATGCAGCGCGGTGTATTGGAAAACACAAGGACTTTGTAACTAGACAGACTTGGATTCAAATCCAGTCTCTTCCTAGGAGCCCTGAGCACTTTCCTTAAATTCTCTGTACCTTGGTTTGCTCATTTATAAATGGGAATAATAACGGGTCCCTGTTGCAAATACGGTTCATGGAAATAAATGAGACTCTGCAAAACTTCTAACATGGGACTGGACTCATAAAACGTGCTCATCACATCGAAGTCTTTCTTTTCCCTGGATAATTTCCTCTATCTGGAGTTTCCCCCACTTCAAAACAAAGCTAACACAGAGAACAGGGGCAAATGACCAGAGAGCAGGAGGAAGGAGTTATCTGCTCCAAGTTAAAGAGCCTGGTTCAAAGGAGTGACTGATATATGAGTGAAGAAAAGAAACCTGGTGTCCAATTGTCTCTTTGATTAGTCATCAAGTGGCTATCCCTTCGTAGGGAGTGTTATACCAATAACCTCTGCTCTCTCATTCCCTCAATCCTCATTCACACCTGGTTGGAATTCTTTATTGGCCCAAGAATCACAAAAAAACAAATTAAATGGCCAAGTCTATCAGAATACAGATTTTATTTTTTTTAAACATGTTTTAATTGCTAGCATCTCCCAGGGTGCTTTTGGAAAATGCCCCAACATTTTCTGGAAACTTTTTAAACAGCATAACTGAAAAACCAAGATTGTTTTCCAATGGAAAATAGCTCTTCACAAAAATAAGAAACTGAACATTCATTAACGATAGTCACAATTTTGAAAAGCTTTTACATAAATCCTTGCCAGAAGTTATGTTTCCCTGGTACTGACCTCTGAGCTAAAGCTGTCTCTCTCCACCACCCAGACCCTGCACAGGGAACTTAGTAAGTCAGCATTCAGTGTATCTGTCTGCAAAATCAAAGTGATGTCCTCAGAGGGCACATATTTGCTTGCAGAAGTTTACCGTTAAGTTAGCATTAGCCAATCCCTGCTATCAGATGTCAGTTATTACATGTTCACATCATAGGGCAATATTTTATACACTAGTTAAAGTGAAATTACATTGCATATGGAGTAAATATGGATTATGATTCAGAGGCACAGGAAACACACACATTTATGATGGTTAGTGAATAATAGATGATTACTCAGCACCTGACACCTGATTGGACCCCAGAAATTACCATGTTGGCAATGCAGAGATTGAGGACGGGTCCCTGTCATCTGAGTGCTTTTGATGTAGTTGACAATATGGGATTTCTGCCTCCAAGGAGCCCACAGTCTAATGGGGCAAAAAGATAAACCTACAGTGAACAAACCAATCCATCCCTTAGCAGATGTGAGTAGACACAGAGCAAGAGGAGAGGGATATTTCAAATAAACAGTCTGGAGAGGAGATGTCTCCCAGATAAAAAATAAGTAAATAAACACACACACACACACACACACACACACACACACACAATACTTAGCATTAACAGGAAAAGGGGAAGGAAAGAGAAAGAAAACACAAATACTACCGCCCTGACTGTTTCGAGCTCAGCCTGTCCCATGTGCTAATTGTACCTGGGGAGGTTTCCACAATGGACCAGAATGGTCTCTCCTTCCAGCCTCCAACACTAACAGGAAAAATGTTGGGGAGCACCGGAAGGCCAGCGCAGTACCCGCAGAACTCAAGGCACCGTCAGAATTAGAGAAGCGTCCAAGATACACATATTTTTCAAAGAACCAGGACAGAGGCCAGATGAGGAGTGCAGAGAGGATGCTGAGGCCCAGGCCATGCAGTCCCGGCTAGCAGATTCCCAGGAATCTAGCTGCGTTCTTTCCTTTCCTGTGTTTCCTGGCCTGTGTCCAGTCTGTCTTGTTCCCACCACCCTCCAAGCAGCAGTCATCATGAAGGTACAGCATGGGCTCATCCAAGGGGGCAAAATGTCAGGAAGGGTGACAGGTAGGACTTACCTTCTTGCATATAGATAACCAAGCAATCTTGTTGTCTAACTTTTGACATTTGAAATGAACATAGAGGTAGGTTCAGTGGTTGCTTCATGTTTACGCATTGTATTTATAGCACACAAGAAATCCATGCTCCTTTTAAATAAGGAAAATAAAAATCTCCAGAATCCCACCACCTAGAGGAAACTGTTACCATGTTAATGTGTACTCTTTTTGCTGTGTATATTTATCATTTACAAAATGAGACCCTACAATACACAATAGGTAAGGTTTGAACCTCTCTTTTTCCCAGACTACACCCATTGTGAACTTACCTGTGTTAAAAACAACCATTTTTTATGGACTGTGCCATAAACTTCCTTATTTTCTACTTAGGTTCATTCTTAATTCTTCTTTTCTGTTTCCATCTTATTTCTCCCTCCTTTTTACCGAATGTCACTGAAGTAGAGGCACTCAGTCTTTACAGCTAAAAACTAGCAGTCACCTTAAGTCCTGAGTCCTTACTCTTGTTCTCTCTACCATTGGTTAAATACAGGATAAAATGAGATCTGAACATCTTTTGTGTAGCTCTGGAGAACCAGGATGAATGGGTAGAAGTCTCAGACAAGTGGAATTCCATTTAGTGGAAAAAGCAATCGTTACATACTTAAATAAGAAAATAGAACATCAGTAAGAATGTTTTAGAAAGGATTTGATCATTTAAGATCCCTTACTGTAGATTTTACCTTTTATAAATAGTGAAGTTAACTAAGTTTTGCTATCAAAACAATAACGCAGTTCCTCAAAGATGAGACATTAAATGGAAATGGAATAGTGTTGCTTCCTGTGGCTGTCAACTCCTGAATTCTAAGGTAATGTTTGCTCTGCGAAGAACACGATGGCAGCCACCGGAAGTAACACAGTATGGTTCCCAGCCTCAGAAACTACCTCTACCACCAACCATTAAACCTCCTCTCTTCACTAGCAGTTGCTCAAGGCCATTTCTTCATTAGTGTGGTTGTTTTCATCACACTCCTCCTATTTCTTCAAGACCTTCCTCCAATAATAATTCTTCCCTTTTGCATCTCCAACCACTTTCTTCTCTCAAATCTATTCCTATCACTTAAAAAAAATTTTCTTTGACCATGTACCTTTATTTAATTCTCATCCTTCCTGCCCCATGCTTCGTGGTCAAGCTTATTGAGAAAGTGGCCTGCACTTCGTTTCCACTTTTCTCCTTCACGGCGGTCTGGCTTTGTGATGCACTGAAAGGGCTCTTGCTGAAGATGTCAATGGTTCCCTAGTGGCCAAAACTCATGGGACACCTCGTAGGTGTTAGCTGTCTGGACCTCTTCTGGGCTTCCCTCTTGCTCAGTTAGCTTCTCACTTCTCTTAACACTTCTTCATTATCCTTGTTCTGATGATCTATTTACCTAATACAGTTGTCCCATGTCATTGTCAGTTCAGACTACTATAACAAAAACATCATGGACTGGGTAGCTTTAACAACATCTATTTCTCATACTTATGGAAGCTGGCAAGTCCAAGATCAAGGTACTGGCAAATATGATGTCTGGGAGCATCCACTTCCTGGTTCATAGACAGCATCTTCTTACTACATCCTCACCTGGCATAAGGGGCAAGAGAGCTTACTAGAGTCTCTTACAAAAGCACTGATCCATTGATGAGGGCTCCACCCTTGTGACCTAAATACCTCCTAATACTGCGACATTGCAGGTTGGGATTCCAACATAGAAATGAGGGGAATACAAACATCCAGTCCATAACACCCTAAAACTTAGCAACTTAAAGCAACAATTTTGTCATGCTTGCAGATTCTGTGCGTCAGAAATTCAGGAAGTGCACAGTGCAGTGACATTTCTCTGCTTCATGAAGAACTCACAGGCTATAGGCTAAACTTACAGAAGGGGGCACTTCTGAGGGTTGATACTGGTTATCAGTGGCCTCAGTGAGAGCTGCTGGTCAAAACACATACACTTGGCTTCTCTCTGTGGCCTGAGTTCTTCAAATCACAGCAACCTCTGATTCTTATGTGGTGGCTCAGGGCTCCAAAGGAACCAGTGAAAGCTGCACCTTCTTTTATTACCTAGCCTTGGAAGTCACACAGCATCACCTACACTGGAGTCACAAGCCAGCTAGGTCATGGGAAAGACACACAGACTACCCCCTCGCCCCTCCACCCCAGGAAGGAATGTCACTGTCATACAGTAAGAACATGAAGGATGAAAGATTTTGTTGCAATCATCTTTGGAAAATGCAATCTGCCACAATCCTCTTCCATGGTTTTTCTTTTCCCTATGCCCAGCCTAAGGTAGCATTCTCCAGAGTTTGATAACACATTTTCCCAAGATGACTTGAGGCACACTTATGGCTTTAACCCTCATCTACATTTTGGTGGCTCCTCTGTTAACATTTGATCTAGAATACGTACTAAAAACTTCACCTGGATTTGAGATGCTTTAAATTCAACAAGTCCAAAGCAGTCCTTCCTTGCCCCTCATCAAGTCTGCTTTATTTTCTGTCTGCCCCCATGTGATTTGTGGCACCATCTAATTTCTGAAGTCATCCAGGCAGTGATGATTTTAGAAATTGGGCCCTCGGCTGGCCTTTGAGCACACATGTCCAACTCAGGGCCTGTGCTCTTTTACTGCCTCTCCCACCTTCCCTTGTCTCCAACAACTGATGCCTTGTACCTCTTGGGCATTTTAAAAACAAACCAGGAACCCCAGAAGTCAAAGGCGTAAGAGCTTATTAAAAGGAATTGCCAAATTCAAGAAGTCATCTTGGAGAGACATGCTTTCAATGAGGTAGAGGAATGTCAAGTGTCAAATGGTCTAAGTGATCAGCAGAGTTGAAGGGTCTCCCCTTAGGTGCATGTGCTTAAGAAACCCACCCTTCGGAGGGACAGTAGTACTATCATGCAGATCAGGTACACAAACATGAATGAGAAATGAACTCCACCACCAAGGGGGTTCCCATGTGCATACCTGACATGGGACAATCTAGATGGAGGCAGCTGATTTCCCTTGATGGGAGACATGGGTAGAAGTTCTACAAAGGTCCGTTTCTAGTCTTATCACATAAGTGTCTCAGTCATAACTATTGCAAATCAGTCTCTGTTGCAAATGACAGAAAATAAAGTCAAACTGACTTCAGCCAAAAAGGAGTGTATGAGCTTTTTACTGATATATAACAAACCACTCTGAAATTCAGTGACTTAAAATAATTCGTGATTCTGCAGGTTGAGTGAGTGCTTCCCCAGTTGGTTGCACCTGGGTTCATTCACGTAGCTGCATTAGGTCAGTCCGCAAGATAGCCTCACGGACATGCTGGGCAAATGGTGCTGGCAGTTGGCCGGGGCACTTCAGTTCTCCTGTACGTGGCCTCTCATCCTTTAGCAGACTAATTTTCTTACATGGTGGCCTCAGGACAGAGGTCTAAGAGGGTGAAGGCAGAGGCTACAAGGCCCCTGGAGGCCCAGTCTCTAAAATTCATAAAATGTTGCTCCCACCACATTCTACGAGTCAAAGCAAGGCACCAGACTGCCCAGATTCAAGAGGTGGGGAAATAGACTCTATCGCTTCATGGAAGAAGTCACAAAACACTGTGGCCATATTTAATGTATCACGGGAAGTTGAAGTGGGAGGTACAACAGAGCTTTGAGCATAGCTGCATCCAAATGCTCACAATATATTATCAGAAACCTGTCTTGAATTTCCTCTTTCAGCTTGTTTTGCTCTATATTGGCTGTATTCTCAGGCAAGCTTATCCTTCATAGTGACCAACTCACCACCAACCACTATAGACCTACAGTCTCACAAGATCCCAACCCCAAAACTTCTCTTTCCCAACAGTTTCAACAAAATTCCCAGAATTGAATTCATTGGCCCAGGGTGAGTCACATGACCATCCCTGACCAGAAGAGACCACACACTGATCGAGCAAATCCCTATCACACACTTACTCTACAACTGGGAGGTAAAATCAATCCACTTAAGTTATGGGGACTGTGAATGGCAGAGGAATTTTCCCCCAAAGACATTAAAGATTCTGAGTAAGGGATTAATCAAGGAACACAGATGAATGAGCCATAGACATGGACAACAGGGTGGGGATTGACTGCAGGAGTGGTGGGTGGGCTGGGTGGAGGAGGGCAAAGGGGGAACAATGGGGACAACTGTAATAGAGTAACAATAAAATATTTTTTAAAAAAAGAAAGTAGAGATTCTATTACCAGAAAAGAGAGAAAAGGTACTAGGGACACCAAAGCAACAGATGTTTACCATAACAAGGCTCCTCAAGATGAAGACAAAGCAAATAGCCACCGAAGAAGACACTGAAATTCTCTCTCCCAACGCACCATACAACTTCCCCAGCTAACAAGTCCCCATTTCCCGGTGGGGTGGAATGTGCACCACTGAATAGCTTACTGTGAATATGAACAACAAAGACATAGGGTAAAGCCTTTGGCAACAGTGCTTGCACAATTCTTCCATCTGGCAAAAGATGTCCTTTCTGGACATTTGTCGCATTGCTCCCAGAAACACCCCTCCCTAATAGGAATCAGGATGTTCTTTGTCTTTTAATTGAGTAGTTTTTCTGGACTAGATACAAACATAATTTCCTCCTTGCCTCCCAGAACCCTATTAAAGAACAACTCATAAATAAATATAATGAATTAGGGAATGAATCAAATGTCCCTCGGTAACTAGAACTGTGCCCAGGCCCAAAGCCCCAGGTGCAGGAGGCAAAGATGGTCACCGAAGCAACATAACCAGTCCATCTTTCTGGAACCTCTTAGACCAACGTACTAACTTACTTTGTAACACCTTTCATCTTCCCAGACACCTCCAGAGTATGGGACAAGGGGCTGAGGAAAGACATCTTCATTCTAATTTCACCTCATGGAATAGCAGTTGCACATGGCTCTTAAGACTTGATCTTCCACAGAATTCGACATCACTGTTCAGAACTGCAGCTACCCACAAAGATGCTTACTTGCATGTCAGTGCAGGAATGGCTCCAACCCAGAAACAAGACGCTCCGCCACCCTCAAGCATGAACATAACATCTGGGAGAGCAGAGGCCGGAGACATCAAGAGGCTCTCTTCCTTCCAACGCAGATTGTCTTGACGTATGTGAATAGCTACTGGCAAAAGCAAATGGAATTTGCTTTCATTTATGATCTTTTAAGTAACAGATTGCAAAAGCCACAGAGCCCAGGCCTTGCCTGAATTTTATTTCCTTCTACAATGTCAGCCTCAAAAAGCCTCAAACCACAAGTGTACATGAGAATCACCTACCCCCAAACCAACAAGCTATGAGGAGGACATGCCAGCAGGGCCTTCGGGTTTTGTGCTAACAGCACACCTGTTTCTCACAATCCTAGAGAAAAAGGGAAAAGGGCTTCCTTCAGATACCCAACTCAGGAAAACAACCTATCATCCCAGGAAAAGAAAATATGAAAGAAGACTTCAGGAAGGAAAGGGTAAACAGTGATTAGAGGAGATGTAGCATGAGGAGAAATCACACCAAAGCACATTTTTTCTCCATCAATTCCATTTAAGGGGACATGGGAGGAATCTGATTTATTGCACAAAAATTGGTCTCATTTTAAACCAAAGAAAATAGAACCACAGGTTAGAAATCTTCCATATCATGGTGGAAAACTTAGTGAAACAAAAGAATGTGGGGTTCTCATGTGACTCTCACACATTTTATTATTTTATCTGCTATTTTTATGAATAGTGAACATTTACTGCGCATCCTGCCATTATTTCACTTAAGCTCCACAATGACCCAATGAGGTAAATATACCTTTAATTTCGGATGAGAGAATGAAAGCTTAGACCTCGGTTAATTTGTCCAAGAATACATAACTAGACATCAGCAGAGCAAGGACTTAATCCTAGATCCCTTTGACCCCAAACCACTAAAAACACTGACTTCTGTATGGGCAAGAAAGCAGGCATGAAGTCAAATGGTAGCAAATCAAAGTTTTCGCATCGCCTAGCAATGAGGAATGAGGTGCATTTCATGATCAAGGTGGATGAAGCCTTAAGAAAAGAAAAGGTACAAATTGGGAATGGATAATAGATGGAGTCTAGGCTGTGGGCCCAGTGTTTTTTTCTCTGTCTCTACCTTGATGGGAGAAGAAAGCATAACACAACCAGGAGAGGGTATGGGGCCCTCAAAGTCAAGGTAAAAATGAGACAGATGAAAGTGATACACCTTGTCTTCAGTTCAGCCCCTGACTGCAGATGGCCTGGGCCAGCCCAGCTATGAATTTGCTCTGAGGTTTTCTGATATCCAAAATGCAAGAGAGAAAGTATCCACACAGGGAGGGCCCTGGACACTGTCAGACATTCATCAAAGGGCTTCCATTTCAACCATCAACTGGGGTATTGATTTTAAAAAGACTCTCAAAAATAGGAGGTCTTGAAAGGCAACCATACATTGATGTTTCTCTCCCTCTCTACCTCCCTTCCTTCCCCTCTCTCTGAAAATAATAAATAAAATCTTTAAAAATACATATACGAGGCCTGTCCCAAAAGAATTGAGCCAATGTCAATATAATTAAAGCAGTTTGCTCCACCAATACTTTTGGGACAGACCTCATGTATTATGCCAATCATGAAACATGCTCCCTGTGCTCCAGGCCTTTTGCCATGTGACTGTACATCTGCACTGACTGCTTTGTATTAATAAGCATTAAGAGTCTTAATGTCAAGATCCACCTCCACTTTTTCAAACTGTCACTGGCTACTTGTTTTGGTTGCGACCACTTTAAACAGGTTAATTAGTTGGCCCTGGCTGGTGGCTCAGTGGATAGGTGCCAGCCTGCAAACCCAAGGGTCGCTGGTTCGATTCCCAGTCAGGGCACATAACCAGGTTGCAAGCCAAGGCTCCAGCCAGGTCCTTTGCTGGAGGCAGGTGAAAGGCAACCATACATTGATGTTTCTCTCCCTTTCTTCCTCCCTCTCTGCCCTTCTCTCTCTAAAAATAATGAATAAAAATCATTAAAATAACAAAAACAAAAACAGGTTGATTAGCCAAAGGCAACTCAAATGTAATCCTCTACTAAAATTCAAGCTATTTCCTCCCCTTGGCTAGACTTATGCAACTGCCCCAAGATCTCCAGGTTATCTGTGAGTAGAAAAGTCCTAGGAGAGCAATTGAGATGCAGATTTACATTTTGTCTCTGGCTCTAAATTACAGCTTGTGAGCTATATGGACTTGGACGATCCTTACCTCCTGTATAAGAAGAGGAAGGCATCCTGAGATTTCTTCCAACTGTGGGTCTATATAGTCATGCTCTTCTCATTTGTGGGGTTTTCTAGAATCATCTTCATTGGCCTACTTACCCTACTCTGTAAGTGTCCAAATTCTTCCTACATTCCTTTTCTCCTATCAGCTCCTGATCTTGGAATGTCTATGCTGGTAGTCACAATGGAGGTTAGTTAGCCTTCCTTCAATAGATGAAGGAACTAGTTTATTTCACTGAGCACATATACCAAAGAAATAAGCCAGTCAGCCCTGGCTGGTAGTACAGTGGTTAAGGCGCTGGCCTGCGAACCCAAATGTCGCAGGTTCGATTCCCCAGCCAGGGCACATAACCAGGTTGCAAACCAGGTCTCCAGTCAGGTCTGTGGCTGGAGGCAGGTAAAACGCAACCATACATTGATGTCTGTCTCCCTCTCTGCCTCTCTCCCTTCCCCTCTTTCTAAAAATAATGAAATAAAAAAGAAAAGAAAAGAAATAAGCCAGTCAGAGAAAGACAAATACTATATGATCTTACCTATGAGAGGAATTTAATGAATAAAATTAACTAATGAATAAAATAGAGCCAAAGTCATGGAACCATGGAACAGACTGACAGTGATCAGAGGGGAAGAGGAAAAGGGGAGGGGGATAATGGTGTAAAGAAGGGGAAGGGACTATTTAAAGAACATGTGTGAATGACCCATGGACATGGACAATGGTGTGGGAGTGAGGAGGGACAGGTAGGGAATTGAGATCGCTGTAAAAGAATAACAATAAAAAAATATTTAAAAGAATAGAGGAAGAGGCTGATCACACAGTCACAGATCTCTCTTTCTGGGCTCTGACCATCAGTGTCCAGCCTAATTCTCAGCACACATCCCACCCACCAGTCTGCTGGTCTACCAAAGCCACAGGTCCCAACATAGACACTGGGCCTGTTGCCTCGGCATCCCTTCCATTCTCCCATCTTTACAGCCATGTGACCAGGAGGAAGGAAGGGAATCACCTGACCCCCAGCTCCAGAAATAGGTATCTATTATCTTCCCTGCCACAGTGAATGGTCTATGGAATCTAGGCCTGAGTCTCTCGCAGCATGGCACTCTCCTGGCCAAAGGGGTTGGTTAGAAGAATGGGCATTTGGCTCTAACTGTAGTGATTCAGTGGACTGAGCACCGGCCTGCAATCTGAAAGGTCATCAGTTCAATTCCCAGTCAAGGTGCATGCCTGGTTACAGGCCAGATCCCCAGCTGGGGTGTACGAGAGGCAAGCAATTGATGTTTCTCTCACACATCGATGCTTTTCTCCCTCTCTTCCCTCCCTCTCTTACCCTCTCTTGAAAAAAATTAATTATATATAAAAGAAGAATGGGTATTTGATCCAATTTAGATCAATAAGCTAAGTCCCAGAGTTTTCTGACAGGAGGTGGGAAAAGGGCTACTGGAAGCCAATTCTCTCTTCTCTTATCTAGAAAGTGTGATATTTTGATATAAAAGTTTGGAACCACTGCAGCAATTCCACCACGCTGAAAACCTAGGCTTGTGATTAAAAAGAAACCACAAAAGGCAGAGGGGAGAGACATTTAATCACTGAGTGCTCTGATGACACCATTAAGCTGCTGAATCAAACCAATCCTGAAACCCACCTTGTATCTGTATTGCTTGAACCAATGGGTTAAGGGATATAGATACAAGTTCAAAATTTCTTATGTTTCTTACAATATACATTCCCAAGTGATATATGCCTGCCAAAGATTACATACAAAGCTGGTCTACAATTACACTCTAAAGGCCTCCTCGTCAGCACTAGAGAGTAAAGCCAGCTCCCTTGTGCTTTTACAGCTGGCACCCAAAACCCCCTGTCCTTGGCCACCAACCAAGAACTCAGGCAGAGCTTCCCCACCCAGAGGCTGCTGCTAAGAAGGAAACGATGGCACCTAAGCCCCTTCCTCTGCACCCCTCCATGGTAACCAGAAAGATGGCAATGCGACATAAAAGTTGGAAGCCTTTTTTGATCTACTTGTTTAAAAATCAGTGACAACTCCTAACAAGTGAATAGGTCCCAAAGTGATCAGCCCTAGGTATTAATATCACCAATGGTAGGTGCTTCCTGATGGACATTCATACCAACTCCCATGAAATATACTTGCCAAAAATATATCAAATCCATATCTGATCAACCCTCCAGATCTATTGTTTTATAGGAACTACAAAAGATGCAGGGACATGTCACATGACACCACAGGAAGAAAATCAGCAAAATCTAGTGTAGAAAACTCCTACCATTTGCTTAATGAAATAAGCCAGGCACCAGGCAACAAAAAATTAAGTACCTTATCTTCTCACTTAATACAGGAGACTAATGAACAAACAAGCAAACAAAACAGAACCAGAGACATGAATACAAGGAACAGACTTTCAGTGTGCAGAAGGGAGGGGGAGAGGGGAGGGGGTAGGAGGGAGGAGAAGGAGGCAAAGAAAGGGAGCAGTTTAGTCAAGGAACTAACATGGATGACCCATGGGCATGGACAACATATGGGATTGACTGTGGGGGGCGGATAGGGAGGGTGGGGAAGGGGAGAGCAAGGGTCGCTGGTTCGATTCCTCAGAGCACATAACCAGGTTGCAAGCCAGGTCCTTATCTGGAGGCAGGTGAAAGGCAACCATACATTGATGGTTCTCTTCCTTTCTCCCTCCCTCCCTTCTCTCTGAAAATAATGAATAAAATCTTTTAAAATAAAATAAATTTTAAGTTAATTAATTAACTAAAAAACAACTGACCCTGGCCAGGTGGCTCAGCTGGTTGCAGTGTCATTCCATGTAGCAAAAGGTTGTGGGTTTGATTCCCAATCAGGGTGCATATAGGAGGCAATGGATCAGTATTTCTCTCTCACATTGATGTTTCTCCCTCTCTCTACCTTCTTCTCTATCTCTATCTAAGAAATCTATAAACATATCCTCGAGTGAGGATTAAAAAATAATAATTTAAAAAAATTTTTAAATAAAACTCTTCCAAATCAGGCAGGAAAAAATAAAAACTACCACCCTTATTTTTAAAATTAGCAAAATAACTGTCCAGATGATTCCCAAGGGGAAAGAAATTAATTAATGTAGGATTGCCAGGTACAATGTAGGATACCCAATCAAGTTTACATTTCACATAAATAACAAATAGTTTCAGCTAATAACAAAAAATTTCTTATCTGAGCCATACATATACCAAACCACTATTTTTTTGCTTATCTAAATTCAAATTATGCAATTTCCATTAGATCATTCAAAATTTACATTATTCGGTGAATTTACCCAATTTGTAATTTAGGCAAGAGTAGATTGGGATTTTTATTTGCCAACTCTGACAACCCTAACTAATGGTCAACAAATTTGAAAAAGTAATCATTCGTTTATCATCCCGGGAGAGCAAGTTCCATGAGAAGAGCAGAAAGAAGCCAGGGCAGCAAAAAGAGGCACATGCACCTGAAGTCAGAGGTGGGAAAGGCAACCTCACCCACACCTGGCCCTGATCTGGTCCAGGAAGCCTGGCCTCAGGGCCTCAGGAGGGCAGGAGGGTGGTGGCCCGCACTTGCGCAGTGAAGGTCACAGGTGTGGCTGAACTTGCCTGAGCAGGTTCTTCAGGGAAAAGGGCAGGGAAAGGGAAGATCATAATCAGCAGCATGGAGTAGAAGACTCCTTACGGAAGCATCACTTTTATTATTTGCTCTTAAAACTTTGTTGTGATCCAGCCAAATGAAATTTTATTATTTTACGGAAAACTTTATGATGTTTCATGTAATACATACAGAAAGGAATTTTAAAACCCAGGTGCTCACCTCCTACTTTGTTTAAAATCATAAAACATTACCAACCAGCATGTTTCTCTCCCTCCTGCCCTCACAACCCTGAGCTTCAAAGTTATCATTGCCCTTAATTTTCTCATAAATATTTTTCACGGATGTAGGCACCTCTAAACAATATATAGTTTTGCATATTTTCAACCTTTATATAAATATCAGCGTAATGTATATGTCCTTCTATAACATCATTTTTCCATATTTTTATTATGAAATTGATTCATAATAAGTATAGCTTTAGATGAGTTGTTTTCAGTGCTGAGCAGTAGTTCACCATTTGGATATACCATAATTTCTATTTCTAGTCTCCTGTTGATGGGCAGTTAGCTGGCTTCCAACTTTTTACTACTACCAAAAAATGCTGCTGTGAAGGACCTTAAACATGTCTCTTGGTATATATTTAAGTGCGTTTCTCTAGAGTGTATCCTGGAGTGGAATTACAAGGTCGAAGAGGGTGTGCAACTTCAACTAGAATTCTACAAAGTGATCATACTAATTTATATTCCCACTAGCAGCAATAAATACATTTTTTACAGCTGTGTCCTGCCGAGGTAAATTGAAAACTCTCCTTTAAAGCAGACTGAGTTCAAAGTACGCTGAAAATGAGTAGGAGGCCTGGCACAGTTACTAACCCTAAAGATCAGCCCAACATGAGCACGGGCCACCTGTATCAGATGTAAACTGAATCCAAGGGTGGCTTGGGGATCAGCCTGGATTGAGCTTTGTAAAAAATTCGTGCATATTTTTATCTTTATTACTTTCCCCTAAGATTAAAGGCTGTTCATTGTAAACAAAATTATTTTAATAATTACTACATATGACACATCTCATGATAACCAACATTAACAGCATGGCATATCATCCACCCAGTTTTTCTACACAACAACTAACTTTCTTTTTCTTTTTTTCCTTTCTTCTTTCTTTCCTTCCTTCTTTCTTTCTTTCTTTTTCACAAAGGGAATCATATATTCTGGTTTGCATTTTACTCCTTTTTACTGTCCAATATTTCTTTACAAGAAAAGAAACAATCTGCATTTATTGAAAATTCTATTATTCAATAAACATTTACTAAGCACCTGTTCTTGGGCAGGATGGAGTCTATAAAGGAAATTAAACAACTCCACCATAAAGAGACTCCCACTCTAAAAGGAAAGAAACTAATAGATACAGGTCATAATAATGACCCCCATTTATCAAGTACCTCCTATGAGCCAGGCACTATAGAAGACCTTCAACGAGGGAGAGGGGGGGCAGAAAAATGCACTGCCTCCCCCCACCAGTGACACCTGGGTCCTATCCTTAATACTGCTATGTTATCTGGCAAGGAGGAATTAGCGTTGCTGGTGAAATTAGGTTGCTAATCAGACTCAGATAAAGAGACTGGTCTGGACTCCTGCAGCGGGCCCAATGTGATTGATCACACGGGTCCTTAAAAGAGTTAGGACTGTGATGCCGCATGAAAAAGACTGGATTGGCTGGCTATTGCTGGCTTTCAAGGTGAAAAGGGGCTATGAGCCCGGGAATGCAGGCCATGTCTAGAAACTGGAACAGGCAAGAAAAGATATTCTCCCTTAGAACTTCCAGAAGGGAACTCAGCTCTACTGATTATTTAACCTATTGGGGCTTGTTCATTAAAAACTCTCCTTTGATGTGTGCTGTTTAAGCCACTAAGTTTGCAGTATGTGTTACAACAGGAATAGGAATAGGAAACTAAGTCATCCCACCTCATTCTTTCCACCCTCCGGAATGTAGTTGCTATGACCTGCATTGGACAAATGGGGGAACCAAGGTTCCCAAAGGTTAAATTACTAACCCAGGCTCAGAGTGGCAAAGTCAGGCTCATTTTGGGTCTGAACACCTCCAAAGCCTGTGCTGAGGCTGCCCCACTACCCTCCTTTCTCTGATCAGCTGGGTGGCAGGGCAGATGGGGATGCACCCCGACCTAGGAGTAAGCGAAGTGGGGGAAGGTGAACTCTGCCTGCAGAGAGGGCTGTGTTGAGCCATTTGAGCCTCTCAGATGAGGGGCAGAATTCTGGCGGAGATGGGGAGGGAAGAGAGGTAGGAAATGCAATGTAGTTCCGTGCCGCCGAAGTCTGGGGCACGTGGGACTATCCAGTGAGAAGTAAGCCTGGGCATGTGGGTCAGAGACCGACCCATCCTGTCTGATGAGATAGCCATTAACCACACATGGCTGTTAACAGTTCATTTTCAATTAATTAAAATCAAATTCAATTAAAGCTTCAGTTTCTTAGTTGCACTAACCTTATTTAAAATTTCAATCACCACATGCATCTAATATTGGACAGTGCAGATATAGAACACTTCCATCCTGGCATTGTGTACCTGACTGCATAACCCATGTCCTTTGAAAGCACTCTCCACCTCCCCCTCTTACTTACTACATGCTTTGGTGTCCTCTCCCCAGGGGCTTCCCAGAATTTTTTCAAGAATATATGCACAATAAACATCCACAAAACAAATATTTAAAACTCCCAGCCATGCCCTAGAGCAAGTATTTGTCAATATCTCATGGAACCTTGTTCATTCCTGGTCCTCCCTGGTGGTGGACCTCTCATGAGTAGTCTTTTCTGCTATGTAGAGGTTGCCCCACACTGGCTCCAATAAAAGGAGGCTGAAATCCACCCAGGGAACATCCGGGAAGTACACAGAGCACCTCACCTATCAAGTTTAGCTGTCTGCCAAAGGTAAGATTAATTGAGATCTAGCCATTCAGTTGAAGGATGTCGGTTGCAAAGGGAAATTCAATTAATTGCGATAATGACCGATGTTGCTTGGGGTCTTCCTGGGGCTGTTGGAAGTGTTCATGGAGATCCAATCCTCTTACCCCCTAGTAACACAGGATTCATGCAGAGCACGTATGTACAATGCTAACCCTGTTTGGCAGGCCTCACAAGCAGGTCCGATCGATTTCTCATCCGCAACTCAACCCTTGTCCTCTTCCAAACAGCTCTGCAGTGACAAATGCTGCAGGAGGGGGCCCTCCGCATGGACATCCCCCCACCACCACCAGCAATGCCAGGAACTTGGCTGCTTAAACAATAGATCTCTATGTGTTCGGGAGAGAAAGGGTGCCCTGTACCTGCTAAGCAGGGCCATGCCCCCTCCCCCAGCCTCTGCAAAGGGGGGCGAGGAGAAGGTCGGAATGAAGACAGGCCTCAAACCAGAAATACGCCTCCCCCACCCCCACTGGCAAATAAGGCTTCTGACCCAGGCCTCAGCTAGTGAACTTCTCTACTCTGCCGGGCTGGGTGCTCAGATGTCCAGGGCTGATTCCTCTGAGCAAGGGAGAGGGAAGACTGCCGCCAGCTCAGCTTTACATGAGCCCTTTGGCCAGCTGGTGTAGATATTTATGCCAAGGCCTGGGCCTGCTCTGGGTCTAACTGGCCAAGAATTGAAACAAAGCCAATAATCACTCCCCGAGGTGGTATTTTAGGTAAGGCCACATGCACATCTGGAGAGAGGGTGGAGGGAGCAGGAGGCATGAAAGGAGAATTTTTGTTTGGCCTGAAGTGCAAAAAAATTAATCATAACTTTTGGTTCATGACACACTCAACACTGGCACATGTAGGACCCACTATTATTTTTATTTGATCAGCTATTATTAGATCTTTACTAATGGACAAAGCCCTTCAAACTCATTTTTCCTGCACAAAAAGAGTAAAGTTCTGACACTAACCAACCGGTCAGGTACCCCCCAATCCATCCCCCTGCCTCACCCTAACTTCCCCTGAATCCTGTGTCCCTCATTACCTTGCTTTTCTCTTTACACAGTTTTATGGCAGCTATATGTATTCCTAAATGGTTTTTTCTTTAATTTTAGCTGTTTACAAACGCTGCTGTGCTGCATCTTTTGGTGCAGTTCCTTTACTTAATGTCATATTACCAAGATTCGTCCCTGTTTTTGCATGTCACTGTTGTTCACTTGTGTTAACTGAGTCTAATTCTCCACTGTAAAAGTACATCACAGTTTATTCATCTGTCCTCCAACTGATGGGCATTTGGCCTCTTTCCAGGCTCATGGGATTGTGAACATAGCTGCACATGTCTCCTTCTGGACACAAGTTTTCATGGGCATATGTATATTCCCAGGAGTAGACTCACTGGGCCGTAGAAATATACATGTTCAATTATTGGAGATAATGAGACGATATCAAAGTGTTTTCCATTTGATTGCATTTCCTCAAGTTTCTAAGATGATTGCTTCTTCTTCCTGTCCTCCTCAATTTTGTTTCTTTAAATTTCACATGTCAGCTCTATCAAAATATTTAAACCAAGTTCTTGACCTGACACTTGCGTAGCATCTCAGAGAAATCCCCCCTGTGGTACAGATGGATTCTTGTCAGGCACAAATAATAAGAGAGACATCTGTGCAGACACAAGGACCCACCCTGGTCCTGACATGAGGCAGGCTAGTTAAATGAAAGGGAACTGTCTAGAAGCTGCTTCACATTTGGCAAATGCAAGGAAGGAAGAAAGGAAGAAAGGAAGGAAGAAAGGAAGAAAGAAAGAAAATTTAGGGTGGAGTTAAGCCTGTTTCCCATTCAAGTTTGCTTGCTCTCCTCCCCCCAAATATCTCATAATTACCACCCACACTTATTTTTAAACAAAGAACAAAAGCCTAAAGATGAGAAAAGAAATCACATGTAAGTAACCAATTTTAGGTTCAAATGAGAGCAGAGGGTCTAACTTGGAAATCACTGTACAGTCCAATTCAATGCAATAAATATTTACAGAATGCTTTGCAGTGTGACCAATAAGATCTCTATTCTGCCCTCTAGAGTTTTCGAGCTTGTTCATTTAACAAGACAGGATCATGCATGAAGCGCCCAAGGGGCCCGTTAGTGCTAAAAAGATGCAGATGCTGGCCCAGTTTCAAGATACTCACTGTAGAAGGATTAGCAAAAGTTAGAACACAAGTGCTAACAGAAGTCGTTAGAAGGTGAGCGTGACTAATTCTAACCAATAGGAAAGTTCCTAGAGAGGGAAACTGGAGCTGGGTTTTGCAGGATGAACCAAGTAAGTGACAGGAGAGAGGACAAATAAAGAATAGACCTTAAACAATTTTAAAAAATCAAGTATCTTACCCAAACTTCTGGACCTCCTCATTGTCTCCTACTTCTCAAACTTCTTAAATCTATTTCCTGCCTCCAGTCCTGCTATACCACCTAGAAAGTGGTACCTGTGGATCGCTGTAAAACATGCACGTTCGGCATTTATTTGCTCATTCCACCAACACCTACAAAGTCGATCCCTTGTGCTGAGCTCTGGGGATACACCAACAGACAGGATGGGCACAGATCCTGCTCTCACCCAGCTCCCAGCTTTTAAGGGCAGACAGAGGATTAGACAAAGACAGGCTTGGCCTGACCATCAGCCAGACTCTATTGGCCCAGGAGAGGCCCTCTCCCTCCCCCATTCTCCCCTTGAAACATTTTCAGTAAATTGTACAGGATTAAAGAAATGGCTGTCTCCTCGGTAATTAAAAGGATCCTGACCGCGTCCCAGGTAACTATGCTGCTCAGAGCTGCGAGGCCAAAAACTCAGGTGCTTCCTACATAATAGCCTCCAATCTGCTGCTTGATCACTGCTGGTTTCCAGAGTCAAACGAATGTCAGGAATTTTATGAAGGCAGGAAGCAAATAAGGGGGCAAGGATTGGGGTCTAGGCCTCAGGGGACCTCAATTAGTGAGCCAGATAAAGTTAAACGGAAAGGGCATGCTCTCAGTTTCCTAGAAAGCCAGCTGGAAAAGATGCCAATCCTTAAGCCTCTGTCACTCAAAAGATTAGCAGAAGAGACCCAGGGATGCCCAAGGGAATACTGCAACAAGCCAGATGTTTCTGCTCCTCCTACGACACTGCCATACTTCAGAGGCCACCAAGAAGCCGCGTACGAGGACAGCAGTCTTTTGGAATAGGTGGAAACTCAAAGACATCCCCCTTGAGTGAAACAGACACCCAGAAATATTATTACTAGCACTTTCTTACAGACTCGCCTCAGGCCTCTGGGTTTCTCATGGAGCTATCGTTTCCTTCCACAGTGACAGCAGCGTCCCTAGTCCGGCAAAACTCCTTGCAGCTGCTTGGCGGTGTGGCAAGCACACAACCTGTAAATCCACATAAACTGACTTGGCTCCCAGAGCTGCATACGCACCCTGAGGGTTTCGGCAAGCCCGTTAGCCTCCCTGGGTTTCACTAGCAAAATGCTCTCGCAAGCACAAGCGATCCTGCAAATATCGATATCTAGCATGTGTTCATACATGGTAGCCTTATTGTTGCCTATAAAAGCACTCAGATAACCACATCCTCAAGACAGCAGATTCCCCTGGGTACTTTCTAAATACATACACACACACACGTGTGCATGTGAGGGGGTAATGCAGCTGGGACACACACAGTCCTTATGTACGGCCTATCACTTCTATCAAATTAAAAACTAAAGAAGCTAGAGGGAAAGCAAACCAATGCCCCTATTTTCCCTGGAAGCCCCTCACTTTCCCTTAGAAGTTGCTTCCTCCAATTTCAGGAGTCAGGGAAGGAGAGCCATATGGCTTGAGACGCTAGACATGCCCAGCAGCAAATGAGCCCCCCACCATTTGTCTCCGGGCCTCTCGTGTGGGCGGGCATCCAGATTTCAGTCGGGGTGCTCTGGTCTGCATCTCTGTCTTGACTGTTCCTAATTATTGGAGGGAACGCCATGGCTCTCCTGACCTCAGAGTTTAAGAGCTGCGAGTCCTAATATCAAACCAAGCAGCTTCATTTAAAAGGCATCCTCAATTGCATCCATAAAAGTCACTCCTGGAGCCCTTACTTGCCCCAGCTTTGGGAACGCCTGCTGTCGAGGATTTATGACACGCCCTGGATCTAATCTGCGGCACTTTAACTGCTGCTGTTGCACATCTGGTCATAAAAGCAGGGGTCGGCCCAACACGGGGACAAACACTTTTCTTTCCTAAGTGGCTGCAAATCTGATCTCACAGTGATAGCTGGGCTCGGATGTAATCAGCCAGCATCTGGGCAGTCATTAAAGCTCGTCAAACTTTGCAAGGCTTTTGCTCCCCACACGACAGCTATAAAGACAATTCTCATAAGAGCTATGAAAAAAGAACCTGCCATCTGAACAGGTGGTAATGAGGGCAGGCCCAAGGATATCCAGGAAAGCACACTTTGGTTAAGGAGCCAAACTGGTTTTTACAAAGATCCTAGCTATTTCACGGACTCCCAAGATGCGGGTTGAGGCAAGCAGCTACCCTGAGAAGCGACTGCCCTGACATAAGCTAATTCTTGGTCAGAGATTGTCCGATTAAATGAACAATGAGGTGGTTTAGTAGTACATTTTTTAAGGCAGTGGAATTCTTCATTAGACCAATGTGGGGAGGAGGGAAGAGGACAGTAATCCAGACTAGAAATGAACACAATGTTGTCAGTTCTGGGAGAGCTTATAATGCCTTGGAAAGTCCTGTGCACAGAATTGGCACGTTTCATATCTTTCAGAAACTCCAATCGGATCAAGGTTCAGCAAGTAGTCCAAGCTCCCAGCCCACACCCCAGGGGGAAAGACCCTTGCACTGTGCACAACCCCTTTCCACCACCGTCCCCAGCCCTCCACCTGAGCCTCCTCCAGGTCTGTGCCCAGCAGGAGGGAGCATTACAATTATCTGCGGTGGGTTTTACGAGCAGCGATCGATTTTTAAAACAACAACAACACAAGGTCCTTGTGCGGCTCTCTCTGGTAACTTAACACTGGAGGCAGAGCTACCCCGCCGCCTGCCGAGGACGCCGGCGCTCCGCGAGCGGGCGGTGTGAGACCACTGGCAGGCGACTTGAGTGGACAGCGAGCCTCTCGGACGCAGGAGGCACTTCTAAGAGTCTTGGAGAAAAATACCCTGGGAGAAGAGATTGAGAACGAAAATCCACCAGTGACAGTTCGGGTGTTTGGGGGGTAAGCAGAGTCGGTGCTGCAAGAAAGGATTGGGGGTGGGGAACAATGAGAGAAATTTTTATTTCAGCAACTTCACCAAGAAGCCCGAAGGAGACTGGATAAACATGTGTGTCTTGGGGGGAACACAAGGTCTGACACCTCCCTTCCTCTTCCCCCTTCCCCCACCCCCAAGGATGGTGAGGGCGAGGAACGTTCGTCTCCCTCCGCAGGTGGGCGCGCGGCTGGGGGCGCACTTACCCGGGGGCCGGTGGTGCGGTGGCCGCCAGCCGCAGACAGCTGCACCAACACGAGCAGCAAGTGGGGTGTGAGCAAGCGGGCGCAGCGCATGGGCAGCATGGTGCCAGCGGGCTGCGGGCCGGGGTCGCGAGCTCGGCCGGGCGCACCGCAGCGCCTGCCTTGCTGCCTTCCTTCCCTCTGGGGCCCTGGCAGCGGAGGTGCGCGCGGGATGGCGGAGGCTGCAGGCAGAGCTCGGTCATGAACTGCGAAGGAGGGAGCGGGAGCGCGAGCGTGTGCTCTGCGCGCGGCAGTCGCAGTCGCTCGGCTGGGCCGGGTCACGGCAGCAGCAGGTTGGATGCCAGAGCCTGGGCCATGGGAATTCCCGTTATAAACCCCTGAGAGGGGCGGGGCGGAGCCCGCCCTGATTGACGGGTCAGGAGGCCCGTAGCAGCCGCCCCTCTGGCAGGTGAAAGCCAATGGGAGAGAGAAAAGAGGGGCGGCTCGCGGTCAACCCCACAGGGGAGAGACACCCGGCTGCTCAGCCCAAAGGGCTCCGCAAGAGATGGGGATCAAGAGGAACTTTCTGTGCATCCTTCTGCCCGAAGAAGCTTGAGAGCTGCAGCAGCCTTAACCGACCAGAATGCCCACCCAGCTAATAACAATGCCTTAAGCATGTCCAGGTTTTAGCACGAGTACTTGAGTTGCCACAATAGCCCAACGGACAGTGCAAATATACTCCTAGCCCCGTTTTTCTGATGACGGTACTGGGGCGCAGAGGCTCTGAGAAATCTGCTTATCTGCTGTTTCAACACCAAGAACTGGGAACTCATTGGATGACCCCCTGTTACCAGCCTTGGGAGTAGGGAGTGGACACATTCACTTCTTTCAAAGATGCTTCCAGAAGGTGACACCCAAGTCCTACAGTGGTTGTCCCAGAAGAAGTGTTGAAGAGAGGAGGTGAAGCACCGCTGGATACCTGCCCCCTGGGTAGGGTCCCTGTGGGAGTGAGGTAATGGCCCACTGTGGATTTGTGGTGGATCTAGGATTAGAACCCAGGTATTCCGGATCCCTGTCTTGAACTGGAGGGCCAAGAGGTCTCCTGGTGGAGAAGAGGGCATCTGTGGGTGCAAAGACATCAGAGAGGGGTCAGAGGAAGGAGGGGAGACCTCTCCTGGGTGCCCGACCCACTTGGAGAGGACAGTGCAGCAAAGGGTCCAGTCGGATATTGGAAGGCTTTGACCAGGGTGGTCCCCCAGAGGACCCTCTTGGAAATAGCCACACTGTCACACTGGCCTCAAACCAGAGTAGTGTTCCACTGCATTCACCCAAGAGAACCATGGTTTCTCTTCTTCTGTAGAATACAACCCTTAGCATTTACTCCTGTTGGTATGGACCACCCATTTGAGGAGGAAAAATTCTTTTCTCCCACCAGACTAGAAGCAGCACCAGAGCTTAACTTCTCCTTGTCTGGGCCTGCAAAGTCTGGACAAAGGTTAACCCTGCTCCGCAAAGACTTGCCTCCTGAATTGTATGAACAAGCTTTCCACCCAATTCCTGCATTCAGCTTTACCCACTCCCTTCGCCCACCCCATCCAGCCTCCACCCTGTAGCCAGTCATTCTGCCAATAGGCAAACCTGAATGCTCCACTCCCTGCTTAAAGGGGTTCAACTCTCCCCAGCACCCGCAGATTAAAAAGCCCAGACTGGACACCGAAACACCAACAAATTACTTGTGATTTTCCAAACAAAAATGAAAAACACCTGGAGCTAGACAAGATAGGTTCAAATCCTGGGTCTGCCACCTAGTGGTATACCCTTGCACAAGTCACTTTACTTTGGAGTCCAACTTTCCCCTCTATATAATGGGGATAAAAATACTATCCACCTCACGAGTTCTTGTCCAGATTTTTTAAAAGATGGAGTACGTAAAGCCCTTAGAATGGTTAAGGTAGAAATACCACCATCTGGCAAATAGTAGATAGATTCAACTTCACAGGAATGTGACTTGCCTGGCCTCCTCTGGATGGTAAATGACATTCGAGATTCAGGCCCAGGTTTTCAGAAGCTAATTCTGTGATGACCGTGATGTCCCACCTTAAATACCATGAGGTTAGACATCCCCTGTGTGCTCCTTGGGAATGTCTTCAGTGGCCTGTAAGGGAACTGAGACATCTGAGCTTCACAGAGCTCCAGGGGAAGAATGTGGAAACAGCAAGGGTTAGCCCTTCCTGGAAACAGCCCTTGTGATTTGGCATCCTGGGAATTTGCCCAGCTGGGCTGTGACACTTGTCCAGTACTACTGTGCCTCAGGCAGCACTTACAGCAATTCCCGTGTGACCACCTAAGTGTTTACACACCAGGGGTTCAGCAGGATGGAAATGTTACCGCTGGGCTCGGCAGCCTGACAGGTTTGTCCTGACTCTGCCACCTGGTTATGTGCACCCCCGTCAAGCTGGTCAGTTTCTTTCTGTTGCTGGAATTATTGAGAAATCTGTTGGAGTAAGTCAATATGCTTGTGATGGGCCCCCAGTATCTGGCAGCACCAAATGCCCAGGGAAAAGGCATTGCAATAGTCCTTTCCATCCATAACACCACATGCTGCTTTCCAGCCAGAAAGCTTATTTCCAAGCGCTCGCTGGTCCAAAAGTCTACATTATTCTGAATTTCAACTGTGTAGCTTAGCTTAAAATATGGGCAACTGCTTTCCAGTTACTTTGCTCAGCAAGTATTTTCTTTCGCTCTGGTTGGCATGCAGGGCCTGTCGTAACCATGGCCATCATTCAAATAATGCATTTTCTTCTCCCAAATCCTCCCAAGTCCAGAGAAGGTTAGAAATTTCAGGGAACTATTAGTCCCAAACAGCGTCTCTCTGCCAAGCCCAATCTTCTGATCCAAGCAAAGAGTGAAATTGACAAGTTCCTTTTTTTCCCTGGAGACAGGCTTATAAATAAATCTAGCTATTGGGCTTGTAGTCTGTCCAGCTTCGGCCATAGTCCTTGTCCTGTGGGACTGCTATTTGCAAGGGGATATTTCAGTAGAAGAAAAATAATACTCCATATATTATATTGAGGCCTAAGGGCCTCAGATATTTAGTACTCTCTAGGAATGTCCAGTATGTTTTTTTTGCTTGTCAACAACCAACTACCAACAGAAAAAGGTGAGTTTTGTCTAAGGTCCAGGATTCTTTTCAAATAAGCTACTGAGCTCAGAAGCCTGAGACCCCAAGAAACCTGGGTTCTATTTCAGGATTTATGATAAACTTGCAGTAACACTTAGCATTGGACTGGGGTAGGTATTATTGGTTCAATTATGCAGATGAGATTGACCCACAGAAGTTAACCTTACCAAGTCAGTCCTTAAATGTTAAATGTACATCTCAGCTCAGACACACGCACACACACACACACAACATATGCAAGTAAATATGTGAGGTGATGGATATGTTAACTCAGTGGGGGAATCCTTTCACTATTTTTATATATATATATATATATATATATATATATATATATATATATCACCATCATGTCATCCACTTTACATAACTCATAACTTTATTGGTCAATTACACCTCAATAAAGATGCAAAGTATGCATGACAAAAATAATTACAGTGACTTAAACAACTTAGAAGCTTATTTCTCTCATTTATACACAAACTCCCTTCAATAAACAGGGTAGTTCCTTCTAACCCAGGGTCCTTCTGGTATTGCTCTGCCATTCTTAATAAACAGCTTCTGCCTCATGGTCCAAGATGGCTGCTCAAACTTTAGCCAGGACACCTGTTTTCCAGTCAACAGGGAAGAAAAAGGGTAAAAGAAGAGCATGCCTCTATCTTTGAGAACACTTCTTAGAAGTCACATTTCATTTTATTGGCTAGATTGTTGTCATTTGACCACATTTACCTACAAAGACAGCTAAAAGACATCTAGTCTTTGCTCAAGGTGGCCAAAAGTGTCCAGCTAAATATCAGGGTTTAAAAGATACTGTGGACAACTGGCACTAGGGGCTGTCAACATTTGATAGCTTAGACTGTCAAACAAAAGAACCGTGGACAATGCAACGGAATCCAGATGGTTCAGTTGAATCTTTCCTCTAGCTCTGTATGTCTAGCTCCTTCAGATGCAAGAATGTTAGTGGTTTTAGGGGTAGACACCCAGACTCTTTTTTAGATATAATTAATATATTACATGTATTAGCCCAAGGTGTACAACATGATTTTATATTTGTATGTATTGTGAAATAATTACCATAAGTTTAGCTAATATCTGTCACCTCACAATTTTTTTTCTTGTGATGAGAATTTTTAAAATATACTCTCTTAGTGACTTCCAGATATGCAATACAGTATTATTAACTTGTAGTCACCATGCTGTACATTATATCCAAGGACTTATTTGGAAGTTTGGACTTTTTGATCCCCTTCACCCATTTGGCATTTCCAACCCCACTTCTGGCAGTCACCAATTTGTTCTGTTTTTTGTTTTGTTTTTAGATCCTACATATTAGTGAGATCATACTGTATTTGTGTCTCCCTCTCTCTCTCTGACTTATTTCACTTAGCATAATGCTCTCAAGTTCTATCCATATTATTACAAATGCTAACGCCTTATTTTTATTGCTGACTAACATTATATAATATAAAATATCACATTTATTTTGTGATATATATATATATATATATATATATATATATATATATGGCATTTATTTTGTCCATGAACCCATCAATGGACACATGGACACTTAGGTAGTTTCCACATCTTGACTATTGTAAATATTGCTGCAATAAGCATGGGCTCAGATATCTTTTCAAGCTAGTGTTTTGGTTTTCTTCAGATAAATACCAGAAGCAGAATTGCTGGATCACATGGTAGTCCTATTTTTACCCAGACAATTGATGCCACAAAAATTTGTTTCTGGTATTTCCCTTGTAGACACCTTCAAGTGGGAGGAACTGAGAACATAACTGGGATGAAACTCAAGCCACGTGGTGTCAGGGTGGCAAGAAAGGAGCCCCTTTAAGAGACCAGCAGTCAATCATGATCACCTGGAATGATGCATTTCTTTGTGAGAATATTCTTACTGATCATCTGTATTCACCTGTTTCTATGTCTTTCCCTCCCTTTTTCACCTAGAAGGGAACCTGTCTTTTCACTGGGCTACCTTTCTGTGACCAGCTTTCAAAATTACTAATAACAATAGCAGTAACCAGGACAGCTTAGCAAAGGCCAAATACACAGACATTAAACACACACTCTGGCATTTATTCTATGAGTTAAATGCCATAATTTTCCCCATTTTACTAAGAAAGAAACTGAGACTTTGGGAGGCTATACAACTCACCAAGCTGGAAGCAAGTAACAGACTCAGAACTTGAACCCAATCTACCTTATGCTACTAACAGATGAGCATTTTGCTAAGTACTTTCCCTATGTGATCTCATATCCTCAGGCCCAGTCTATGTGGTCAGTAGTATTAGTCCCATTATGCAGACAAAGAACTGAGGCTTAAACACAAAGGCCAACCTCACCAAGAGTGGTCATTAAATTATGCATGTGCATCAAAAGTTTTGGCATCCTCTTAAATCTATTAGAATTAATACTGAGAAATGCATGCTATTTTTGCATGTTATTTTGTATATTACTGAAGGTTAACTTATGTCCCTATGTATAAATTTTCCCCACTCACCTGCTTTAATTTTCATTTGTGGATTTCATTGGTTTTGTATTGTTTACACTGATGCTCGTAAGGCAAGGACCGATTTCTATGGCTTTAGGGCCATAACCACCACAGTTGAGTACTTCAGAGAAAGCATTGTTACAGGGACCTCATTCAGTCTAGGGCTTAAGATTCCATTACAAATCATCACCATTTGGTTCTAATCCTTTGGCACAGAGACAAACCACTCAAACAAATTTCATCGCATCATACCTGTGTACCTACCTAGCTTTGCACTAGGCCCTGGCTATATAGTAAGAACGCAGGGACAGAGTGACTTACCTCAAACAGTTTACAGTAGGGTGGGAAGATAGACATTAAGCAACTAATTATTAATAATTCACTAATTTAAAGTGTCCACAGTACTGCAAAGAGGTACAGGGTACTTGGGGAGTTATTAAAAAGATGGCTAATTCAGTCTGGGGGACTGCCTACAAAGGAGTTCCCATAAGACTATCAGCTGATTTCTCAAAAAAAATTTTTTGCAGGAGAGAAGGAACTGACAAGAAGTATTCAAAGTGATGAAAAACAAGAACCTATAACCTAGATTACTCTATCCAACAAAGCTATCGTTTAGAATGGAAGGGCAGATAAAGTGCTTCCCAGACAAGGTAAAAAGTTAGAGTTCATCATCACCAAGCCCTGATTATATGAAATTAACAGGACTTATTTAAGTAAAAGAAGATCAAAACTATGAACATTAAAATGACAACAATCTCACAACTATCAACAACTGAATCTAAAAAACAAAAACAAATGAAAACTAAGCAAGCACCCAGAATAGGAACAAAATTATAGAGATGGAGATCATTTGGAGGGTTATCAGCTGGGAGGGGGAAGGGGATGAATGGGGGAAATGGTGCAGGGATTAAGAAGCATAATTGGTAGGAAAAAAAATAAGAGAGTGTTAAGAATAATATAGGAAGTGCAGAAGCCAAAAAACTTACATGCATGACCCATGGGAGGCCTGCTGAAGAAGAGGGTGTACTGGGCAGAGGGGGGCAAAGGGGAAAAATTGAAACAGCATAATCAATAAAATATACCTTTAAAATAGATAGTATGGCTATCTGCTTTGCTTCGTAATTGTAAAACATTTTTCAGATTGATCAATATACTTTAAAATCCAATTCATATTTTTATTTCTTTATCATCTATTCCCTCTGTGTATGCACACCTGCCTTTGACATTTAACCAGTCACAATGCACGTCAAATAAATTTTGGTGCGCAAAAATCTGAAAGATTACATTTTTCATTTTTTATCTGAACTCTGAGTGAGGCTGCAGTGGTAGCCACTGATCTTGGAGTTTCACTCTGCAGCCCAAGAACAACAAGAAGATACATGCTGGAAAGTCGGCCAAGAAAGACAAAGTCCCAGTGAGAACAAATCTGGGGGCAAGGCCAAAAAAGAAGAAATAGTCCAAAGGCAAAGTTTAGGACAAGCCCAATAACGTAGTCTTGTTCAACAAAGGGACATATGGCAAACTCTATAACGAAGTTCCAGTACAGACATATTATAATCCCAGTTGTCTCTGAGAGACTGAAGACCCCCAGTTCCCTGGCCAGGACAGCCCTTCAGAAGCTCCTTAGAAAAAGACCTATTAAACTACTTTCAAATACAGAGCTCAAGTAATTCACACCAGAAACACCAAGGGGAGTGGATGGGGGGCTCCCCAGCTGCTGGTAAAGATGTATGAACAACAGGTCCCACCAGCTGTACATTTTGAAAAATAAAACTTTATTAAGTAAAAAAAAAAATCTAAAAGATTAAAGAATATTGCCATATGTCTTTTTAGGAAAACAGAAAGTTTTAGGCTCTTGTCATAAAATGTTGTATAATTAAGTCCATCTGGTTGACTGACTCACTGGATGAAAATACCATATTTCCTCTTTTTTAAAAAACATCATCTTAATTTATTGAAAATCATCTAGGATATCACTATCTAAAGATTCATAGGCTAAGATATCTCTTACACAACCAATTTCACCATTATCATTTGCTTACAGTGTAGAGTACTGCATTAATCCTCTGATTCTTGTAATAATTATGAAATTTCATCCTCCACCTCTCTTTCCCATTATAGGTAGAAAAGGAAAAATTCATAATTTTCAGTTGTAGCAAATGAAACTAAAAGCAGACAACAAAGATGATGTTTCTAGTTTTCTTTTTTATCTTCTTGAAAAATGATATAATACTCTAGGCAATGAATTAAGAAAACTGGAGGATGATAAAATACTGGTGATTTATTATACTAGTGCCTCATCCTTCTTGGTAATTCCATCATTCTTCAGTTTTCTTATTATTTTAGTCTACTTCGGCATAGTTGGGAATAATGATGAGTAACGATAAAGTAATTCCTAGGAAGACAAAAAAATAACTTTCAAGATATAAAAAAATAAGATTGCTAAGATCTCCTATCTTACATTTATAAAAGAGTTCCAATACACTCAAATTATAACAACTGCCAGATAAAATGAGTTTTATACTATCTTTAAAAAATAAGTAAATACTGTCTTTGTGCTTTGGAAGATACCTTAAAAGTCAAGAAATAGTAACGCTTTACAAAAATTTCAAGTGCTTTGAAAAATCAATGGAAATTGGGCCCAGTGGAGCCTGGATGCGATGAATACAACTGACCTACTGGATTTGGGAGAAGTGGCACCACTAGCATGACCTGAAGCTGCAATACTCCTGCCCCACCCACATCCCTCAGCCCACAAGTTTCCTTCAGCCTCTTAAACTCCCAGCCCCTCATCTTCCTGCCTGAGGGCTCCTGTGGCCACCTGCTCATCCTAGGGCTCCTGTGGCCACCTGCTCATCCTATGCTGAGGACCAGATGTGCCTGGAACAGTCATACCCCCAGAAGCAACCCTCAGCCAATGAAAAATCAAAACTAGTAGGTAAAGGCTCCCACTTCCTTACCTCATCCCCAATAAGACAATTCTGAGGTGTGTTCCATAGTCTCCCAAATGAGCCCCCAACAAGCTTAGGCCCTAGTTGCTCACAACAGTGGCCATTTCAATAAGAAACCACTAGCTAGGTGAACAAAAAAAGGGCTACCAAAAAAAAAAAAAAAAAGGTGGGGGGCTACATACTAAACCCTACAAGCTCAGCAGAGGTCTGTGTGGCAGGACTTACAAACTCAGAGACCAAACGTAACCACACAGGATGGTCTGAACATTAAAATTACTAACTAAAAGCAGGTCATGGCAGATAGTCACAGGCGAAACCTATAGCTTCCGTGAAAGGTGGATCTTTACCTTAAGTAAGCCTGTCTATTGTCTTTTTCCATCTAAGATAACACACCCTTAGAATGCCTTTTCCAGACCCCTTGGGAACAACTGAAGCACAAAAACAGATGACCACAGAAACCCTGGTTATCTTGTTTCCCACATACCATCTCTATGTGCTGTAAGTGTTAATTATTAACTATGCTGGACCCACCAGTGTGAAATAAGTACATGTTTTTCCATTTTTCCTTTTATCCAGTCCTAGAGACATTCACCATGCTCTCTCTCATCCACTTAGGCTACCACCAATGGATGTCAAGTGGTGGTAGCTCCTTCTTTAGTTCTAGTGTATAAAATAAACTGCAAAACTACCAATCTCCAGAGCATTTGCTCAATCCATTGAGATTTTCCTTTCTGGCAATTGTCATCAATTTGGCTCCAATAAACTCATATTCTCTATAGGTTTGGATGTTTCCTATAAAGAAAGTTGTCTTTTCTCCCTTTGCTAATGCACTTCCCCACTGCCTTGCTGTTTCCTTGAATCCCCTCCACCTACTTAAATTACCTACTTTCACCGAAAGTCCCTGTTTTAGAATGTGCCTTTTAAAAAGGGAGGCAAAAACAAAAAAAGAACCTACACCAAGACATAGATGAAACCACATCACGATAATGCAATTGCAGCTCCCAAAATCATTGGTAGGGCTGCTCTTGCTCTACCTGAAGACCTCACCAATCCTACCATGACTACTGTCAACCTAGAACAGAAAAAAAGTGGGCTGATGCCAGCAGACCTAGCAGTGGGGACACCAGTTAATGATGGTAGACCACAATTTAGGAGAATCAATGCTTATAGAGGTCATTAGAACAAGGAGCTGCCTAAAACCATCAGAAATACACTTTGTTTGACAAAAAGTTGGAATGAACTTCTGGTGGGTGGCAGATGGACAGTCTGATCTCATTTAAGAAACAGCCTGGGCAGTGGGACATCCCTGGGCTTAAAGACTGGGCTTGTTTTAGAAGAATCACTGGAGCCCCCTTTAGTCATGTAAATGAAGAATCCAAAGGCATCAGTGTCCTGGGGAAAAGGGTATAACAAGTTCCTTTTATGCTGAAAGCAGCTCTGCTCCATTAAAGGAATTTGGTCACGGGAGAGGGAGACCTGACCCAGTGGCAGGGCTGGGGTCTTACTCACTCAAAGCCCTTCTGGAGCTCATTGCACCCAGGGAGTGGCTGCATGAGTAAACTTGGACAAGTGAAGAGCTGGGACCCTGGGGCTCAGATCTAAAATTGTATGTGGCTGGCAGTAGGGACAAGGCACCACCACTTAAGACATTTCAATACCTACAACAGTGGCAGCAAAATCAGAAGAGTCAACTGCCCCTCCCCCTAAACTCCACCTCCCACCTTAGAGGATTCCTTCCCCTTCCTCCCTATCACCGAAGAGATGACCTCATTGTTTTGTCTATATGCCACCTCACTGCAGGTCATGGGCAGAAGTGATTCTGGAAACTTGAATGATGAGGGTACCTAGAGCTTACACTCTCCATGAGGTTGGTACTGGCCACCCTGATAGTTTGGTCACTCTCAGACATATGAGACAGATAGAACTCCTCCCCCATGTTAAAGTCACAAGCACCAAGGTATGGCTGATGCAGAGTTGTGAAGGGGCAGAGAGCCTTGCCCTAGAGTCTTGCATCTGTTTCCCCAGCAGGTGAGATCTTGTTTGGCATAACCTCAAGCATGCAATGTATACCCAGAACTCCAGTAACACACCCAGCAACCTAGCAAAATACCCCCACACATGCCCAGTCAGTGTTTAGGATGTTAGTTCCCTCCCTGTATCAGTTTCCTATTGCCACTGTAACAAATTACCACAGATAGTGGCTTATAACAACCCAAATTTACTAACATAGAGTTACAGAGGTCAGAAATCCAAAAGGAGTGTTAGTAGGCTAAAATCAAGGTGCCAGCAGGGCTGTGTTTTTCCTGTAGACTCTGGGGGAGTCTGTTTTCTGACCCACTTTTTTTTTCTTTTTTTTTTTTTGGAGACCACCTACATGCCTTGGTTTGTAGCCCCATCCATAATCCCAAAAGCCATCAATTCTTCCAACCTCTTCCTGACTTTTCTGACTCTTACTCTCCTCCCTCTCTCCTTCTTATAACACTCTTTGTGATTACATTAAGCCTAGCCAAATAATCTAAAATGATCTGTCTCAAAATACTGAATTTAATCACATCTACAAAGTCCCTTTTGTCATATAAAGCAACATATTCACAGATTTCAGGGATTACAATGTGGACATTTTTATAGGGAGGGGATTATTAAGCCTACTATGTTTCCCCTCCCTTCCACCTTTTCTTTAACTGAAGTGTCACTAACTCCTGGCCTTTTGTTCATCTCCCCCTATATTCCATCCCTTCATTGAAGGCTTGTCACTGTCATGGCCTCAGGGCCAATTTGTGCTTGGGTAATTTTCAAACTAATACCATCAGTCCATATGCCTCATCATAAACAGAATACATGATCTTTTTGCCACCCCTAAAGCCCTTCTGCCCTGGCTACCACCCATCACACCTCCAGATACTTGGTCCTCCAAGCCTCAAAGCCCCTCCCACTCCACTTCTTCCAAACCCTACCACATTCCCTCGCATTTGTGATCCTCCACTCTGCCATGTGTTTTTCCCAGCTTCCAATGCATTTCCTGAAAACAAGTCACCATACATTATTTCCATTGTGCCATTCTCCTGTTCAGGGACCTTTAGTTATCTGTATTTTGGTAACAAGGGGAAAGTGTTATTTAAAATACAAAAAGGAAAGATCATATTCATTCTCCTCTACCTTCTTCACATACCAAATCCATAAACTTCCTCCACTCTCATGGCCCCTCATGAGAAACCTGCATCCCAGCTGAGATACTTATTCATCAGTCAGTGAGCACACTATCTAAATTCTGTTGCTATGTATGGTGACAGATGTTGACTTATCACAGTGATCATTTCACAATATAAGCAAATACCGAATCATCATGTTGTTTACCTGAAACTAACTTATACAACTTATAATGTTGTATAAGTCAATTATACCTCAATTTTTTAAAAGGTAAATTTTATGTTATCTATATTTTATCACAATAAAAAAGTTTCTTCCTTTAGTGTTGTGTACTAGTGGCTTAACATTAGTAAAGCCGCTGACAGTGCTTGGCACATAGTAGGGAGTTACTGAATTGTAGAGATCACTATCATTGGCATTTAGTGCTCAGAAACAATGGCTGAATCTTGACCAACCCAGGGCCTAGCAGTAGGACTGAACAAAAAAGAGCTGATGAAAACCCTGGCTGGTGGCACAGTGGATAAGGAGCTGGCCTGCAAACCCAAAGGTCGCTGGTTTGATTCCCAACCAGGGCATATAACCAGGTTGCAAGCCAGGTCTCCACCAGGTCTGTAGCTGGAGGCAGGTGAAAGGCAACCATACATTTATCTCTCTCTCTCTCTCCCTCTCTGCCTCTCTCTAAAAATAATAAATAAAAATTAAAAGAAAGAAAAAAGAAAAAGAAAGAGCTGATGAAAAGGGAACCCCAGACTGAGGAATGAGGGGATTAAATGAGACAAAAAGGTAAAAAGACAATCGGGCCCAAGGGAGACATAAATTCCAAAAACACCCCAGGATGAAAAGAGGAGGCAAAGGCTTACAGAGGAAAGACCTGCAGGGCCTCACATGAAGGAGGGCCAGAACAGGGCTGCCAGAAAAATACAGGACACCCTGTTAAACTTGAAAGTCAGATAAATAACAAATAATTTTTTGTAATAAGTATGTCCCAAATAGGGCATAACCTGTTTTATTGCAGGGGACATACTTATACTAAGAATTTATTCATTGTTTATCTGACATTCAAATTCAGCTGGGCGTCCTGCGTTTTTATTTGCTAAATCTAGCAATTCTAGGCCAGAGGCATGGCTCATCCTCCAGTACTTTGCACTAAGTCATTTAAAATAATTATAGATGCGAGAATATCCCAGTATCTTAAAGTCGGGGCAGGGCGGTGATGGGAGAGCAGAGGACAGGATCATATTCTTTGCTTTACAAACAAATTCTTTCACAGTGGAGATCCTAGAAATAGTAAGTTCCCTTAACCATCTTAACATAAAAATTAATTTTTTAAACTTAAACTTGCAGCCCTACTTTTGAAGAAGCTCACCTGTCAAAGTGTAAGGCCAGGCAAACCCCAATTCCTCAAAGCTGTGGTTCTCCTGGCCTCAGAGAGCAGGAGAGAGGAGTGGCCCCTATCAAGACCCACTGCAGATAGTAATCTGATGGGTAAAGGCCACATCACCACCCTGTGTCTCCTCCCCCCAGACCCCAGCTTCAGAACAGCCCCAACGCCTTCTGCCCAGGCTATTGGCATAGATGACAGCGGATTCCTCTGAAAGCAGAGACCTTTAAAAAAGGGGCTTTGTCTATGTAAAACCAAACACAATTCTCAAGCTGGAGTCATTTGTTTTGTTTTGAGAAGTGCCAGGGTTTATGCTCTGAGGTCCCCCCTTCCGTCCTCACTCCTTCCAGCTGCTGAGGCACATCATTGTGAAAGACCACACACCAGCAGGACCAGCGGGGCAGAGGCCTGGTGGAGATTAAAGCCCAGGCTCTGGGGAGGGTCTCCCGCTCCCCCCTCCCATGCAGAAGGGGAGCTGAGCGTGGACAGGGGAGTTCAAGGACAGAGCTCTCCCTGTTGACCTGCATCCCCACTCACCACAGCCAAGCCTTTCCCAAGCTGCCATCAGACACAGGACGGTCAAAGGCAAGTCCGCAGGGCTAATGAGAACAATTAAATGTGGCCAAAGTTGCTTTTCCCTCCATCTTTTTTTTTTAACTCAGCTAAATTTAGTTACCACATAACCAACTTAATTTGAGGGGAAACGCTGGGGACAGAGGGTCTAGGTTTTCATCTCAGCTCTACCAGCTAACTGAGCAACCCAGGCCCCTTTTGCCTCACCTGGGCTGTCTGCCTTGCTTCCCAACCAGGGAGAAGACAAACCAAGACTGAAAAGCAAAAAGAGATGTGTGGCTGGGTTCTGTTCACAGTCCGCCCTGGTTGATCAGCGGCTTCACCAAGCAGAAGGTCAGAAGCTCAGTATTGGAGACCAGGAACCAACGTGATTCCAGCCATCAATCAAGTCGGGGCTGGTTCAGTGAGGTTTGTCCATGGGATCACTGGAGTGTGGGAGGTATTTTCTCAAGATCAGAGGGGACCTTTCTGAGTGCGTGAGGTCCCTGGCTATTTTTCTCACACCAAATTTGGAAGTAAATAGGGGTTCAAGCAAATAGGGGTTCAGCGTATGGTATCAGGCATTGGAATCTTACTCTTTCCTCACCAGCTACGCTGAGGGGATCTGGAGGAACATGGCTGGGATGTTCTTTCTGAGGCCACAGCTGGGAGCCTTTAATGAACCCCTTGTTCTGACCCTACCTGCCAAGTGCCCTACTAACAGAATGGGGTTGGTCGTCTGGGGTTAAAGAAAATTAAAATGGGGCAGAAGGTACTTGGGAAAGGAGGCCAGAGAGTCTGGTGAGCCCCAGGATAGAATGAGGCCTTAGGCCCACTGTGCCCTGGGGAGAGGGGCTTCTGTGTCCACATCAAACTTTCGGTGCTTGTCTCTCCCTTCTTCCCCTCCTCCCACCCACCCCAATGCCATAATGAAAAATTCATGTTTAAAGCTTCCCATGTGATCTGATTTTCAACACTTAATTGGATTAATCAGAGCAGGGAGTGTGGTGGGCCCATAGCCCTTCTTCCCCAGGGTCCCCCCAACAACGCCCATTCCCTACTCCTTGCTCCTGTCCATGCTTCTCTCTCTTCCCAGACTCACTGCTTTACCCTCTTCTTTCTCTCCCACCCACAGCTCCCTTCCTCACCTTCCTCCTTCCCGCTCCACCCAGATCCTCTTCCTCTCTGTGCCCAGCGCTTTTTGAACTCTAGCAAAATTTGCTCCCTTCCCCAACTGAGGGGAGAGCAGTTGGATTGCCGAAAATCTTGATGAGTGGACTATTTTTAAATACCTGGTGAATTACATGTATCTAAAGAAATTAGACTTTCCTGGGTTCCAGAATATATACTACCTAATGAGAGATTAACAGGATAATGGCACTCAAAGCCTTTAACAAGTAGGAATTAAATACAATCAGCATATTGGTTTTCAGTGTGTCAGTGGTCTGGGTACAGGCTCTCATTCTTGCAGTGACTAACATTTCCCGGACACAATCCGGGCCATGGCACTGCCACCCCACATTTTTACAGATACAACTGAACTGCAGAGGAGGAAAAAAAAATCCCTAAGCTGTTTCAATGATGCTTCATAGGTGGCTGGGAGGTGCTGTGTTCTTAACAATGAGAACAAAATCCTGTACAGCTGAGTCCCAGTGCCTACACGGTGCCCCAAGAGTAACTCACAGTGAGCCCTGAACACATGACTTTATTCCTCTACCCTCAGTTGCTTCACCTGTACAAGCAGAGGGGCAGCCTGCATGGGTGGGCTCCAAATTTATTTTTATCATATGCCTCTATCAATAAAAGCAGTTGAGCATTCAACCCCATGATATTTATTTGTTCGCTTGTTTATAATGTACTACTGGTACCAATATATTAGGTACAAACATGCAGAAAATGTGAAGGGATAAGAGAAACATGAAATAAATTCTATTTTTATGTTTTACTAGCCATGATGGCTTTAATTTAACACTGGCTAATATTTCAAGGCAACATAGTTACTGAGGACAGGACTCTACATTGAGAGTTGCAGTAAATCCATATTTCTTTTTTTAATTTTTTAAAAAGATTTTATTTATTATTTCTAGAATGAAGGGTAGGGAGAGAGGCAGAGAAGGAGAGAGACATCAATGTATGGTTGCCTTTCACCTGCCTCCAGCTACAGACCTGGCTTACAACCTGGTTATGTGCCCTGGCTGGGGAATCGAACCAGCGATCTTTGGGTTCACAGGCTGGTGCCTAATTAAATCCATATTTTATGAAGCAAGATAATTTTCATCTGTTTTTGGTCACTGATTTCTTGCTAGATCTTTGTTTTTACCCTCTGAGGTGGCTGAAGAAGAGAGCTCATAAGAGAAATTAGAGAAGTATCAGCTCACCATCCATTGTCATTGTTTTTGCCTGCAACACAATATTATGTTATATAGTATCATATTATTAATATCTTTAAAACTCAGCTTTTGGCAGGAATCTTTTGCGCTTGTGAGGGTGGGTGTTAATAACTGCCAAACAATATAGCTTTGCAATCGTTATTAACAGGCAAGCACAGGGAAGGATAAAGAGATCCTTCCTGACTCAGGGACCCCCACTCACACATCCAGTGTGATGCAGGCATGTGATGTAGGAACTGAGTGAGAGCCTAAGAGTCACTCTGTAACTAAACACTCATAAGCACTTTTATTTCCTGTTTTCGGACAGACTACAAATAGTAACAGCAGTTCTCCTATTTTTTTCCCCACCATCCAGAGGACTTTGGGCCACCCTTTGGTGACCACTGCAATCCTCTTATCAGAAAAGCTCTCTGACTTCCCACTGTCTCCGTAGACGAAATCTCTCTCAGCTCTTCAGCTTCCCGCTGCCATCAGCCCTCCCTACACGTGCGGGGAGCCAAGGTAATGGCTTGCACTGAGGCCTACGCGCCGCAGTGAGCTCAGCTGTCTGGGGTGAGTAGCACTTAGTGCCCTCGGACAGTGCTGCACCAGACTGTGTGGGATCTGGCTCCAGAAATGGTCCTCCACTACTCTTTCCCCTGCACAACCACCATTACACCAAGGAGTCCTCTCCTCCAAAGTCTGTGAACCCTTTCCCTCTCCTCTTTCCTTACCCAGGGACCCAGTTTTGGCTTAGCCAACTCCTCTTCTCCTGCTGGGAGAAATCAGGAGAGCTCCTTTTGATGTGCATAGGTATTCACGCAGGTGGAACTAGACCGGACTTTCCACCGAGGACCTCTTACCCAGTTATGCTTCTAGGGAGAATAAATGAGTTGACCTGGGCCACAAAGTTACTTTGCGGCAAAACTGGAATGTGAACTGGAGGTCTGGGCAATTCCAAAACCCACACTGTTTCCAACACTGCAGGAGCAGAAAATAACTAGGGTTTGTATATATGTATCATCTGTTTTCATATATATACATAAACATACACATCTATGTAGTCATACAATGTAGTTGATTACACAGTGAATGGTTAAATAATCATAGTGGAAAATGCCGACCTACCCCAGAAAAGTCATAGGTCCAAACGTGGACTGGCAGGTTGAGAGCCCCTGAGCGGGCAGTCTGCTAGCCCACACCGAAGACCAGCTCCTGGTGGCTGATGAAAGAATAAGAGGACACCCACTCACCACCTCCCAGGGAAACTGGAAAATAAGTCTCAGATCTGTCTGCTCCTGACTCATCTGTTGGGATTCTTTGAAGGGGTGACATTTACTCTAGCCCTGGACAGAAACATGTTCTGCTTTGGAGAGGAATCAGATTCCTTGTCAAGGTGATTATGACCCAAATACCACTTGGGGCCCTTCTGCACCAGCTGTCAGAGCTCAAGGGAATAAATGCAGCGAGGATTTTGTGGTTCTTCTGTATCTACGTGACTATGTGTTGGGCAATCAAGTGCAAGATTTAAAAATAAGCGATCAGAGGCATAGAAGCAGCAAAACAGGACTTGGCTCACCCTTCATTCTTACATGATTAGTTGGAAAAGAATATTTCAAAATAAAAGCGCCAATGTTCCCTTTCCTCACTTCACCCTATGGTATAGCCAGTCCTTAGATCAGCCCCACTCTCAGTTATGGGGATAACTGATAATGAAGATAAAGATGACCATGGTGGCAACGGTACACCATTTGTTGTATATATCCTTTGTGCCAAGAATTGTCATAAATATTTTTCAAACATTATCTCAATTCACCCCATTGTCCTTTGAGCTAGCAACTATTATTATCTTCAGATGAGGAAACTAAGGCTCAGAGGTGCTGGCTGCATAATTACTCACATTTCTATTGAGGGACGGAGCCAAGATTTGAATCCAGATCTATCTGGCTCCAAAGGCCACAATCTTAACAGCTGCCCTAGGAACCCATGTTGGAAACCAAAGAAAGGAGGACCACCCTCTTACAATGCAGTTATCATGAAGTAACGTGACCCAACGAATATTTAAGGTCAGGTGTTCTCTTCCCTTTAGGTGATCAGAGAGCACCACCACCCTTCATCCATTTCTTCCATAAATACCAGCTGAGCATCTTCTAAGTGGCAGGCATTTTTCTGAGTGCTATGGAACAAAACAAGTTCCTATCCTCATAAAACTCAGAATATAATAAGAGAAGATAGATAAACAGATCAACTAACATGAAATGTATCAGGAGGTGATAAACACTATAAGGGAGATAGAGAGGGATGAGGTGCCCGTTTGGATAGGGTGCTTGAAGAAGACCACTCTGCCTGGATGACATTTGAGCAGAGACCTGAAGGAGTGAGGAGTGGAGCCCTGCAGAGATCTGGAAGAAGCGCACTCCAGAGGAAACCACACGTAGAAAGAACCGACAGCGAGAGCATGCCTGAAGACCAGGTTGGCCCTGCCTTTCAGGTTCTCAAGCTGACCCACCGTTTTATTAATGGGCAGGACTGCATCATTCTTTCTTTTTTCTTTTCTTTATTTTTATGGTTGATGTTACAGTTGCCCCAATTTTCCCCCATTGCTCTCCCCTGCCCTAGGCACCCCTGCTCCCACAGTCAATGTTGTCCATGTCTATGGGTCATCTATATCTGTTTCTTTTTTTTTTTTTTTTTTTTTTTTTTTAAGATTTTATTATTTCCAGAGAGAGAGGAAGGGAAAGAGGCAGAGAGGGAAAGAGACATCAATGTATGGTTGCCTTTCACCTGCCTCCAGGCACAGACCTGACTGGAGACCTGACTGGAGACCTGGCTTACAACCTGGTTACGTGCCCTGGCTGGGGAATCGAACCTGCAACCTTTGGGTTCGCAGGCCGGCACCTTAACCACTGTGCTACCAGCCAGTGTATGTCTGTTTCTTAACTAGACCTTTCCCCTTCCTTCCTTCCTTGTCCCCCTCCCCTCTAGTCACAGTCAGTCTGTTCCTCATTTCCATGCCTCTGGTTCTATTAAACTGAGGTACGTTTACACAATGGAATACAACTCAGTGGAAGGAACGAAAGAACTCCTACCCGTTGCAACACCATGGATGGAACTGGAGATTATTATGCTTAGTGAAATAGGCCAGGCAGCAAAAGACAAATAAGTACCATATAATCTCACCTCTAAGAGGAACCTAATGAGCAAAACAGAAACAAATGAGACTACATTGTTCTTATTTCTCTCTGAGGAAATCGGAGGCCTAGATCCAGAAAGTTCTCCTTGGTGATTTCACAGACAGAGGAAAAGCAAGTAACTTTTACGGTATTCACTTGCATGGCCTTATGTAGACGTCCAAGGGCTTTGAAAAGTAGGTGTAGTAAAGTTATGGTCTGCTGGCTCCAAAACCTATGCCCTTTCCACCACACCATTTGAAGTGAACCACATGCTTCAGACAGATCTAATTTCTTCCTTCTGACGAGCTCAGAGCACCTGGACACCAGAACCGCAGGTCTTCATCCATCCATTAGCTGAGAGCCTCTTGGGCTCATGTCAGTGCCGTGAGGGTATAGCAGTGAGCAAGACAGACGTGGCCCCTCCGAGGAAGAGTGGCTCTCACCACTCAGCAGGGCCACTTCCAAGACGCACATCCTCAGTGTGACACCCACACACTAACCCCCTCACCAGCCCTTCGAGTTCCTCTCCTCCTAGCTCCGGCAGAGGGAAAACAAGTCCCGAGTCTCGAGTCTCGGGTCCTCAGCCAACTTGGAGCTGATATCCAGGGCTCGGTTGCTGCCACCTCCCCTCCTCGCCTTCCACCTGCCCTATGAAGTCCAGAGAGCTGGTTTTTGAGCTGAACTCTCCAGTCCTCGCCCACTGATAGGGGCAGAGTGAACAAGGTAACTAAGATCCTGTCACTTCCCTATGGAATTTGAGACTCCATAGGGTGGCCAAGCCATTAGAAGAATCCAAGATGGCTTTGGGGATTTAGGCAAAAGTCGGGCCAGTTCCCACTGGATCCAAACAATAGGCCTGACCCTAAGCCCACCGCACCCCCCACCTCCAAATGGAATTAAACTTCAACAAGGGATGCCAGGAAGCCACCTCTCAAGCTCTCCCATAGAAGGATGTAACTTCTAAACCCAGGGGACCAGCGAAAGGATCGAGGATAAACTACGAGTGTGACTGGGGGCTGTCACAGCTTACTCAGAAGTGGGCCTGTCAGCCCACCACTTCCCTCCACCCAGAAAAAACTAATGGGGGCAGTTGGAAAGAAGACTTGGAGGGACGGCAGAGGGGAGAAGTATTAAACTGCAGCTGAAATCCACCTCCCCCAACCTCAAGGGCTTCTCCTCCAGTGTCAACAAATATGCAACCAATTAATGTAATTGCAGAGTTATTTATGGTGTCCAGCAAAGTGCAGCTAGATCCTAAAAGACAAGGGTGGAAGCGGAGAGAAAAAATTCTTTCCCAGTTTTTGGTGTGCAGTTTTCTTGGTTGGATTTTTTTTTTTTTTTCCTTTCCTTTCCTTTCAGATGTTTCCGTCAACTTGTGGTATCCATGTGTCTGGTGGTCATGGCCCCTTCCAGGCAGTTTGCAGGTGTTCCTGCCTGTGGAGGAGGAGGAGGAGGGGGGAACTAGAGGGAAAAAGCTAAAGGCCTTCAGCTTTCAAACTGTGTCCGGACATAGAAGACTTTTTCAAGGTTCCTCACTCTGACTGCACCCCTGTCTTAATCCTCTCCATTGACCCCTTCCATAACCATCGCCACCCAAAATTACATATAGAGACATTTTTCCCCATAGCTCTGTTATGCAATTGTTCGGAATGACAGCTGTGTTGCCATTCAGAGCCCACACAAGACAGGTTTTAATTAGAGTTATTGAGGAGTTTGAATTGGCACAATTAGGGCCAGCATTAATGGGGTCTCCATGTGTTCTTTTGAACAGTTTGGCCCTATTTTTTGTCCCAGGGCAGGAGGGGGTTGCAGCTAATGAAGTTGGAGAGTGCAAATTATCTCAGCAAAAGGAGAGTAAGGGTGAACCACCCAGGGCAGGCGGCATGTAAAGGAAAGAAAGCGGTTACATATGGTGGAGATGCACACATGTTTGCACATGCTTATTTTTGTGTCTTCCTTTTTTTCACGTGGTCCTTTTAAAAAGAAGTTACAGCCACCAAATATGTATCATTGGCTATGAGAGGAAAAAGAAAAGATGTGTATCTCATGTCAAACTAAAACTAAATAAGAATGTGTGTGTGTGTGATTCACATACTTGACACTTGCCCCAGATGCTTATAGGCATATTAGAGGATGAGAGAGATACAAAAACAACTTTCGATTGTCAAAAGTCCTAACCCTACATTATCTGAAATGTTGATTGCTCATGTCCCAATTGCTCACGTCCCTTCTTTCCAGATGTCTGTTCTGCTCTTTTAACTCCTCCAGTCCTTGTCCTGTGTGCTCTCTTAACAGGCCTCAATTTTAAAATATCCTCATTCCCAAGTCTCTGAGCCCCCCATCCATGAACTATATGTAGCCTGGGAGTGTACTGAGGACACAAAGCTGAAGCCTGGTAGACCCCGATGCTTCTGGCTTCCCTATGGACCTGAGGCTCTTCCCAGATGGATTTTTGTTAATGGCATTTCCAGTAAAAAGTCAGCACAGCCATTCGGGTAGGAGGAAGGGCAGAATTGGAAAAACAAATATGATGGAGCCAGTTCTCAATCAACTCTAAGTGAGAAAAAGGCAGTTGAACTAAACAAGGCCTCAGTTCAGCGTGGCCCTAGAGCCGAGGTCTGGCTTTTGAGTATGCTGAGCGGCTCTGGGGTTGGGGGAGCAGAACACTCAGTGAGCTAAGCAGCGGCGGGCCACAGCAGGACAGGGAGGTGGAGGAAGGGTCACATACAAATAGCAGCTAAAAATGTTGTGAGCACTTAACTTATGAAAATCCAGTGAAAACCCCCTGCCATCACCCAGGGCGCCCACAGTGGGGCTGGCCGCCTGCCACGAGGTCTTCTCATTTCACAAGGAGGCGCAGCTCCATTCTACATGAGTGACATCACCTTCCCCCATGCTGCCTTCACTGGCTGTGTCCTGCTGCTTTAGCTCTTCTAGTGGCCAAGGCTATCCTGGCTCTTTGGCAGAAGAAATGGAGGAGGGAGGCTGGCCTGCCCTCTGTGGAGCAGCACTGGCAGAGAGAAATGGGGGGAGCAGTTGAAGGGACTGAGGGCCACTGCAGACAGACAGACAGATGCCCAATTCAAAACGTCCAACGTAGCTTTGAGTTTTGGTTTCTGGTATCCAGACAGTTTGGTCTTGTCTGCTTCAGCCAGCTCTTCTGATATACCCGCTACACACCACAGGGCCAACCTTCATTTAAAAAAAAATAAAGAGTCCCACATTGCTGGTCAAATTGGTTTCCCTGAAAGATGAACTACTGGGTCTGGTGAAAACCAGCCTACCAGCATGTGCAGTGAGCCAGGATTGCTTTAAAAACAGCAGTTATCAGAGCCCTGGCTGGTGGCTCAGGGATAAAGTGCCAGCCCGAGTTGCTGGTTCGATTCCCAGCCAGGGCACATGACCAGGTCGCAAGCCAGGTCTCCAGCCAGGTCCAGGGCTGGAGGCAGGTGAAAGGCAACCATACATTGATGTGTCTCTCTCTGCCTCTCTCCTTTCCCCGCTCTCTGAAAATAATAAATTTTTAAAAATTGACATTTAAAAAACCAAACCAAACAAACAAACAAAAAAACCCAGCAGTTATCAACAGAGGGTGACTTTGCCCCCAGGGAACCTTTGGCAAGGTCTGGAGGTGTGTTTAGTTGCCACACTGGTGGAAGGAGTGCTACTGGCGTCTAGAAGGTAAAGGCCAAAGATACTGTCACCCGTCCTGCGATGCACAGGACAGCCCCATAACAAAAAGTCACCAAAGCCAAAATGTCCATAATGCCCAGGCTGAGAGAGCCTGCAGGAAAGCAGGACAACCTGGGGACACGTGCCAGCTCTGTCTTGTCCGAGCCAGGCAATGTCAGCAAGCCAATGACCGCACCAAGCTGGGCTTTGCACACCTGGGAAACAGGCATGTAAAAAACTCCCTCTTAGGTACAACTTTGTTAGGGGGAAAGAAACACCCATTCCCCCGCTCCCTTTTTAGCTGTTGTTGTTAACTTATAAAGAATGTTCTGGGCCGTTTTTATGAGACTCACTACAAGAATGTACCATTCGCGGATGGCTGTTGAAGTCCTCCAGCCCTGGGACTGTCTTGCACCCTTGCAGCTGCCTCCCTCCTGAGGTTCATTTCTCCCAGAGACTAGAAAGCTGGGTGCCCAAGCCCTTGGGGCTACACTTTCAAGGCACCTTATATTCTGAGTCCAAGCAACACAGGAAAGGATTCTGCAGGGCGCGTGTCCCCTCACCGCCTGTGGCCAGCTGCACTGTGGTCCCCGCTGGGCCCCCAGAGACCGACCCTGGTGGGGGAGGGGTGGCTTCATTTCCGGTGGAAGTGGACTTGAGTTCGGCCTTTCTTTTGAACCACACGGCGGCCAAACGTCAATTAGCCAAGCCCTGAAAAATGAGTGTGCTCTCGGTGCTCCTGGGGGGGGCCCTGGCCCGGCCTGAGGTGGCCGCCCCACTCTCCCTATTGTGCCGCCAACAAGAGCGTTTTATTGAAAAGAGCTGAGTGCATCTAATGCAGTTATCCGTGTCCACCCCATTGGGCCTGGGCTGGGGGCAAGGGCGCAGCTGCCGCCACCGCCTCTCACACTCCAACAAAGGAGCCGCCTGGAAAATGTGCTCCCCTTTGAACAGCTCATCTGGTTTCCATTTTTGAAAGGTCCCCAATCTTCGCTTCCACCCAGCCCCCACCCACCTGCACCCCTCCCTGCTCCCCTCTCTGTGCTCTAGATATGCCCCTGGGCAGGGAGGGGGGTCCCTCCCGCTGCCCCACGTGGTCATGGACTTCCCCCCACTGCAGGCCGGGGCCACCCCTGGGGACCTGACTTCCCCTCCAGCCTCAGTTTCTCCACCTTTAAAATGCCCTGGTTGAATGCCAGCATGTGCCTTCCAACTCCAGTGGTCTGTGAGTCAACAGATGATTTGTAAAATACGTGGCAAATACATAATAGTATAATTCAGAAATTTTATATTGCCATAAAATTTCACAGCCTGGAGATAACCACTATTAACATTCCAGAGTATTTTCTTATAGCCTGTTTTTAATATTTAATAAGTCATACAAAATTATCATTGTTTAATCAGGATCATGTTGTATAAACATAACCATACTTTTACATTATCTGAAGCATTTTCTTATGTTAATAGTACTTCAAAATACTTTTAAACAGCTGCAAAATTACAGCTTGTACCATAAGTGATTTAACTGGTCCCCCCATCGTTGGACATTTAAGTTGTTTTCCTGTTTGCTTGGAATTTGTTGTTTTGTTTTTCCTCAGTATTATGAATTCTCAGTGATTTTTTTTAAATAGAATTCTCAAGTGGCTTCCCAAGTTGACAGCTGGGACTAACCCCCTGCCCCATTATAAATCAAAGGCATGCGGCAGGCACTTCCACTGCTTCCCAGGGCTGGCACGGAAGGGAAAGGTCATGATTGGCCTCCTCCTCCCCTCCCTGACACCTCCAGGCACCTGCAAGTTGAAAATTCTGGTGTGAATCACGGCCCCTGTAAATTATAGCCTCAGGCAAGCTGTATAAACTTCAGAGTCCTCGGTTACATAATGAAAATACAATCACACCGACCTCAGAGGGCTGTTGTAAGAACTAAATGAAATAAGATACTCAGCGGGCTTAACTGATACCTGGTACCTAGAAGACCCTCCTTGTTCACTGAGGCCAAATTCCCAGATGTATTTCAGGTCCCGCCAGGCTAGTAGGGACTAGAAGTAGAACACGAGAAGTGGTCCTTCCCAGCTCTCTCCAACTCTGCCCTCACAGCAGAGTGTGTGAGTACGACACAGATGCCTGGCTACCCTATTTACTGTGTGACCTTGGGCAAGTTTCAGTTCTTCTGTGCCTTAGTTTCTCCACCAATAAAATGGGGAGTTGTGAATAATACAAACAAAGTAATACAAAAAAAGAAGCACATGAAACTATGGTGGGTACATACTAAGTGCTCGATGAATTTAGCTGTTATTAGTGTGTCCCTACCTCCCTGCCCTGCTTGTGATAAGGTCAGCCTCCCCCCAAACTGGTTTTTCATCTCCCAGAACTAGCCCCTTCCAACACCTATCAACACATGCTCCTGCCTTCAGGCCCAGCTCAAAGCCTAAGCCCGATAGAATGCTGAATGCCAGCTAACAGCCCAGTTCCCAGTGAGAGCCTCACAAGGCACCAACACCCCAGCCACACCCCCAGCCTCCTTTTGGGGACTTGGCATTCCCACTGGTCCACAGAAGGGGGCAGGTTGGGAGTAAAGAGTCTGTCTTGCCATGACCTTGAATCTCCTCTCTTGCCTTCTCAGGACTTTCTGTTCGTTAGTCCATCAATGACAGCCACCGCTGACTGAGTGTCCACCAGATGTCAGACCCATAACACCTTTAATCCACACTGAAACCATGTAAAATCTTATAATAGCATCCTTTGCATGATGAAGTATGGAAACTGAACCCAGAATGGTTAAGCAGTTTCCCAAAGTGGTGGAGCAGAGATTTGAACTCATGAGAATCTGACCGCAAAGTCCTGCTCTCCCCTGATCTCCCCAGAATACTCTATAGCTCGGGTTCCTTTATTGGTGAAGTTACAGAGTTACCTTCCCTGGAGAATGTGCCCTGAAGAACTTAACATGGGAGGACACTAGGGTTAGGGTTGCCAGATTGAGCAAATGAAAATACAGGCCAGCTTTGGCCAGTGTGGCTCAGTGGATTGAGTGCCAACCAATGAACCAAAAGGTTGCCCATTCGATTCTCAGTCAGAGCACATGCCTGGGGTGCAGGCAGGTCCCCAGCTAGGGGCCTGCAAGAGGCAGCTAATCTATGTACCTCTTGCACATTGATGCTTCTCTTCCTCTCTTTCTCCTTCTCTTACCCTCTCTCTAAAAACAACTAAATAATATATTTTATAAATAAATAAAGATTGGCTAGCACAAGGAGAGGGAAAGAAAAACTAACATTTTCTTTAAAAAAAAAAAAAGGAAGGAAGGAAGGAAAGAAGAAAACACAGGACACCCAGTTAACTTTGAACTTCAGATCTGTGCATATGTGAACTCAAAGTTAACTGGGTGTCCTGTATTTTATCTTGCAACCCTAGTTTGAGAGCTTCATTCACACGCCCCAGCAGCCTGTTCAGCAGATGAGATGCACAAGACTTGGTTTCCAGATGACACCACATTGATGTGATGCCACTTGATCCCCTCTCCTCTCTGTGCTCCTCCTCTAATTCAGAGGTTACATGACTTGTCTGAGATCACCAGACTGGAAGTTGAACCTTACACAGCCTCAACCTCCTGTCTTGAGTCTCCTGCTATTGTCACAGAGCCTAGCAAAGTGGTTGCTACAGCTCAGGGGGGCATCGGTTTCTCCAGCGTAAAATACTCATTCGGCTGCATTAACAAAAAGATCGTGAAAACTTTAAGAAGTGATGCAACCTAAAGACTCTCTCTCAAGATTTATTAAGAATCTTTTGAGCACAAGTGACAGAAACCCTGACCTAAACTGACTTAGACTAAAAAGAAATCGGTAGCTCATGTCACTGAAAAGTCCAGGTTGACCACAGTGATAGGGAGCCAACTGAAATTTCCCAATGCTCAAAGCCAGAACAATGTGAGCAACAAAATAAATAAGTAGCATTGGATTACATCTCAAAGTGTAAAATAAATACATAGAAGTTCATACTCATATAAATAAATGATTGCATACATAAAAGGAGGAGAAGAGACAAATCTCCCATGCAAAAGAATTCCAAATAATTTATGTATGTTCTCCAAGGGGAAAGAACATAAATCCCCATTCATTAAGTATGGGCTGCACATCCTTCCAAAAAATTATAGTTTGTTGATTCCCAGCCAGGGCACATAACCAGGTTGCAAACCAGGTTGCAAACCAGGTCTCCAGCCAGGTCCGTAGTTGGAGGCAGGTGAAAGGCAACCATACATTGATGTTTCTCTCCCTCTCTGCCTCTCTTTCTTCCCCTCTCTTTAAAAAATAATAAATAAAATATTTTTTAAAAATTACAATTTGGAGAGGGGGGTGAGCAATAACTTCCCAGTGGAAAAGCATGACAAACTCAACCTCAGCCAGGTGATCAAGGTCAACATCAACACCGATGAGTCGTGGTGACAGTCTGTGTCGTTGATACAATGTGATGAGAATGGCAGTGTGCTTTTGTGGCCTCCCCAAAATAAACATATAACCCAGTTAAATCCTAAGAAAAACATTAGATAAATCCTACTTGAGGGGCATTTTACAAAATACCTGACCTATACTTTTCAAATGTGTCAAAGTCACCAAAAATAAGGAAAATCTGAGAAAACGTCATGGCCAAGAGGAACCTCCATGTAATGCGGTACTCTGGATGGGCTCCAGGATAAAGGAGGTTAGGGGAAACTAAGAAATCCTGAATAAAATGTGGGCTTTATTTAATAATAATGTGCCTATATCAGTTCATTAATTGAGATAATTGTACCGTGCTAATGTAAGATGTGAATAATAGGTAAAACTAGGTGTGTGGTCTATGGGAACTCACTGTACTATTTTCACACTTTCTGTAAATATAAAACTATTCTAAAATAAAAACATTTATATTAATGGAAAAGCCAGCGGCTCTAGACATGCCTGGACTTGGAGCTCTGACCAGGTCCTCGTCTTTTCACCCTGACTACTTTTGCGCAGGCTTCAGGCTCCACACGACAGCAACGCAGCAGCACCATGTCCACCACTGTCTCCTCTCAGGTTACAGATCAGCCAGAAGGAGCAGCTGCTTCTTTCCCAAAATCCATCTGGTTGATCCATATGCTCAGTTGCTGGGGCTGGAGGAAATAGAAACCCTAATTGGTTTATCCCTGGCCCGCAATTTAGCTTTGAGTCAGGGGCTGACTGTCAAGGAGAGAAGGGGTACACCAAAAAATTGGAGACTACTACCTAAAGCAGGTGAATGGATGTTTGGTGGTTAAAACTCATCTGTGTCCAATGCCCCCTTTAACATTTATGGTGATATAATGTCCCTATATGAAATGATGACCATGAGTCTTTAATATCCCTACTTGTCAAAATCGTTAACTACCTTATAATTGTCCATCAATTTTATTCAAATCGGATTCAAGAAATCCCAGCACGGAGGGACCACTGTTCAAGTCTGACCCACAGAGCTAAAGCATCACAGATGAAAGTGTGGGAACAGCGAATGGCCAGACAGTCCTGATCTCCCTGTAGGAGTCATCTTGAGGGCCTAAGAAACTAATGTGACCAACAGAGCAGAAAGCCAGAGGGCTCCCCAAGACAAGCCCTTCTTGGACTGAAGCTGGAAAGGTTGGGCAAGCCCCAGTTGTCCTAATAATAATTAATGTTGCTTACAATGAACCAGACACTCTCCTATGCAGTACGTGCATGAAGGTCTGTGACCCTTGCAACAGTGCTATGCAGTAGGTATTATTACTCCCATTTTACAGATGGGAACACTGAGGCAGGGAGCTTCAGTAAATTTGCCCCAAGTCACACAATTTGGCAAGTAATAGAGCGGAATCTGATCCCAGGTTCTAGAACTATTCTTTAAAAATTGAAATAGGAATATGACCCCAAAATAAAGCTAGTATTCAATATTCAGCTTCTCACCCCCAGTTTTTATTTTTATTATTATTTTAAAGATTTTATTCATTATTTTTAGAGAGAAGAGAAGGGAGAGAGGAAGAAAGGGAGAGAATCATCAATGTGTGGTTGCCTTTCACCTGCCTCCAGCAAAGGACCTGACTGGAGACCTGGCTTGCAACCTGGTTATGTACCCTGACTGGGAATCGAACCAGCAACCTTTGGGTTCGCAGGCTGGCGCCCTATCCACTGTGCCTCCAGCCAGGGCCTTCACCCCCAGTTTTTAAAGCTTGACTTACCATTGACCTTCTTTTTGTTGGAAAGTAATTTCAGTTTTTAATCCACAGGGGCTTGGATCTTACATAGGAAAAAAATAATAATTGATTTTTCTCTCTAAAAAAGAAATAAAAGCAAGCTAGGGGGAGGGGAACTGAACACGCTACCCATAGAAAATAGATTTGCAATCATGTGCTCAATTTGCACCCGTGTATTGTTTTTCCTTGGCTGATGCAGGAGATACTTTAGAGCCAACTTGGTTTCTTTTTCCTCTTCTAAGCCTGTCACCAGTTTACACAACCAAGTCACTCTGCCTGCTCCCAGCTCTAGGCCCAGCACCCAGCAGGTGCTGAGAATGAGCTTGGCATTCCCAGGTAGGAGCACTCGCTGCTGGGGACTGACCCCTGCCTGGCCCTTGGCTAAAAGTACATGTGGGAACCCAGCATACTGACCCTCTTTCAAGAAATTCCTGTGGGTCTTTTTTGGCTCTCTGATGCTCACTATTACCAACCTTGAGTCCACAGTAATCATCAGAAAGTCATTTCAAATCCAACTCACCATCTCCCACTGTGAACCTGACCATCCATCTGTGTTTCCTGCCAGGAACACAGATGCTGCTGCCACCATTGAGCCAGCCATTCAAACCAGAGTCCTGGGCCTTCGCACCCCAAAGCCAACCGGTCCTGAAGTCCAGGGAGTTCACCCCACCCCCTTGTCTCTCAACTCACCTGTCTTCATCTGTCCTCACCCCTCACATGGTTTGTTACAACTTCTTCAAGCTTCCAAATCCTTCCTCCACAGTCTGACAATCCAATGTCATTGTCCCAATGATAATCAACTACTTAAAACAGTCCCTGGACCCCTCCACTGCCTACAAGACAAAGGCTGAACTGGGATTCCTGAGGGCCCAGCTCCATTCTAGGAATCACGGGAGAGACAAGAGAAATGGGGGAAATTGCCTTTGTCCCCAGAGGGTCACAACTGAGAAGATGAGAGAAACATACGAAGCTGCCCCTGAAGTCGACCTAGAGGTTCATACAAGTACAGTGGTTAGCAGAGCGCGTGGCACATAGCAAGAGTGCAGTAAGTAATAGCAGTAATAAGTAGCATTATCATTATTGTAGGACAGTACACGCCAGGAGCCCGCTGGGGTTAGGCAGGGAACCCACTGGGCCTCCCGTTTTACATTTGCCAGGTGCAGGCAGCCTTGGGAAGCAGCTTTGGATGAAAGTCTTTCCGAGGCTTGTCTCTCAGCAGTTCCCCAATTCCTCACAGCCAGCACTGCTCTCCCTCCCAGGTCAGGCTGGGCGTCTCCAGGCTGGTTCAGGAGACCCAGCGGCTCAAAGGCCTCAGCACTGCCTGGCCCGGAGCCTGGCCTTTCCCGAGAAATCCGCCGGCTCTGCCCCGCAGGTCAAGGCCCCTCCGTTGCTCTCTCCAGCTTCCCTACAGCTGGCTTTCTTTGCCAAGATAGGCAGCAGATGCAGGACCGGTGCCTGGCTTACATAGATCCTGACACCCTTAGCTATTATTCAAATTCCAGCCTTGCTTTCCAGAAAGCTAGTGCCTTGGCCAGGGCACTAGATTAGACTCAGGCAGTACATGTGTGCACACATACACACACACACACACACACACCCCCACTATTAGTCTCCCAGGCCTCAGCCCCTCCCCCACTTCCTCTCTGCTCTCAGCCACTTGCTCTGTGCCAAACTGCGACACCCTCAACGGTTTCCCAACTGCTGCCACTAATCCAGCTCGAGGAGCAGGTCAGCGGCTCCTGTGAAAACAGCCCAGGCTGGCCCCAGCCGCTCACACCTGCACCCTCCATTCACCCCACTGTTTACACATTGTCATCCCCAGCTCGTGCTTTCTCAGCCACTGCTGCGGGCTGATTGCTCCATGGCACATAGGGACCCCATTCTGAGCCCTTGTGTCTGTTAAATTGAGCATGGGGCCCTGTGATTCAATTAAGGTTTGTGTCTCTGCCTTCATGGCCCTCATTCTATCCCATTCTGCCCCCTCCTCCTTCTCCTACTTTTCCTCATTCCCCTCCCTCCCCTTCCCTTTCCCCTTCCCATTCATCACAGTGCCCTTTGCAGTTTAAATGGGAGAGGTGGGGTGGAGGCAAGAAGTATCCTGGCCCCTGGACTGGGAGGAAGACTAGACGCCTTCCATTGAAAACAAGGATCAAAGGAGATGCACGACCTCTTGGTGAGAAGGGCTTCAGGGGAGGAGGCAATGCTGGAACCAGAAAGAAGAGTCACTTGGGGCCTTTGCTGAGTAATCAATTCCTAGAGCCAGCATGGCAGAGCGGTTAAGGATAGAGGCTCCAAGACAGATAGACTTGAATTCGGGTTTGATTTTGGACTATGTACCTTTCTGCCTCTGGGGTCTTATTCAAATTTAGTAAATGATGGTTTCTCTGAGCTGGGCAGAAGAATCAAAATGAACAAAAAAATAGAGGTAGCACATACCCTTGGTATGAAGAGAATGTCACGAGACCTCTCTTGTTTTCCTCTCAAAACTGCATAAACCCAGTCAAATCATGAGGGAAAAAATCAGATAAATCCCAATTGAGGGACTTTCTACAAAATATCTGACTAGTAGTCCTTAAAAACAATGAAAGCCCATGGCCTTATTTAACCCTAATCACCGCCCAAAGGCCCCACCTCCTAATACCATTATATTAGGGGGCAGGGTTTCAATGTATGAATTTGGGGGGGCACAAATATTTAGGCTATATATAACTAATTCCAAAGCCCAAAGCAGGGGCTCAGCAAATGTAGGGTTTCCACACTCCCTAGGAATCACAAGTTCCCAAATCCACTGTGACCCACTGGGAGCTGACTCTGCATTGGGTAGCTGACTTCACCACACACCTGGTCTCTGCTAGATATAAGTAATCCAGTCTCACAGCCCCAGCTCGACTGCATGAGAAGAAAGCAAGAGGTGAAACCACGTTGGGTGGAGATGGAGGGCCAACGGAGTTGGTTTTCTAATCCTCTCTAATGGGGGTTCATTGAAGACTCTGTCTTAACATCCTCAGAGCCTAGTACAGGTCCTGGCTTCAAAATCACAGTACACACACATACACACAGCAATCCTCAACCCAATGATAGACATGAAAAATGGACTAGAAAACAGATTTACAAGAAGAGTGAAATATTGGGGAGGTTTTCATGTATTACTTCTGTCATTAAATATAAATTTTTTAAAAGAATGTGGGGACATCAAAAATCTCAAAGTCCCTGGACCTTTTTTCTTTTTTCTATTCCTGACCTAAGGACATTTTTTCATTGCTTTTATAGAGGGGGAGAGAGAGAGAAAAACATCAAGGCAAGAGAGAGGCATCAATTGTTTGCCTCCTGCACATCCCCAAACCAGAGACCACACCTGCAACCTAGTCGTGTGCCCTGATCAGAAACCAAACCCAAAACAATGTGGGGTGATGCTCCAACCAAGTCACACAAACCAGTTTCTTTAATTGTGGAGTAAATGAGTCTTTCTTCTGGACCTCATCAAGCCCCAACAGTTCTCCAGAAGCAAAGAGTTCTCCCAAGTGGAAGGGACCCAAAACTCACATGAAAGGGAAAATGTACCAAAAAATTGCCTTCCTTCCACCCTTCCTTCCTTCCTTCTTTCCTTCCTACCTTCTTTTCTTTTCTTTTTTTCTATTGTTTCAAGAAAACATTTTACTACATTTCCATTACCCAAGTAATACATACTCATTGTAGAGCAATCAGGAAAAAAAAAGATTTGGGTTTATCTGCACCTGGTAATAATATGCAGCTGTTGAAAGGCGAGCATTGTTTTAAGCAAAGGTTGATCTATATGTATTGACATGCAACGATGTCCATGACATATTGTTTAGTGGAAAAAAGCAAATTACAGCACAGTGTATATGGTGTGATCCCATTTGTATTAAAATATACAGACATACATTTACATGTGCCTACAAATAATCTGAAAAAACATACCAACTTGTCCACAGGGGTGCTCCCTGGGGAATGGAATGGTGAGCGGGGGAGAGCATCTATACACGTCTGTCTGGTTTGAATTTCTACAAGCCTGTATGACTTATAATTTTTTTAAAACCTAAGAAAGTAAAACAAAAAAATATGCAAGAATTAGTATGGCTATTTCAACATTGAAATATAAGGAGATCTCAAGAGCCAGAAGAAAAAAGTCATGTAAAATCCTTACTCCTCCTGCCCTGCTTTGAGGCAATCGCTGTGAATATGTTGCTGCATAGCCCGATCTATTTTTAAACAATGTGCAATGCGCACGCTAATTTTATTTTCATAAAATGAATTGAATTATGCATACTATTTCCATTTCTCATCTACTAATACAACATGAACATCCTTCTAAGTCAATAAAAAGACACATCTCATCATTTTAAGTGGTCATGTGTAGGTTGTTACTATCATCCTGGTCAGGTAGCTCAGATGGTTAGAGCATCATCCTGATATGCCAAGGTTGATGGTTCGATACTCAGTCAAGGCACATACAAGAATCAACCAATTAATGCATAAATAAGTAGAATAACAAATCAATGTCTCTTCTATCTCTCTCTCTCTCTCTCCACCCTGCCCCCGCTTCTTCTCTCTCTCTCTAAAATCAATAAATAGAAATTTTAAAATATATATTTAAAAAAGTAAAAGTAAAAAGACTATGGTCAACATCTCTGGGTAGCTACATCTTTATGCATATCCAATATTATTCCTTAGGAGGAATTACTGAAAATGAAGCTGCTGGGTACAAAGATGTGCTATGTTTGTTAAAGATTTTTATTGATAATCCCAAATTGCCTTCCAAAAAGGCCTTGCCAAGGCTCTGCCCCCAGCAGCAGGGGCGGGGGAGCCCAGCGGGTGTCCCTATCCTCCATCCCCCCATGAGTTAGCTCTACTCTGAAATTTTCATTCATTTGGAAGCTGAAAAAAATGTAATCTTTGTGTCATTTTAATGATCCTTCTTTTCATTACCACTAGAACTGGGAGTTTCTTAATGTTTCTCAGTCATCCATTTGTCTTCTCCATGTGTTTTTCCAATATTCCCACTGGGGTGTTTGTTTTTTTCCTATTGATTTGTTAAAGCTTCTTATATATTAAAGATATAAATCACTGCCTTTAATATATGTCATTTTTATAAGTATGTTACTTCAGATTTTTTAACTTTTTGATTTTTTTTAATGCATGGAAGTTTTAAAACTTGGAATTAAATGAATTAGTCTTTCCCTTCATGGTATCTCTATTTGGTGTTATATTTAGAATATCCTCCCACTCCAAGACTACATATTTATCAATATTTTCTTGAAGTGTAACATTAAACTCTTTAGTGCCCTCCCTCCACAAAAGAAAAAGAGTATGGCCCTGGCTGGTGGCACAGTGGATAAAGCACCAGCCTGCGAACCCAAAGGTCACTGATTCGATTTCCAGCCAAGGCAACATAACCAGGTTGCAAACCAAGTCTCCAGCCAGCTCCGTAGCTGGAGGCAGGTGAAAGGCAACCATACATTGATATCTCTCTCTCTCTCTGCCTCTCTCCCTTCCCCTTTCTCTGAAAAATAATAAAATATTTTTAAAATAAATAAAATAAAATGCCACAAACTTAAAAAGAAAAGAATACGGAGCATTTCATTGAAGAACATTTGGCCCTGTCTAAAAATCCACAGAGACGTTTAGTTTCTGTAGCTAATATAAATCTTACTTTTCTGCAAGATTCAATCCTGACCTATCTATCCAACCCTATATGCCATTAATAGCCAGGCTGTAGAGGCAAGAAGGGTTATTATTAGCAATAAGCCCACAAAACAATTATTGGACCTATAAAATATGATGATTTCTTTTTATGTATTAATCCTGTAAAACAAAAATAGTAATAAACACAATGGGCTATTTGAACCCAGGGACGTATTTTAGGCATGGACACTTTGGCCGGACCAAATTTCAAGGAGATTTGGTGCAAATCCAATGTCTCCACAGGTGTTGTGGGCAGGACCAAATATCTGCTAATCACTAATCAAGAAGTTTACTTAAGAATTGATTTCAGATTTCAGTCAGGATGGAAGCATAGGTAGACATGCTTTGCCTCCATTAGAAGGGTCACAACTGACCTCAAAACAAAAAAATACCCAGAACTATCAGAAAATCAAACTGTGTGAAAGGCCAACAACCAAGGAGTTAAAGAAGCCATATGCATCCAGATGCAGGAGGGACCCGGACAGGAAGCTGTGGCAGAGAGGATGCAGTGTGGCTGTGGCAAGGTGGCAGCAGCAAGGTGGCAGTGGCTGGTAGAATGAGCAGTCCCACATTCACATGTGGTGGATGAAAAATCAGGAGGGACACCCAACCCCAGGCCAGACTGCACAGTCCAGGGTGCCAGCGCCAATAAAAGGAACCTCATAACATCTGACTGTAAAAGCCAGCGGGGTTTGGGGCAGCAGAAGAAACTGCTGATCTCTCAGGAGAGCCCATTTAAAGGGCTTGCAGGATCCTAGAACATATGCAAACACACCCACTCTAGACCACTCGGGCAACAGCTAGAATGGCACTAGTCACATGCAGGAAGGGGATGAAGCGACTGCAAGTGGGGCAAGTGCTGAGAAAGCCTCCAGCACCCAGGCAGCAGCATTGTCCCCGCTCCAACCCTTCTCCTACACACAGAGCCACAAAGCTGTGAGGTGGCAAATACCTAGGCTCCACCCCCCATAACTTACTAGGTGCTCTACGAGAGGGAGTCAACACAGTTCTACCTAATACACAGAAACAAAGAGGCTTCCACACTGAAGAGATTTTTTAAAATATGGCTCATATGAAAGAACAGAACAAAACTCCAAAAAAAAGAACTAAACAAAATGGAGATAGCCAACCTAATGGATGCAGAATTCAAAACAATAATAATCAGGATGCTCAAAGAACTGACCGAGTACAGCAAATGCATAAGGGAACTAAGTGAAATACGCTAAATAAAATGAAGAAAAATCCACAGGGAACCAACCATGAAGGGAAGAAAACCAGGGTTCAAACTGATAATTTAGAGCATAAGGAAAATATAAACATTTGACCAGAACAGAATGAAGAAAGAAGAATTTCTTTTCTTTTTTTTAATGAGAGAATAAGAAGACTCTGGGACAACTTTAAAAGTGCCAATATCTGAATCATAGTGATACCAGAAGGAGAAGAGGAAGAGCAAGAAATTGAAAATTTATTTGAAAAAATAATGAAAAGAAACTTCCCTAATTTGGCAAAGGAAATGGACATACAATCTAAGAAGCACAGAGAGTCCCTAACAAGTTGGGCCCAAAGAGGACCACACCAAGACACATCATAATTAAAATGCCAAAGATTAAAGATAAAGAGAGAATCTTTAAAACAGCATGAAAAAAGCAGAGAGTTGCCTACAAAGAAGTTCCCATAAGATGATTTCTCAAAAGAAACTTTGCAGGCAAGAAGGGACCAGCAAGAAGTATTCGAAGTAATGAAAAGCAAGGACCTACAACCAAGATGATTTTATCCAGCAAAGCTATCATTTAGAACGGAAGGGCAGACAAAGTGATTCCTAGACAAGGTAAGGCTAAAGGAGTTCATCATCATCCCCAAACCATTATTATATGAAATGTTAAAAGGGCTTATTTAAGAAAAAGAAAATCAAAACTATGATCATCTGGATCATTGAAATGACAACCAACTCACAACTATCAACAATTGAATCTAAAAAACAAAAACAAAAATGAACAGCTAGAGCCCTGGCTGGTGGCCCAGTGGATAAGGTGACCACCTGCAAACCCAAAGGTCGGCTGCCAGGGCACATAACCAGGTTGCAAGCCAGGTCTCCAGCCAGGTCCGTAGCTGGAGGCAGGTGAAAGGCAACCATACATTGATGTTTCTCTCCCCCTCTGCCTCTCTCCCTTCCCCTCTCTCTAAAAATAATAAATAAATTCTTAAAAAAATAATAGCTAGAACAGGAACAGAATCATGGGTATGGAGATCATTTGGAGGGTTATGAGCTGGGAGGGGGAAGGGGGAAAATGGAAAAAAAGGCACGAGGATTTAGAAGCATAATTGGTAGATACAAAGTAGACAGGGGTTGTTAAGAATAATATAGGAAATGGATAAGCCAAAGAACTTCATATGCGCAACCCATGGACATGAACTAAGTGGTGGGGTGGGAAGAGGGATTGCTGGAGGGAAAGGTGGTACAAGGCAGAGGAGACCAAAGGAGGAAAAATTGGGACAACTATAACAGCATAATCAATAAAATATACCTTAAAAAGACAAAAACAGAATTAACTTCTGTTTACACAAATAATATGACCATATTGGCCTGTGAGCCAAAGGGTTGCTGGTTTGATCCCCAGTCACAGCACATGCCTGGGTTGTGGGCCAGGGTCCCCATTTGGAACATGCCAGAGGCAACCCGTACATTGATGCTTCTCTCCCTCTCTTTCTCCCCCGACCCCTTTCTCTAAAAATAAATAAATAAAATCTTAAAATATATATATGATCGTATTATCCGAATACCTCCAAGTATTGACAACCACAAAGCAAGGCTGGGGTGTGTCTGCCATCACCCCTCTGCACCTTCAGCAAGCCCAGGACTTCCTGGCTAGCCCGGCAGCACGTAGCTGGGCTCCCGCCATGTGACAGCACCCGTTATCCTTGGCAGCAAGACCAGGCTTGTGACCCGCCAAAGTGGGGCTGACGGTTATTTCAGTGTGAATATCTTGAACTATTTTTTTTTTCAGGCAGACTGACAGTGGGGGTAGAGATGCGTCTTAGGTTGAGAGAAAGCTTAGACCCATTTCATTTCCTGGCCCGGGTCATGCCAAAACACATCCAGGGCTTCCCAGGCAAAGTTCGGGAAATTTGAGTTGTCCAGAACAACAGAAGCAAGGAGTCCAGGCAGCAAGTGAGCAAGGCCTCAGCTTGATCTTGGAACCAGGGCGGGCTCGCTGCAAGGAAGGAAGGAAGGTTGGAAGCTGAGTCAGCCTCTGTCATGGAAAAGGCCCACAGCTGGGGGGTTTCCCAGGCCTTCATACAAGGAGATCCACAGCCTGCCTCAGTCACATCACATGACAACCACCTCCACCTGGTGGCAATGCCCATTGGTTTCTAAAAATCAATTCAAACAAATTAGACGGTGTGGAGGAAATAACAGCATGGGGTTGCAGCCTAGGGTGAGTCAATGCTCTGCAGCCGGACAGAGGTGGTGCTTGCCCCGCAATGTGAATGTACTAAATGTCACTGAATTTGTTTACTTTAAAATGGTTAACTTTTATTAAAAGAAGAGTAAAATGGTCAATTTTATGTTATATAAAATTTACCTCAATTTTGAAAATAAGATGATTCGATTCAGAGGATAAATAAAAATTAATACTCAATAATCAGTCACCTTGACATGGAACAGAAATACCCAGTTAAAAACAGAAGCTAGAGGGAAAGTCCATTTTAAATAGCAACCAAAAGTCTGAAATACCTAGGAGTAAACTTAACAAGAAATGTGTCAGTTCTGCGCATTTAAAAGTATCACATTTATGCCCTGGCTGGTGGCACAGTGGATAAGGCGCCAGCCTGTGAACCCAAAGGTCACTGGTTCAATTCCCAGCCAGGGCACATAACCAGGTTGCAAGCCAGGGCTTCAGCCAGGTCTCCAGCCAGGTCCCCAGCTGCAGACAGGTGAAAGACAACCATATACTGATGTCTCTCTCCCTCTGTGCCTCTCTCCCTTCCCCTCTTCTAAAAATAATAAATAAAATCTTAAATAAATAAATAAAATTACCACGTTTAAGGGCAGAACAAATAATAATTTGAATATATATAAATATACACACATATGGAAAGATTAGATAGGAATTCTAAATATCTTGTAAATGGTAACTCTACCCACGGTGTTTTATAAATTAAATTCAGTTCTTAATAAAAATCCCCAACTTTTTTCTGGAACTTGGCAGTTTTACTATATACTTCATTTCTTTTTTTTTTTTTTTTTTTTGAGCTTTCTTTTTTTTTTTTAATTTTATTGTTGTTGTATTACATCCATCCCCTTTTTGCTCCCCTCTGTCCCCCTATACTTCATTTCTAATATGGAAAATAGGGAGTGCAATCTCTGTAATTTGCCCCTAATCCTAAACAGCACACGTACTTTTTTTGACAATCTTACTGTATTGTGTTATGTGTGTACACATTTTTGGAAAAGCTACCAAACACAATGGCAGAGATCTCAGGCGCTGTAGTCAGTTGACCCTGACTCTGCTGTTTAAGGTTGTGTATTTGACCTTAGCCGGTTACTTAACCTCTCTAAACCTCAGTTATCTCTTTTGCAAAACGGGAGCAAATATTAATACCTACCTCATACATATGAGTATGAAATGAAATTTTCATGTCTGAGTACTTAGCCTAGTACTTCAGGCATAATATTTGCCCCGCCATCCTTCAAACCCGTGGCCGGCCCCAGGCGCGAGGCAATCCTATAAGAGGTGACTTGCTGCCATCTGGTGGCAGAATTGGTAAGAGCCGCTTAGATTTTGTCCATTGCTTTGTTTTTTTTTCTGGTAAACAGAACATGAGACGCAAAGCAATCTTTTTTTTTCTCTTATTGGGATATAATTAATATGTAAGATTGTGTAAGTTTGAGGTAGACAACATGTTTATCTTATACATTTCTCTATCGTGATGTGATTGCCATTGTAGCAATTATTCATTTAACACCTCTAGGACTAAAGGGGATGTAAAGATAGACCAACCTTCACTCCTTCCCGGAACAGATGAAGACATTTGATGATAGCCTGGGTCCCTTCAAACATGTATTTAGTTGTAACAGAAGTTCTCTATTTAATAAAAACAGAAAGTAGCTATTTCCTTATGCTCAGATAAGGAATTTCCTACATGTACTTATATAAAGCTTTAATCATTCACACATAACACTTTTACAGGCATATTGAAAGCCAATAGAGTCCAAACATGCTTAAAATTTTTTCTTGCTGACATTATCAGCAAAATGTTTCCAACTTTCTTATATTTCTGTTTAGTTTTGTTTTGCAATTTTGCTAATTGAGCAACTTTTCAAGAGGCAAATTTAAAGATTTATAATGGAGGGCCCTGGCTGATGGCACAGTGGATAAAGTGCCAGCCTGTGAAACCAAAGGTCGCTGGTCCGATTTCCAGCCAGGGCAACATAACCAGGTCTCCAGCCAGGTCCGTAGCTGGAGGCAGATGAAAGGCAACCATACATTGATGTCTTTCTTCCTCTCTGCTTCTCTCCTTTCCCCTCTCTCTAAAAATAATACATAACATCTTCAAAAAAAACAAAGATTTATAATGGAGATAATACATCACCCCTTTCTGATAATGCTAGGCCGTGATCACTTGATTTCAGAATGTTGGTTGGCTTTAAGCGGCTGTCACGGCTGACAGGCTGCACGTCCACAGCACTAAAGCATCTACTAGATCCAGCTTGTTGCTGTCAAGGAGTGTTTTTCACTCCTGATTTAGAACACTGTCAATGGAAGTACCAGTTTGCCCTTCCCCATGTGAACGGAGGTGCATTTAGAAATCTAAGCTGATTTCCAATTTATTCCAGTTATTTCTTTTAGTGTTTATATGCATTATGATGTGTTCCCTACATCTAAATAATGCATAAATGTCATAAAGAGCAATAAAATATGTATACAAGTATGTATTACCCAGACCAAAAAAGAGAACCTTGACAATGACTTCTAAGATGCTGTGTATTTTATCTGTCCCCCACCAAGGGGAATCCAGCCCAATAATGTTTTTGTATCTGGTATTGGTCAGAGTGCCTGTCTGAAAAACACAGAAATCAGCTTTGATGGTCTTGAAAAGGGGTGTTGTTGAAAGAAAAGAGTTTCCCATAGAATTCATAGGAAGCTGAAGGGGTGTGTCAGACCTACATAAGCAGGAAGCAGCAAGGCTGGGGTTGGCCTGCCACCATCAGCATGGGTAACTGCTCCCCAGACAGGAACCCATCTTACCTTTGCCTTGAAGGTAAAGGCAATAAAACAGTTTTCTGAAACTGAGTCCTGTGCCCACAGCAAGCAAGGTGGTGGCTTCTGGGAGTTCAAACCCTGAAAACTGTCCACTGCAGTTGAGTGTCCCAGAGCTGTTCCACTGGTGTCTGCTCCATTCCTCGGTTTCCATCCAGGAGGGAAGCCACACAGGCAAGCAGAGAACTGAGGAGTATGTGGAAATGTCCTGTGAGGTTGCCAGATACTTATCCAATGCTCCGCCAAGTACACACCCATGTGACAAGCATCTGGGGAGGAAAAGATCCATCTCTCCAAGGATAGTTGAGGTCCTAACAGGACGGAGAGGACTCCAAAATGGCATCAGGTCATGGAAGACCCTGTATGTCTCTCTAAAGAACTTGGATTTGAATCCTATGAGACATGGAGGGTGACGGAGGGTGTGTGTATGTTTGTGTGTGTGTGTGTGTATGTGTGTGTGTGTATTGAGCACAGCAGTGCTTTGGGAAGATTATGCTGATAGTAAGACTCAACTCAAGGAGACCTGTTGGCCATGGCATTGAACTGACTCAGTTTTGACCACTGTAGGGACTCTCAGAAGAGAAAGGTAAAGAGAAGTATGGGGGAATCTCCATTCCTTTGGCTTTGATGTAATTTCTGGCCCAGTTCCCTCCCCTCCTTCCCTCTCCCCTGAGATGTACAGTGACTGATGTGAAGTAAGCTTGGGATAAGGAGTCAAGGGATGAGGGTCACCCTTTGCCTGCCTCCTATTCTCAGGAGCCCGGCTTCCAGCAAGCAGTCTGCATTCTGATCAGAAACTGCAGCTGGTGAAGTTTTCAAGCGCTTTGGCACACCCTCTCCTGGGTTGCCACTGCCTCACTTGTCATTCTTCCTCAGCTTCTTTGCTAGGTCTTCTTCCTTCTTCCCAACTCCAGATGCTGGGAAACCTCAGACCTGCAGTCATATCCAGGTTCATCTCCTGAGGTCCCAGCACCGTAACTGCCATCCATACGCCGATGGTGTCTGATTTTCCTTCTGAATTTCAGCTCCACATTTAGCTCTTTGGGTGAGACACAGACCTCTCACTCCTCATTTCCAAAATGTATTCATGGACTTGTTCCCTCCTCAGTGTCCCTTGTCTCTGTAAATGGCACCACCAGCAAACCAATTGTTCAGGCTTTGCTTCTTCCCTCTCAGGTGTCAGCAGCTCTACTTTCAGAAGCGACAGAGAATCCCACCATTTCTTGCCACCTATTCACACTCTCATTCAGTGCTGTTCTTAGAAATCTAACTTGAGGGACAAGGGGAAGAGGGGGGAAGAAGGGAGGGGTTCGGTCAAGGAGCTAATATGAACGACCAATGGACATGGGCAACGGTGGGGGGACTGACTGTGGAAGAGAGGATGGGGAGGGTTGGGCAGGGGAGACCAATGGGGGAAAAATGAAACAATTGTAATACAACAACAATAAATTAATTTTTAAAAAAGTCTAAATGCAAGCCACATGTGCAATTTTAGATTTTCTAAAAGCCAAATTTTAAAAGTAAAATGAAGCAAGTCAGGTTAATTTTATTATTTTTATTAATCCAACATAGTCAACATATTGTCATTTCAATGTGTACTCAATATCTTAAAAAGCTATCAATGTGAAATTTAAAGACATAAAATTTAGATTAAAAAGTGATCAATGGGATATTTTATTTTCTCATTTTTGTAACAAATCTTCAAAATGCAGTGTGTATTTCACCCTTGTGTATTTTACACATCTCAATTCCGACGAGCCATGTTCAAGTGCTCCTAGCCAACAGGTGGCGTGGCCTCCACTGGACAGCCCAGCGATGATCTAAGGAACCTTCGTTTCTAGTCGGTTTATTGCAATGGTCTCCTGTTTCCACACTTGCCCAGCTGAAGACATTTTCCACAAAGCAGCCCGAGCTGATAGAGTCGCTCCCTTCTTTAAAACCTTCAGTGGTTCCCTGCCGCTCCAGGAACAAGCTTGGAAGGATCTTCCCCAGGTCCGACCGACACCAGCATGGTCCGGCTGGGCTCCCTCTGCTCTCCAGCACCCACTCCCAGCCCCGCTCTTAGCTAGCGGCTCCACTCCCCGAGCCCCCTTGCCCAATCATGTCCTGCTGGTGCACCCCATTCCCTTTATCCCAACCATGAAGTCCCTTGCAACCCAGCTGGCCACATGTCCTTAGGGCCCCAGGAGCCAGCAGAGGAGGTCACCAGGTTGGGCCCTCTTTACCCAGATGTGCCATCCCGCCCTCTGCGCACAGTTGCAGCTGGCCACGGCAGGAGACCCGGGGACCTTGGACAACTCCCCCAGTCAGCCTTGGGAAGAAGCACAGGTCCTCTCTGCCCTAAGAATGCCCAAGGTTACTCAGGTGACTGTGCCCAACCAGAGGTTGTGACCCTGGTGGGCAGGGGGGACAGGATACAAGTCCTTTCCAAGCAGATTTGCTTCTCTCTGGCTTCCTCTGATTCTCTTCCTTCCTCCCAAATCTTCTGAAATTGTGTTAGACCTTGGCCTTGAAAGGAAGCCATCAGGACTCTTCTCTCGGTTATGAGTTTCATATAGAAACCCAAGGGAATACACCTAAGTGGCAGATTCAACCCACAGTCAACCAATCAGTATTTCTCTCTCTCTCTCTCTCCCTCTCCCTCTCAGATTCTCCCCTTCGTCTCTCCCCAAAACCAGTGGAGACATGTCCTCAGATGAGAATGATTTTTTATTTTAAAGAAGGGAAAAAATCAAGTATCCACGTACTTTTTTCTCTCTGCACTTCTGAAATCCTCCTCCGAAGACCTGAGAACTTACCAGGCAGGCAGAGGAGGGAAAGGGCCACAGGACACAAAACAGTGTGAGCTTAGGATAGGGAAGGTTAATATGGAGCATGAGCATCCTGCCACTTTTTAAAAGGTGTTCCTATTGAAGGTATTTCTATTGCAAGGTACCCCCCTCGATAATAACAATAAAAAGACTGGTGCTAAGATGATCCATGATATAATGTAATGACACCACAATGTGTTACACACTCACTTCTTGTGGCACACCCCATGATTGCCTCGGGACAGGGCTGAACATTTGTGAATAAAAGACAAGGCCCTGAGCTCCCACAGCCTATCCTTCAGAACCAGAAGGTGTCCTGCCCTGGTGAGTTTGCCCGTATGACTTCCCACCGTGGACCTGCTGGTTTGCAGGGTTCCAGCCTGCCCCCCAAGCCACATTTATGACAAGTGCACTTTAGGGCCAGGGATGGCAGGAGAGACTGTCAGAGAAACACACCATTCCTAGGTTGGTCTCCATGAGGTTATTGTGCATCTGAGCACATCTGCACCTTCGCTTAGTGCAATTTTGACATGGTCAAAACCTCTTGTATTTCTTTGATTAGGTTCCAGCCAGCATGTATGGAGTCTTGGAAGCACCTCCACAGAATTCGGTGTCCTCTAGGAAGCCAGTTGGAACCCTCTGAACTAAATATTAACCCTGCTTATCTCTGGGTGGTGAGGTTTTTGTTTTCTTCTTTGTCCTTATCTTTATTTTCTGCCTACTCCAAACTTGGCCCATGTGACTGGTGAAATTTCATTTAAGCCTTAAAGTAATCAATGTTCTAAAGGACCCCTGACCCGGTCTCCACGTGGGACCTTTAGTCTCACATGCACCTTGCCCTCTCCTGGACACAGAATATTTGCTCACATTTACAAGCTGGTAGCAATTGCCTCAGGGGGTGAAGCTGACCTTCACTCTACCAGCCTCTCCATTTTCCCGGCCGAGGGGTGCTGTGGCAGTAACTTCAGCCTGAGTAATTCCAGGAGGATATTGAAGAACTTCAGTAAATGTTGTAAGACACAGGGAGTTGCCTTTCCCCTCCCCCATAATCATCCATGACCCCTGGGGGGCCTAATGCTCTCCGCCCCCACCGCCTCTGTTCCCCAGCGTCCAGGGGCCCCATCAGCTCTGAGGTGGGCCAGGTTCTTCAGTGTCAATATCACCAGAGCTGGACTGGAAACCTGCCGAGCCCCGCAGCTGTGCAGCATCACACGCAGACATTTGCAGGTGTGTTTTGTGGACCGGGAAGAGTTCAGAATACCCTGGGCCTGGCGTCATTGTCTCCGGCCATACGGAGAAGGATGTGCTTGATGGGCTTTCAACACCCTACCTCCCAGTGCAGTTTATGTTTACTTTAGAACACTGTCAATCCTCTGAGAGTGAATTTAACAGCGTGCCCGCTCGCTTTGCTGATTTAGTAGCTTGCACGCACATTTCCCAACCACGTGTTGGAATATTGAACTGGTACCATGCTTAGCGCCGTGTGAACCCCTTCTGTTCATCCTCCCTTCACCAACATAGTCTAACCCTAGACTCCCAGGTTAGAAAAGAACATGCTGTCTCCCTGTCCAGCTCCCTACTTGGTACTGAAGGCCCCTACAACAGGGGCATCTCTGCCTGCCCTTGACCCACCCACCCAAGCCCCAGCGACAGGCACTTTGTACACACTTCATTCCTTTTTTCAGACAGTGAGAAGTTCAAAGTTTTCCCTATGCAGAATCAAACACAGACTCACATTCCTGACTCTATAATCCCCCGATCCAAAATGTCCTCAAGTCTAAATGTGTGTAATTCTTTCGACAGTAAACCCTATTCTCTACTAGTAAGAGGTTATTTATTATCTTGATTTACTCATCATGTGATTCACTGCAGACATGTTAACATGTTTGACTGTGGCACTACCCCAGGCCCTAACTGGAATGTTGGATAGTATCCAGTGCATGTACTATATCACCTTTCCAAACGATGAAAAATTATGGAAAGTTTTGAACAAGAAATTGTAAACCTGTACCTGCTTCTCTGACATTTTGTTCTTCTATATCCATTTTACTTTTTCCAGATGACCTATAACTGATTGATTGAAAGAGGTGAGAGAAAGTGCCCCAGTATTTGCTTATCTGTTTCTCCCCTGCATCTCCTGTAACTTTAGCTTCATGAATATTATGCTTTCTTACTTGGTACATAGGTTTTCTTTCTCATTGTGAATTGCATCTTTGAGCACTATAAAGTGCCTTTCTTCATTTTCACTTTATGTGATATTTAGGTCAAATATGTACTTTCTTTCTTTTCTTTTTTTTTTTTTTTGCATTTGTTTCATATACCTCTCTCTGTACACACGTTTCAACCTTTTGGAAAATACTTTGTGTTAGATGGATCGTTTGCTTGATTACATTATAAAGATGTGTTTTGCCTATGAAAAAGTTTGAATATCTTTTTGCTTTTTTAAAAAAGATTTTATTTATTATTTTTCAGAGAGAGGGGAAGGGAGAGAGGAAGAGAGGGAGAGAAACATCAATGTATGGTTGCCTTTCACCTGCCTCCAGCTATGGACCTGGCTGGAGACCTGGCTTGCAACCTAGTTAGGTTGCCCTGGCTGGGAATCAAACCAGCAGCCTTTTGGGCTCTCAGACTGGCGTCTTATCCACTGTGCCACCAGTCAGGGCTTTCTTTTTGCTTTTAATAGATGAGTTCAGCAATCTACTTCAACATGTATTGCTATATCACATGTTAGCCTTAGTTCTAGCATATTAATATTATATTACTTTCTGTTTTATCATTTTTTTTAAAGATTTTATTTCATTATTTTTAGAAAGAGGGGAAGGGAGAGAGGCAGAGAGGGAGAGAGACATCAGTGTGAGGTTGCTTTTCACCTGCCTCCAGCCACAGACCTGATTGGAGACCTGGTTTGCAACCTCGTTATGTGCCCTGGCTGGGGAATAGAACCTGCGACTTTTGGGTTTGCAGGCCGGCGCCTTAACCACTGTGCTACCAGCCAGGGCTTGTTTTATCATTTTTAAAAAGCTTTCACTGTGTAGTCTGTTATCTTTGTTGCTGTGATTCTCAAATTTCAAAAGATTTCTATTTTTGCTTTAGTTGTTACTCTTATAATAAAAGCTTTAAATAACACCTCTAGTTTTCTATTATTTAGTAAATGTCTATTAGTTCCTTACCATGAACAATAAAGAAACATATTTCCTCTTCTTCCCTTCCTCTCCTCTTCTACCCTAATATCTTTCTCAGAATTATCTTTATATTTTACAAGTGCTTATTATATTACTTGTTGAGAAATGTTTTTTGACTCCTAGTTATTACAGATGGAGCAAGCAATAAACTTTACCTCTCACCTACTCTCCTCCTTCCTCTACCAATTCTTGTTAACTACATTGTTGCTATAGTGTCAGGTCACATCACTTCCACATCCTTCTCAATCACTCTAATTTTAGCTTTAGTCCACAGTAAATGTACTCAAATCTCACAGCTACTATTTTTTTTTTTCATAATTTCCCTAATTATCTCTTACTTGGCTGAAATTCATCCACTAGTAGATTCCTTAAAAAAAAAAAAGTTTATAGAAGCAACATTCTCTAAATTCTTTCATGTTCAAGACTGTAGTCTTTACAGTTGAATGGTAATTTAGCTAGATATAAAATCCTTGGTTAACACTTGCTTTTCCTGGAACATCATTTCCTGGAACAATACCAGCTTCTGGCATTGAGTATTACTGTAGAGAACTGTGATTGTTATCCTCTCTAAGTGACTTGATCATTTTGCTTGATTGATCATCTTTGAAGTCTAAAAACTTTACTAATATATGTCTCTCAGTTGACTCTTCCGGACTAATTTTATCTGACACATGGCATAAATTAAAGACTTCTGTATTTCAGAAAATCATATTCGTATTTGATTTGTTCCATTGTTTTGGTTTTCTTCTATGAAGGCTCCAATTATGTATACCTATTAAATCTTCATTCCTTGAATTCTTTATCTGTCATTTTCTCCCCACTCCTTTTTTTAACTCTTTAGTGCCATTCTATTTTGCCTGTCTCTCTCATTTCTCTCTCCCATGCCCCTTAGTATGATTTTATTGTCTTTTATTTGTATTCCTTCCATATCTTCTTTAGCTCTAATGCTGTGTTCGTCCTGAGTTTTGCCAGCCATGCTTCATCGCCTCCTGTCACCTGAACATCTCTTTCCTGAGTCCTCTTTATTTTGAAAAATTGCAACCTGACCAACATATTGGAAAACGAATGCAATTAGTACCCATATATCCTGCACATAGTTTCACCAATTGTTATCATTTTGCCATAGCTGCTTTTTTTCTCTCTCTGCTGTAAGGAATAGAAATATTAATGGTTTATTTTCAAAGTGGTACAGCTTATAGACAGAAGGCTAAATGCAAAGAGAGACGTGTCTCAGCCGCTGACCCAGTGATCCTGAGCCTGGTCCGATAAGGCTGCCAGGTGTTCTGAACAACACAAGTAAAATGTGACAGTGCAGGATGGGGAGCCCTTGGAGGTCTGTGTGTGTGTCATCTCCACTAGCTGGGAAAAGGAGAACCTTGAGCCTGTGTGTTCATCCTAAAGCCTAGAAGGGGAGGGGACTACAGTGCCCAAGGAAAAGCCCCTAAAACAACTTTGGTTAACTGCCTGGCCCCTGTCATGTATACAAAATGAACACATAGTCTAGAGCAAGATTCGGATTAGGGCTAACAGACCCCCACACACATCGACATTTGGGTAGTCGTCTCCCCAGGAAAGCCGGCACCACCTTTACCTGCCAATCAAAATGGAACTTCTTCACCCCCATCTCACCAACTATATAAGTCCTTGGAACAAAACTGCTCTTAGGTCCCCTCTTGGCCCTTATGCCACATGGGGGGCCCCTGGCCTCCCAGCCTCTGGCCAGGGGACCTTGGACCACCTGGCCTCTGGCCACTCTCTCTTCTCTTGGCCCTCTGACCACCTGGCCTCTGACCACTCGAGTGCTGGCCACCTGGCCTTCGGCCACCCTAACTTTTGCATTCCTAAGTTTAAACTCCCCCAAGACTTGGGTCCCTATTACTTGAGGGGAGAATGTTACAATCAAATAAGTGGCCAGAAGGGAAACAAAGGCAGGACCTTCACCATTGAAAGTAACTAATAGCCAGTTTGCACAACCAACTTAGCAGATGTGCCAAACTGCAACACATTGGTTAGAGGGTCTCCAAGGAAAGAGGATGACTAAGGAGAAGACAGGGATGCCTAAGAGAGGATGTGGCAGTTAGTATGCAAATGCCTTTGAGAACAAAGGGAGGGGAAATAGCCAATCATCTTTAGACATGGGGAGATTGTACCTCCCATAGTACTCAGCCAATGAGGAACCAGGGTAAGGGCCCTGCATATTGGTGAATAAAAGCACCACTGCACCTCCACTGTGTGTGCCTGTCCACCAGATAGACACCCATCTTGCAAGACTGTCATTAAAGCCTCATTTTCACTGTACTTTTTGTCTCCAAGTCCATTTCTTGAATTTTGGACAAATAGGGGTATTTCTCACACTACACACACACAATACACAAACATGTTTTTTCCAAACCATTTTATTTTTTTTTAATTTTATTGTTGTTGTATTACATCCATCCCCTTTTTGCTCCCCTCTGTCCCCCCTCCCCACCCACCCATTCCCCCCAAAGTCAATCCCACCTGTTGTCCATGTCCATGGTTCCTTTATACTAGGTTCTTGTCTAAACTGCTCCCTTTCCTTGCCTCTTCCTTCCCCTTCCCCCAACCCCCTTTCCCCCTGACCACTGAAGGCCTATTCACTGTATTCATATATTTGGTTCTGTTTTGCTTGTTGTTAGTTTTGTTCATTATTGTCCTGTGATGGGTGAGATCATATGGTATTTGTCCTTCACTGACTGGCTTATTTCACTAAGCATAATACTCTCCAGTTCCATCCATGTTGTTGCAAAGGGTAGGAGTTCCTTCTTTCTTTCTGCTACATAGAATTCCATTGTGTAAATGTACCAAAGTTTTTTGATCCAGTTATCCACTGATGGGCACTTAGGCTGTTTCCAGCATTTGGCTATTGTAAATAGTGCTGCTATGAACATAGGTGTACATAGGTTCTTATGAATTGGTGTTTCAGGATTCTTTGGGTATAGTCCAAGTAGTAGAATCACTGGATCAAAAGGCAGTTACATTTTTAATGTTTTAAGGAAACCCCATACTGTTTTCCACAGTGGCTGCACCAGCCTGCATTCCCACCAACAGTGTATGAGGGTTCCCTTTGCCCCGCATCCTCGCCAACACTTGTTGTTTGTTGATTTGCTGATGATTGCCATTCTGACAGGTGTGAGGTGGTATCTTATTGTGGTTTTAATTTGCATCTCTCTGATGACTAGCGAT